>CM016621.1:142657383-143231902 GCA_005393395.2 Gossypium australe | reverse complement strand
GATATGAAAAATAAATAATAAAGAACACCAGAATTTTAACGAGGTTCGGCAAATTTCGCCTACGTCCTCGGGCACTACCAAATATATTTCACTCCAAAATTACAAGTGAAAATATACAAATAGGGAGAGAGAACAATGCCTTAAGTAGAGAATGGCAAATTGTGGATGAAGAAAATGAGAAATGGTTAGGCCTATTTATAGTTGAGGTTCAGGGATCAACTTGCAAAGTACCTATACAAATAGGGACCAAAAGTTGCAATTATCCCAAACCAAAATGAGTGCCATCCATTATCTTTGAATTATTCCCACCCTTTAGTTACCCACTATCAATTATCCTAATTTAACTTTTTGTTAAAAAAGAGAAAAAGAAAAAGAAAGAATAACACATGCATAATTTAAGGGTTTCCCACATAGGGGACCCTTACCCAACATAAATATACGTCCATAATGGTAATAGAATAATTGTAAAATAAGAAAAATAAAAACACAAATTTTACATAAACCCTTTCAGAAAAAAAATCACGGGTAGAGGGGAAGAAATTCACTAATGTTGAAAAACGAATTATACCAGAAGAGTTTCAACTATATCTATTTAAAGATTGAAAAATCATATTTTAATCAATGTCAAAGAATAAGTGTAGTTCTACGGATTCTACTATGCGACATGGTCCGTACCTAAACCCTCGGCCTCTCGCCCCCACAAATCCTCTTATTTTCCTATTGTATTTATTTCTTCAATAAATAACGAGATTCAAGTCATACAAACTAACATGTATGATAATTCAAAAATGACATGGCGGCTAACTATTTGGGATGACAATGATGCATTTATTTTGTCATAATTAAATACGATAAATCATAAACTCAAATAGTCAACTATCATATTATTTGGTATTCTCATGCCACTACACCAAATAAGACTTTAGCGGCGTTTTAGTGGCGTTTGGACGAAAAACGCCGCCCATATTGTACAATTGTGGCGTTTGAGGGAAAACGCCGCAAAAAAAATGAACAGTAGCGGCGCTTACTCCAAAAACGCCGCTAAAAATGGTATATAGCGGCGCTTTTTTACAAACGCCGCAACTGCCCCGACTTTTAGCGGCGCTTTTTTACAAACGCCGCAACTGCCCCGACTTTTAGCGGCGCTTTTTACAAACGCCGCAAATACCCCGACTTTTAGCGGCGCTTTTTTACAAACGCCGCAATTGCCCCGACTTTTAGCGGCGCTTTTTACAAACGCCGCAACTGCCCCGACTTTTAGCGGCGCTTTTTTACAAACGCCGCAATTGCCCCGACTTTTAGCGGCGCTTTTTACAAACGCCGCAAATGCCCCGATTTTAGCGGCGCTTTCGTAAAAACGCCGCAACTGCCCCGACTTTTAGCGGCGCTTTTGTACAAACGCCGCTAAAATTTATTCGCATTTTTTCCTTATCCTTGCTTTGAATTATATTTTATCTTAATTAATTCACTTATAAGCAATGATAAAGTTCCATTTTAGTTACTTAATTATGAAAAATTACAAATTGCTAAGTAAATAATTTAGAAGTTTTCATTTAAGTTACAAATTAAGCTATTAAAATTGATCAATTTAGGGTTTAATGTTTAGTATGTTAATTTCATGGTTTAGGGTTTTATTTTGGTGATTAATATCTTAGTGTTTAGTGGTATTAATGTTTAAGTGTTAATTAATGGTTAGGGGCCGGGGTTTAAGGGAAATAGTTAATTGGTTAGGGTTTGGGTTAATTTGGGTTTGAGTGTGAAATGGTTAATATGTTAGGTTAATTTTTGAGTTTAGGGTTTAGGTTTAGGTTTAGGTTTAGGGTTTGACTGTTAGCTATATGACCCAAAATCCCGAAACTGAAATCCCAAAAAATTGGTCTCGAATTATGGTTTAAGGTTTGCCAGTTTAGAGTTTAAAGTTCGAGTTTAATGGTCTAAGATTTATGGTTTTCGGTTTTTCGTTTGAGGTTTGTGTTTGGTATTTTTGGTTTATGGTATAATTTAGGGTTTTAAATTTAGGGTTTAGGGATTAATCTTGAGGGTTTAAAATATCTTAGTGTTTAACGATATTAAGGTTTAAGTACTGGTAATGGTTAGGGGTTAAGATTAAGGGTTTATGGTTTAAGTGTTAAGTGTTAAGTGTTAAGGGTTTATGTGTTAGGGGTATAGTTTAGGGCTTATGGTTGAAGTTTAGGGGGTTTAGCCGGAGTAGTCTAAGATTTAGGGTTTGACTAAATGAGAGCCAAAATTGCAAAAAAAGTCAAGCACTCAATTTAAAAAACGTTATATTTAGTATTTAACTAGTTTAATTATTAATTAAAACGTTTTATTTTTAATTTATATTTAAAATCTTTACAAAAAATTAATAACACATAGAAAAAAATTGAAATAATATATGTTAAAAATGAAAAAAATGAAAATACAATTATTTAAAATAATAAAGATATATGGGTATATATATGACTGATTTATTTTAAGTTTATATATTAAATAATTCTTATATTAATGCAAAAAGATATATTGTATTAGTATATTAAATTCTCATTATAGTTTTAATTATTTAAACGTAAAAGAGAAATCATATATTAATTAAACTAGATTGCTTAAAACTGAATTTAAAAAAATTAATTTTAAAAATAATTTCATTGTAAATTACTATGTTTTTACAAATAGGTATTGTTTCAAACAAAGCAAAATTAGTTTTAAAAGGAATTAATAAAAAACAAAACTGTTAATGAAAGAGATTAGTGGCGTTTTTTACCAAAAACGCCGCAAAACTTAGAGAAAACGGTGTCGTTTCATGAATTAGCGCCGTAGAGTTTACTGTTTAAACGACGCCGTTTTTTTAAAAATCAACAGCTTTAGTGGCGCTATACGATAAACGCCGCTAAATTTAGGCATTAGTGGCGCTTGTTTAAAAACGCCGCAAAACGTATTTTGCATTTGACAAAACGTCACCGTTTTCCTTAGTCTTTACCCGAGTCTTCCCCCTCTGCCCCCCAAACAGACGAACACACCTAATCCCTAATTTCTCCCCAAATCCCCTACCGCTCTCATTGGAAATCTCGAGAACCTCTCACCTCCCTCTTCATTCTCTGTTTCCTCCATCAAAGGTACGTACGATCCTCTGTTTCCTCCGTGTTATTTACTATTCATTAATTGATTTTTGTTTTTCTCCGCTCGTAATTTGTAGATTTGTTTTCGATTCAAAAAATATGAAGTAAATTGTTTTCGATTCCAAACCTTCTGCTTTCATTTTACTTTTGTTTTTCGGTAGTTTCTCTCATCTCTTTCTGCTTTCATTGTACTGATTGTTTCTGTGCTCGGGCTTTTTAGTCCTCTCCGTCATGTAGATTTCCATCTAGATTTTGCATCGGACGCGAGATTAAACGTTGTCCGAAATCCAAGCCTTTACCATTTCAAAGGTAATCTTAATATATAATTCGGTTTCTTTATTTATTTGTTGTTTCGATTTTGGTTTGTATGTGTTTAGGTATTGTTTGATTTGTTTAGTTTTTGTGTGGGGTTTTCGATTATCTGGTTTTTGATTTTGATTTTTTTCCTGTAATTTATAAGTATTCCACGATTGGCATTTGGAGCTCGGTTTGATTTCAGAAACGCCCAAAAAAATTAAGGGAAAATCCAGTTTCTGTTTGTACAGCAAAAACATGTTTGCATGGTTTTTAATAATTGTAGTAAAAATCAATTGAATAAGATTGAAGCACATTTCTGTTCAGAAAGGAAATGAACTTGATGATGGTTTAATTTTGCTTTTGGTTATTACTTCCCTTTGCATTTGAAATAATACTTTGTTTATTGCTCTATATTTATGATGGACATTTAGTTTGGGTGAAACAATTAAAGGTAAATGGACAGAACAGAAGAGATAATGGCATTTGGAGCTAGGTTTGATTTCAGAAACGCCCAAAAAATTAAGGGAAAATCCAGTTTCTGTTTGTACAGCAGAAACATGTTTGCATGGTTTTTAATAATTGTAGTAAAAATCAATTGAATAAGATTAAAGCACATTTCTGTTCACTTGATGATGGTTTAATTTTGCTTTTGGTTATTACTTTCCTTTGCATTTCTGAAATCAATTGAATAATACTTTGTTTATTGCTTTTATTATGATGGACATTTAGTTTGGTGAAACAATTACAGGTAAATGAACAGAACAGAAGAGATAAGCTTGCTCGATAGAGTGATGTATGGAGTCCATCCTAATGTACTGACTTTCAATTCTTTAATCAATGCATTATGCAATGAAATATAGGATGGGATAAGTTGTTAAGATGATGGAACCAATGAGTCACTCATAATAGGATTGTGCTTTATTCTTCTCTTCTCATAAGGGAAAATCCTTTATACAAGAATCTAACCATTTATTCTTCTCTTCTCATTTTCAAGCCAATTATGTGTTTGATTAATGTTTCTTAATGACAAGAATCTAACCATTATTGTGTTATAAATGATGTTTCTAGATAAGAAGATATTTGGGGCTGTTTGATTTTGGTATTTGATCTGAAGAAGTTGGCAGCACCATTTCTGTGTTGATTTGGCATTTTCTGTGTTCTCTAAACATTTATTAGAGGTATGTTTATGCTATTTCATAACATATTTACAATGCTTTCCAAAGTCAATATTTATAAATATAAGAAGTATACGTGACATAAAACTCTACTACTAATAAATATTAAAGTCTTACTGTATATTAAACTTATCTTGGTTTGATGAACATCTACTCAATGCTAAAATATTCATAACAAAAACGAAATATTTTAGTATTTAAATCCCACTATGCATAATTATCACGTGCAAATTCTCCCCCATTTACTTTGGATTTAAGTCCATCATATGTGATATTTGTTTAGATATATGGAAGATTTCAGTTCAATTGTACTTTGTGTTGATTTGTCTAGTTGTAGTTATTTGTGATTATACACATACTTGTAAAATTTCCTTAAAAAGCATTTTTTATTAGCTCTTTCTAAATTTATTGTAGCTTAAATTACACTAAATATGAGTTATCTCTAAAACTATTTAAATTTAATTTTTGACATGTTTTAATTATTAATATGTTTTAAAACTATGTTTTTGATTCTGACTATAACTGGTTCATATATGTTTTATTGTAATTGTAATTCTACTAATAATTTTAAAAAATAAAATAAAAGCATTTCTTATCATAAAAAGTTGAAGTTGATAGATATTTCAACTTACAGTGATTAGACTGAAATATTCCATTTAATGTTGAAGGATTTTAATTAAATGTCAAACATTTTGATACAAAGGGAAAAGAATCAACATTGCTATAAAAGACAGAATCAACATTTGGTATTTGCTAAGAATGTTGCGATCCTAGATGCTTGTTATATAATAATAATGATTAAAGTAGTAATAATAATAATAATAATAATTAAAGTAACAATAATAATATTAAAGTAATAATACCTACTACCACTGCTTATATAATAATAATAATAATAATAATAATAATTAAAGTAATAATAATAATAATAATAATTAAAGTAATAATAATAATAATAATAATACTTGCATATAAGATGATATAAAATGATATAATAACATTTTAAAACAACATATAATAACATTTTTAAAAAAAAATTCATATATAACATTATAAAAAACATAAATAACATTTTTAAAAAAATATATAATAATGATTAAAGTAGTAATAATAATAATAATAATAATAAAGTAATAATAATAATATTAAAGTAATAATACCTACTACCACTGCTTATTATAATAATAATAATAATAATATAATAATTAATAATAACAATAATAATAATTAAAGTAATAATAATAATAATAATAATAAACTTGCATATAAGATGATATAAAATGATATAATAACATTTTAAAAACAACATATAATAACATTTTAAAAAAAAATTCAATAATAACATTAAAAAACATATAATAACATTTTAAAAAAATATATAATAATGATGAAAGTATAATAATAATAATAATAATAATAATTAAAGTAATAATAATAATATTAAAGTAATAATACCTACTACCACTGCTTATTATAATAATAATAAATAATAATAATAATAATTAAAGTAATAATAATAATAATAAAAATAATAATAATAATAAACTTGCATATAAGATGATATAAAATGATATAATAACATTTAAAAACAACATATAATAACATTTTAAAAAAAAATTCATATAACATTATAAAAAACATATAATAACATTTTAAAAATATATATAATAATAATGATTAAAGTAGTAATAATAATAATAATAATTAAAGTAATAGTAATTATAATAATTACATACCTAACATAAAATTATTAACTTACATAATACGTAATACATACCTAACATAAAATTATTTAACTTACATAATACATAACTTACATAATAATAAGATTCAAAGTATATAGGCTGGAAACCTGACGGGTTGCCTTATATCTCACTGGAAAATATAACGGATCCTCCCCAGGTGTAACAATGCCACGTATGAAGAATCTTGAATAATACATGCAATTTAAATAATACTTACATAATAATAAGATTCAAAGTATATAGGCAGGAAACCTGACGGGTTGCCTTATATCTCACTGGAAGATATAACGGATCCTCCCCAGGTGTAACAATGCCACGTATGAAGAATCTTGAATAATACATGCAATTTAAATAATACTTACAATGCCATGTATGATGAAGCTTAAAGAAATCTTTGTTTTAAAAATCAAATTCTTGTCAATTAACAATTTAGCCGTGTAAATTACTGTCAACTTTAGACTTCAACAACAACGAAATGGATAGGAGTTGGATGAAACTGTCAAGGGTAAGCAACGGCTATCGAAATGGAGTAGAAACTTTTCTGAATTTCGCATTTCAAAATGCAAGCCAAGAGAATATGATTCTTTGCCCGTGTAAGAAGTGTTGCAATGGTTTATGGCATTGTCGTGAAGTGGTCTACGAACATCTAGTTGTTGATGGCTTTGTCCGGGGGTACAAAATATGGTTTTTCCATGGAGAGTGTACACCTAGTGTAGCATCTTCATCGATGAATCAGGGGTATCATCATAGTGCTTTCAATCAGAATGTTAGAGACGATAACATGGAAAACATGTTGCGGGATGCTTTTAATATGCGTAGTGATGGTTTCGGGTCGTTTCCACCTGACTTGGGTGCAACCGAGGATCATAGTTTTCTTGGAAATACTTTCACCGAAGGGGGAAGAAGTGTACCAGATGAACAACCAAATGAAGAAGCGGCAATATTCTACACGTTACTTGGTGAAATGAACGAAGAACTGTATGAGGGTTCAAAATTTTCCAAACTATCATTCTGTATTCGTCTTTTTCACTTGAAATGTTTGGGGGGGTGGACCGGAAACTCGTTGACAATGCTGTTAGAGTTTCTGCAAGAAATGTTCCCTTTTGCAAAAATCCCTCAATCTTCCAAAGATATGAAGAAATTGATAAAGGATTTAGGCCTTGGCTACAACAAAATTCACAGTTGCCCAAATGACTGCATGTTGTATTGGGGCGACCGGATAAACCAACAGTGCTGTCATGTATGCGGCCAATCCCGTTGGATTAATAGAAATACAGAGGACGGTAACGAGGATGAACACGATACACAGTCAAAGACGCAGCCAGTTAAGATTTTGCGGTATTTTCCGCTAATACCAAGGCTTCAACGGCTTTTCATGTCCTCGAAGACAGCCGAATCAATGACGTGGCACCGGGATGGACGAACAGATGATGGGTTGTTAAGGCATCCCGCAGATTCTTTAGCTTGGAAATCTTTTGACTCAAAATTTCCAAGCTTTGCAAGCGATCCTCGGAGTGTGAGGCTTGGGCTAGCATCCGATGGATTTAACCCTTACAAACTCATGAGCACAACGTACAGTACTTGGCCTGTGGTGCTTGTTCCCTACAATTTGCCTCCATGGGTTTGCATGAAACAATCTTCTTTTATCTTGTCTATGATTATACCTGGAGAGAAAGGGCCGGGGAATGATATTGACGTCTATTTGCAGCCACTTGTTGAGGAGTTAAAACAACTATGGGCTGGTGTTCAGAAATACGATGCAATGAGAAAAGAGAACTTTAATTTACGTGCGGCTTTAATGTGGACTATTAACGACTTCCCGGCTTATGCTAATTTATCTGGTTGGAGTACCAGGGGACGTTATGCTTGTCCGTGTTGTGCTGCACAGACATGTTCGCAGTGGTTATATAATGGGAAGAAGTTCTCGTACATGGGGCATCGCCGGTGGTTACCGGAAAATCATACATTTAGATTTCAGAGTGCTCAGTTTGATGGTACTCAAGAGTTCAGACCAGCTCCTCCGCAGACCTGTGGATCCGAAATATTCTCAATGTTGAAAGATATGAATTTCATTTATGGGAAGGTGAATCAACCGGCTAACCCGCAAAGAAATAGAAGATCTAGGGATGAATCTGATGATGAATCTGCTGAAGAGGATGATCCTCATGAGGCGGACTTGTGGAAAAAAAGAAGTATTTTTTTCGAGTTGCCTTATTGGAAGCATCAGATTTTACGCCATAATCTTGATGTCATGCACATAGAGAAAAATGTCTGCGAGAACATCATTGGGACTATTTTGAATGTCGATGGAAAATCGAAAGATAATCTTCAGAGTCGACTTGATTTAGTCTACATGGGAATTCGGCGTGAGCTTCATCCGCGAGAACTTCCGAATATGAAATATCGGTTGCCGCCTGCTATTTTTTCAATGTCAAAGACGGAGAAAGAAGTGTTCTGTACGGTGTTGAAGGATATAAAGGTCCCGGATGCGTATGCATCAAATATTTCGCGATGTGTGAGTCTTAAGGATCGAAGACTATATAGCTTAAAATCGCATGACTATCACATCTTGATGCAAGACTTACTGCCAGTTGCTATGCGGTGTTGTATGTCGAAAAAGGTGACGGCTCCTATAATTGAACTGGCAAATATAATGAAAGGCATTTGTGGTAAAGTTTTGAATGTTCAAGAACTTGAGAGACTACAAGATCGAGCCGCATTGACTTTATGCAATCTGGAGAAGATCTTCCCGCCTTCCTTCTTCACTATTATGGTGCACTTGTTAATTCATCTCCCGCGTGAAGCACTTCTTGGTGGACCCGTTTTCTATCGATGGATGTATCCCATTGAAAGGTCTTAATTTATTTGCAACATATTCCTTCATTCAGCTCAATGCCTTTAGTTGCAATTTTTGTTAATGTTGTATACCGTGTTTAGGTTCCTTTCCAAATTGAAGTCATACTGCCGCAATAAGCGTTATCCGTAAGGATCAATTGCCGAGGGCTACTTGGCAGATGAATGTATGACTTTCTGTTCGAGGTATTTGGAAGATGTTGAAACAAGAATGAACAGACCAAGTAGAAATGCTGGGCTCACAGATCATAATTTGGTCGACACTTATTTATTTCAAAGTTTCGGAGAACCGATCGGCAAAGTCGAAATTGTAGAATTAGACGATAGATCGTGGGTCCAAGCACATCGATACATTCTTTTTCATCACAATTCAATGGAACCATTTCGGACGTAAGTTCTAGAATTTGATAAATACTCATCAATTATAATTTATTTGTCTTCTAACAAGGTAAAACCTTTTTTACCGTACAGTGAGTACAAACAAATATTAAGAGCTCGTTCACGATCCCGAAGATTAAATCGACGAGAAATTAATAAGTTGTTCACAGAAACATTCCATGAATGGTTAAGCCAAATGGTATGTAATTTAAGTTTTCATTGACAAGTCATAATGTTCTCTCATAACATTCATAATTACTCGGTTTACTTTCCATCAATAGGTTTGGAGCCGGAATGAAGTAAATGACGACGTTAAATGGCTTTCACAAGGTCCAAACAGAATAGTTAAAAGATATAATGGCTTTCTAATCAACGGATACAGATTTCATACAAGGTATCGCGAGAGATTGAGAAGAACCCAAAATTGCGGAATTGTTGTTAATTCTTCGATTACAAGTTATGCTAGTGCTAGGGACAGTAATCCGGTCGAGGGGAATCTGGAGTATTACGGACTTATTACTAACATCATTGAGTTAGATTATTATGGCAATTGCAAAGTTGTCTTATTTCGAGGTGATTGGGCTGATGTGAATACGGCTCGCGGAATTAAAAACGATCAATATGGCTTTACAATGGTGAATTTCTCTCGATTGATTCACACCGGAGAACAACTGATGGACGAGCCGTATGTGTTTTCTTCTCAAGTTAAACAAGTTTTTTACTCCGAAGATCCAACTGATGAGGGTTGGTACGTTGTACTTCGAAACACCCCTAGAGACTTGTTCGACATTGGCAGTGGAAGTAGAGATGACATAGTCGAAAGATCAGAAACTTTGCCTTTTCCAGAACAAGACTTAACTGAAAATATCCCTAGTACTAGTCAACAATTTCAATGGGTTCGTCAGGATGTGGATGAAGATATTTACGAAATATGATGTAGTAAGATTTAATGATTTATTTTCTATATGTAATATTATAATTTTCATGTCGGTCATGTTATATAATTTAACTATTTCAAATGTCCTATTATTGTTGTTATTTGTTACTAAAATTTTGAACTATTTTATGTGTATTGCAGAAAAAATGCCTAGAAGACGATTACGAGGTTTAAATATTAGAAATTATACTGCAAATTCAGCAGACGTAAATAGTGGACAGGATACAGTTGTTGGATCTTCTAGTCTGCCGGACATAGATGACGAGCATGGAGAATTCCAAAGTAATGTTAAGTTTATTTTACATGCATGTTGAATTTTATTATTGATTCATTTTTCAATTTTAATATAATAATATATCATTTTTCAGCTGAGGGTGGTGGGACGCGCAGAGCTCGGGGACGTACGTTGCTTACAGATTTATATGACTTACAGCCTACCCAGCGTGTTATAGTAAGGAGAAACGATCATGGCCAGCCTATCGGATCTGAAGCTCGATTGTTGGCAGGCTATTTGGGCGTTATAGCACGAAATCCGAATATGTTGCCCATTAACTATGAATCATGGCATCACATGCCTGATGCCAACAAAAATCAGGCTCTCGAAAATATTAAGGTAATAGAAGGTGAATGTAATTTATAATACTTTCATTTAACCTTCATTTATATTAACTTTTTTAAAAAAAAATTCAGGGTAGATTTGATTTAGAGGTCTCCGATGACTATATTAAGAAGACGTTGGGTAAAAAATGGAGAGACAATAAAAGCACCCTAAAAAAACAATATTTTAAGAAAGACATCAGCCTCGACGAAAAACTGCGAAATGTCCCGCCGGGAATGTTGAGGTACCAATGGGAAGATCAAGTTAGATTCTGGAATTCAAAGAAAGGAGAGGTATTACGTACTTTCAAAGTCTTAGAAATTTTTCGGTTTATCGTATTTACTATATAAATAATTCAAATCCCATTATGTAGGACCGTGAGCGAGTTGGAACAAGCAGCAGACAGAAACAACAATTCACGCACACGGCAGGTTCCAGAAGTTTTGCTCGTGTGGCTGAGGCTGAGGTATTATAATTTATTACTTCTTTCAAATATTAATGATTTATACTATTAACTTATATTTTTTCTGCTATAATGTAGGAAGTTTCGTCAGGTCAAAAAGTTGGACGGCTTCAACTTTTTGACATTACGCATAGGAAGAAGGATGGATCTCTGATGACATCCAAGGCTGCAGAAATTTTGGTATATTTATTTAATAAATGTTGATTTTTTATAAATATTTATAATGCTTAATTATAATGGTTTAATTCATCGTTTGTAGTTTTAAATTTCTAATTTTAAGTTATGTTCCATTCATTTTTATTATATATTTCGTTTCTAACTCTTTTATTGATTTATTAGGATAAACTAAAGGAGAAGAAGGCGAAGTATGAAGCGGTTGCTTCGTCTGACAGTTCTGTTAATCTCGACGAGATTGATAACAGAATTATTACTGATGTTTTGGGTCCCGAAAGGTACGACTGCTTCGATTGATAGTTTTGTTAATCTTGAGTATATTTATAACAGAATTATCACTAATGTTTTGGGTCTTACAATGTATGGTCGGGTTCGATGTCAAGGATCAGGTGTTACTTCGACCCAATATTTTGGATCCGGCTCCCGGCAATACATGCCTTCCGGGAGTCAATCTTGTGCTGAAGTTCAGAGACTGAAAGAACAGATATCCCTGATGGAAGCGAGCACAGCTGAGCAAATTTCTCAGCTTAGAGCAGAGGCAGCAGCGAGGGAGGCGGAACAAATTTCTAAGCTTAGAGCGGAGGCAGCAGCGAGAGAGGCGGAACATGTTGCTCAACTTAGAGCGGAGGCAGCAGCGCGAGAGGCAGAGCAGAACAGAAAGTATGAAGAACTCCAGCTACAGCTGCAGGTTATGATGAATTTGTTCAAACAGCAGCCGCAGAGGCCGCCATCTTAGACATTTCTTTTCTTATTGTAAGATTTTTTTTTTAACATTGTTACAGTTAAACATTATTCTAAGAATTGTTTGAATTATGATTCATTTTTTAATAAATATCATCTTTTATTAAATTTGAAGTATTTGTTTAGATTTAATGCTTTTATTGAGATTTAAATGTTTTATTTGCTGCATTGGCTGGTTTTTATTGCAGGGAGGGTAGGATATTGGGAAAAAAGTGCACAGCAGATCTGTGCAAATTAGTGGCGTTTTTTTAAAAAGCGCCGCTAAAAGCCCATACCTATTGCGGCGTTTTTTAAAAAAGCGCCGCTAAAAGCCCCTACCTGTAGCGGCGTTTGTTTTAAAAGCGCCGCTAAAAGCCCCTACCTTTAGCGGCGTTTGTTTTAAAAGCGCCGCTAAAAGCCCCTACCTTTAGCGGCGTTTTTTTAAAAGCGTCGCTAAAAGTCCATACCTGTAGCGGCGTTTTTTCGCAAAAAACGCCACTAATTTTTGCGGCGGTTTCCGTAGCGGCATTTTTTGCGGCGCTTTTAAAAGCGCCGCGAGTACTATTAGTGGCGCTTAAAAACGCCGCTAAAGGCCCAAAAAAACGCCGCTAAAAGTCTGTTTTGGTGTAGTGTGCTTAATTCATATTATTTAGGTAATTAAAAAGTTATATTATTCCGGTAATTAATTTTTTTCATATTATTCTGAAAAAAAAGAGTTAAATATAAAAGTTATTTTTATTTATTTATTTAAAAAAAAAGTGAGCATAACGGGTTTGATTGAAAAAATGAAGATTACAAAGTGAAAAATTTATAAAATGTTTTACAAATTTTAAAATATTTGAAACAAGTTTTTTAATTTATGAAATTAACCTATTGAAATTCAAAAAAAAATGAAATTTTTTAAAACAATTTTTAAATAATAAAATCTTATATCTTTAATTGCTCAAAGAAAAAAATCTTATATCTTTAACCGATCTCATAAAATTAAAGAAATGTTTTATTTTATTTGCCCGTATTTTTATCGTGAGGTAAGCATGTTAATTTCCAAGTTGTAAATTTAATTATTTAAAATATTTTTTGTAAAAAAATTTTCATCTTCTCCATTTTATTATATAAGGGATAAATATATTAAATTTATACTTTAATTTTTGTTTAATGTGTAATTTGTTAGACGTACGTTGTTTGGTGCAATTATACTCGTGAAATTTGAATTGTGGTTTATATGTATATATGAAACTTCAATTTTGTTCAAAAGTCTATATTTAAATAAATGAATACATATATTTATTTCTATATCAGATTAATATAATTATTTCTGTATGCATATTGGACCAAAGTGCATATAGAGTTTAATATTTATCCCTACAATATAAAAACTTGATAAATGAGAAATAATACACAGTCTCGAGCTGTCTTGTTAAAAATATTTACCAAACAAATCCAATGCAACAAAACATTGACTAAAGGAAATGATTACGATATGTTTTGACCTCTCTTTAGTGACAATGTCACTTAACATTTTTGAATCAGTGCATTTCGATTTTATATACTAGTCTTTCAAATGTTATAATTGGTAACACATTAGTAATTTGATCTATTAAATTATCACGAGAAGGGATTTGTTGTACTTAAACATTATAGTTCTTCTCAAAATTATGAGTGAATAATAATTTTGATGAAATATATTTCGTTTTATCTCATTTTATGTATCATCCTTTAATAGAGCTATAAACGCTACATTTGCTTCATACAGGATGGTGTATTTTTTTTGTAGAGATAATTACTTATCTTCTAGATATTTAGGTCATTAACCTTAGACGAACATCTCTTAGCTAGCTTTAAGCATTGCAATTATATTTTGCATTATTTAAAAAGGCAACAATTAATAATTGTTTTACCCAATTCCGTGATATAATTGCACATCTACACACAGATAAATATCTCATTGGAGACCATCCTATTCAGTAAAAATCTAGTATCAACATAGTCAACTAATTGAGACCATGAATCATTTGAGAAAAAAAACACCACCATATCAATTGCCCCATTGAGATATCTAATTGCATACTTAATTATATTCCAATGACTATATGTTAAAAAAGAGTTAAATATTGCTAACAAACTTAAAATAAACACTACATTAAGCAGTGTATTGTTTGTTAAGATACATTAGTGCCCTTATAACACTGAGATATAATACTTTAGGACCAATTAGCTCTTCATCATTTTCACAATGGCAAAAGAGATATTTATTCACATCTATGTAAACCTTTTGAATTATTTCAGTTTGTTTTACGAAAAAAAAAAAAAAAACCCCTGGCTTGCCTTGACCTATTTGGTTGTGGACTTTATAAAAATATTAGAAAGTTTTGTTGGAACCATCTTGTGGCTGTAGTTTAGTGGTAAGAATTCCACGTTGTGGCCGTGGAGACCTGGGCTCGAATCCCAGCAGCCACACAAATGTTCGTACATTTTTCAATAAATAATAAGAGATTTAGGATTTTATATTTCAACCAGTGCTGATTAGATATATGCTTTCTTTATTGTGATCATAAATTGCAAACCTCGATTTGCTAAAAAAATAAAATTTTATTTTAATTAGTGCTCATATGCTCCAATTTTATTTACTATGATAGTAATTTTTTTTTATCGGCATAGTCAAAGTTACTTTTTCCCATTCAAGAACCAATGGCTGTTTACTTCTAAACATGCTCACGAAGTTGCGGAAGATATAATTAACATCAAATTTACTTTGTAATATGTATACTGTCGAAATTATTTTTTTTTATTTTAAAAAATAGGGATTGATTTTAAAAACGAAAATAGTGTCGTCACTAATCTTTTTTCGAGGTGTGATCGGATCACCTTGAAATTAATCATTTTAATAAAACATTTTAATTTATTAAAATAATGATTGTGGTCTAAAAATTCGAGAAAACGAGTTCGAGAGTTGATTACGCACGAGGAAGGATTAGCACCTCGTAACACCCAAAAATTGATACCTAATTGATTAATTAATGTCTTAATGTCAAAAATTTAAAAAGATTTTAAAATACAATCTTTTTTCATTTTTAAAACTTATTTCATTTAATTTTAAATAGACATTCAATTATTTAGATTTTAAAAGAAAAATCGAAACTTAGTAAGTTAGAGCACGATCTTTCGAATTTTTGAAACACCGAATATCCTTTGCTTTTTAGAAATCCTTGCCTCGAGATGACAAAGCGTTGCAACTAGTGAGTTAGGACACAACATCTTAAATTCCCGAGAATAGGTTTTTTATTTAAAAATTCATATGTTTTAATTTCAAAAAGGGGTACCCAATCATTTGGACTTAATGAGAAAAATTGAAACCTAGTAAGTTAGGGTACGATTTTCTCAAAACTCCCAAATACCGAATATTGCCTTATTTTTAAATTTAAAAAATCATGGATTTTGAAATATGAAGGTATATTTGGCCACATTAATAAATAAAGATTAATGAATTTTTAAAAAAAATAATAAATCTAAAAAACAAATAAAAAACAAAATTTACCAAGCTTTTAAATAATAATGGACAATGTTAAAACAAATAATGTGAAAGAAAATGATTTTGAAATCGAAAATAAAAAACAATTTAAAAATAAATTCATGTATAAAAGTTTTAAAGTAGGTAATATATGTAAAAGTTTGAAATAAATCCAAAAAAAAAAGATAAAAATAAATAATATATGAAATAGTAATATATAAATGAATTTTAAAATAAATATTATATAAGAAATAAGTTAAATAAGTAATATATAAAACAATATATATCAATCTAAATAAATAATATATAAAATGACTTAAATAAAATGATATGTGACAAATCCTAAAAAGATACGTATAAGTTTAAAATAAACAATATACGAAAACTTAAAATAAATAATATAAAACAGTTTAAAATGATATAAAATAAAACCACTTTAAAATAATCGTTATATAAAACAATAAGAAAAATGAATGATATATAAGATAATTTAAAGTAATAATATAAAAAAACTTAATCAAAATAAAACTATTTAAAATAAGTAATATAAAAATAATAAAATAAAACAGCTTGAAATAAATACCACATAAAAAATGGAATAAATAAATAAAATACAAATTTGCAAAAGTGTGAAAATAAAATAAATCTCTATACAGAAATAATAAATAAACGAATATGGATGAAGAATAAAATAAGAACAAACCATAGAAAATAAGAACGCAAGAGGGAGAGAAATTTGAGTGAATGCTCTTAAGAATTCTTATTGGTTCCCCAAAACTCCAGTCCTTCTACAATGAAGGGAGAGACCTCTATTTATAGTTGAGCCTCCCCAAATCCAACGGTACAGATCAATTACATCAACGGCTAAGATTAAAAGGTATCTACAAATTAAATCTCTAAGATTACAAAATTATATCTTCTAATATTGCACACCATATCTCTAACACCCCAAACCTAGCCTAGACATTAGGCCCAAATCTGACGTGTCACATTGAAGAGTTTTTCGAAAACCATGTTTTCATTAGAAACTCTTCATAAAGAATTTAAAATTTTCTACCATGTAAAACCTCATATTTTGTTTGCTTATCTTCAAAATGTAATATATTAAAAGTCATTCTCTTGCAAAAACATTATTACTCCCATTTCCTAAAACTTTGTTTATAACAGTAATCAGATTCAGTGAATTGCGGAAACGTGATATTTTGAAAACAATTATTGTCATTTTAAGAAAATCCAGAGTTTAACCGTTTATAGTTTGAATATAACTAAAATGAAAATTCAAAGAAAAATAATCTCCAATGGCCTTATTATAAAATCAAACCCAAATTAAAATAATATTAAAATAAAGCAAAACGGAAATTTACTAAAGATTTTGGAGAAGTATTCCGATGTATGGCCACCACTGAGTCCTCCGCGGCTCCAAATCCTCTATTGCTAGGGATTACCTGCCAGGTTAAAGTAGAGGGAGGTGAGTTACGAGAACTCAGTGTGTAACCCCCTGATCGATCATTAACTGGGCCTGAGCCCATTCAGGAACAAACTGGGCTGAAGCCCATACAAAAATAGACTGGGCTGAAGCCCATACAAAAATAGACTGGGCCGAAACCTATACATAAATAGACTGGGTCGAAGCCCATGCAGAAACAGACTGGGCCTTAGCCCTATAATTATGAAAGTGCAGATAATGTAATGCAACCCAACCCAATCCAGCCAATCACACATGTGGGGATCATGTCAACTCACCCCGCAAATCACACAAATCGCTGCAGTCAAGCTGCTTTTCATAATATTTGTGGCTGAGCCACGAGAGTCATAATTATGCGTGGCATAGCCACTATACAGATTGTGGCAGAGCCACCAGGATATCATATATGGTAATATAATCGGCACACAGCCTTGGGTAAATATGATCGACACAGAGTCGTTAATTCATATGTTAGGCACATAGCCCTGGGTAAATACGTTTAGCACAAAGCCATAATCACAATGGCACAGAGCCATATTTAGGTTGGCACATAGCCATTATCATAATTTGTGGCAGAGCCACCAGAATATGTGGCAGAGCCACCAGAATCAGAATGTGGCAAAGCCACCAGGCTACACTGCTCTTCGGTCATTAACCCGCCCCATGCACATGATGAAATGCAATGTATCAACATACAAAAGTGTAATAACAATCATACACACGATATTCAACCATGAATAAAAGTATAACAGTCATCTTTATCCGTTTAGAAGTGTTTCGGTAATTTTACCCATTAAGGGTATTTTGGTAATTTCGCAATCCAAAGGTATTTCGGTAATTTTACCCATCGAGGGTATTTTGGTAGTTTCGCAACCAGGGGTATTTCGATAATTTTACCCATCAAGGCTATTTTGGTAATTTCGTAACCCATAGGTATTTCGGTAATTTTACCCATCGAGGGTATTTTGGTAATTTCGCAACTCAGGTGTATTTCGGTAATTTACTCTCCAAGGGTATTTTGGTAATTTACCCTCTAAGTGTAAATTCGGTAATTTATCCTCTAAGGGTAATTTGATAATTTACCATCTAAGGGTAATTTAGTAATTTTACCCACCAAGGGTAATTCGGTAATTTACCCTTCAAGGGTAATTCGGTAATTTACCCTTCAAGGGTAATTCGGTAATTTACCCTTCAAGGGTAATTCGATAATTTACCTCCAAGGGTAATTCTGTAATTTACCTTTTAAGTGTAAATTTGGTAATTTACCTTTTAAGGGTAATTCGGTAATTTAGGCTCTAAGGGTAATTTAGTAATTTCGTATTTAACGGTCTTTCCAAAGGCCTACTATCGCCTCGAGCGACACAGAACCCTATTTGGGTCTCTATGGAACCATTGGGCCAAAAATCTATTTTAGGCCCAAACGGGCCCGCACGCTCGTGTGGCCCAAAACGCATTGTTACGGTTTCAGATTTGCAGATTTCACATTCGGACCAATCATTTGATAATCTTCCAACAGATTTGCCCAAGTGGGTCAGATAGCCCATTGGGCTCATTTGGCCCGTTTCGGCTCGATCAGGCCCATTATGGCCTCAGTTTCGCGAGAGTGTTCATGACACTCTCAACGACTTAATGTCTCTAGTCGTATTTCAATTTACCGCTACGAACTTTCACACGCTCAAGTGGTCACAGATGCCGGTTTCCGGCTATTCGATCTTTCGACCGAATCACAGAACATCTCATGCAAACATTCAAAGAGGTGTGAGATTACACACCATTTCAAACATGTATTCGGAAGGGTATAAGATTACACACCTGTGCGGACTACGGATCACGTTACTCTTTAAAGTACCAAAAATAGCCTCCCTTCTAAATAGGGTATTCGGTTCTCCCTCTACTGATTAAAGTTCCGCACTTCTAACGAAAAGATTGTGTTAGAATGTTTATCCAAGATGATAGTAAAAGAAATGGCCTTTCGGCCCTAACGACTTCAATCAAAACAAAAGAACCATCGCCCCTTGTCGACCATATCTTTAACTTACCCACAACAAGATAATATCCCGAAGCGGTTTGAACCACACAATACGAATTGCACCTTTAGAGAATTCGGCCCTCGTGATCACAGACGAATAGAATGAGCAAGGTAGGTTTGACGGTCAAAGAACACCCAACTTTCGGTTAATAAAGTTCGGCTATTAGCAAAAACAAAGAGAAACTGATTCAAATGAAATAAAAGAGAAGGTTCGGCTTTTAGAGAGATTCTAGAAAAAAGAGATGAAAAGAGAGTGGAAAGGAAAAGAGTGAATGAGAAAGCTTACCAAGTTCGGCCTAAGAAAAATCAAGTAGGAGGAGGTGTGGTAATTCGGCAAACGAGAATCAAGTATAGAACATAAGCTAAGAGGGTAGGTGTAGGAAAGATTCAGCTACAACAAATTGAGGAAAAGAGAACCCGAAAATGCTTGAGTAGCAAATGCCCAAAAATGCAAAAATGCTTAGAGAACCTAAAGAAATTCGGTACTTAAACCACCCTAGCCGAAAAATGCCTAAACATTCCCCCTTAGTCGAATTTATCTCCCCCATAACACCCCAAATTAGGCCACCAACTTCTCTCACCCACAATCCCTTAATTTTCTCCCTTTTTTCCTCCACTTGTTTCACACTCCATGTTTTCCTCCATGATTTCATCCACTTGTTTCACACTCCATGTTTTCCTCCACGATTTCATCCACTTGTCCCCCACTCCATGATTTCCTCAATGATTTCCTCCACTTGCCCCCCCACTCCATGATATCCTCCATGATTTCCTCCACTTGTCCCAATACCACCTCTTCTCCTCTTTGAGCAAAATAAATCTTCTTATGTTGCTTGTGGGATTCGAACCTCCAACCTCCATGCACTCCCCTTGACGCCACACCACCTTGCCGCATGCTCCATTGTGTCTTCTAAATGCACTTAGTTATTCTTAAGTCCTACTTCCATCAACCCTATCCACTAAAAGGCCAAAAATGAAAATTCTTCCTATGGCCTAACTTGAACCCAGGACTTCACAGAAGCCCCGTAACCTTCCAAAATCACTTACCTAATAAGTCCAAAATGCAATAATGCCGTTCTCATATTCTTAAAAATTTTAAAACGGTTCTACGCTCAAGGTCCAGTGGGCCCAATTCTACTAGGCCCAATTTCGAGGCGTTACAGTATCTAAGATTTGCATATCATATCTAAGATTGCATATCATATCTTCTAAGATTGCATACCATATCTTCTAGGATTGCATATCATATCTAAGATTTGCATATTATATCTAAGATTGCATATCATATCTTCTAGGATTGCATATCATATCTAAGATTGCATATCCTTGAAGATATATTGTGTTCCCATATATGTCAAGCTTGTAGATGGACCTTCAATCTTTTCAAGTAATGGGCCATTCCGATAGGGCCAAATGGTATATTTTGGACTGGACTTGGACTTTGTTTTATTATTTTGGGTTTATTATTTTTTTTGTATTGGGCCCGGGCTAAATTGGCCTATTACATATACTATTATTAATTTTAAAATTTTGATATTTTTAATAAATTTATAAATTTTATTAATATTTTTTAAAAAATAAATTATCCATAGTTATTTGAATATCATTTTGATAAATTAACTATAAAATATTGAAAGATTTGAAACTGACTTCAGTGAGAGAAATTTGAGCAGTGCTAAAAATATCGTCAATTGCTTCGGGCATTGATAAAAAATACAGTAATATGTTTAGCAATTCAGTTTCCTTACATCAATTAGATCTTACCCTGAGAGATAATCTACTACTTTAACACCGCATAGAACAAGTAATTACAAAACCTTACTTTTTCACCTAAGTTCTAAATCACTATTGATTTTACACTCAATGCACTCTAGAGAAATGTTTCTCGATGAACAGAAATAAGTGCTCTCCAAATAATAAATCACCTAGTCTTCTCAATCTACAAGAAATCGAAATTTGTTAACATACTAGGTCAATTACAATAAATATTCTCACTAAAGCAACATGATAATCAACTTTGATAATATCTTCAACAATTCTAGGATAAAGTCTTCAATCTCCAAGATATACTTTCAAGCTTACTTGATTCAATCCAATCTCATCAAAAGAGGAAAGTCGATTTCCTTAATCAAATGTAAAATCTATAACAAGTTTGATATCATAGATGGGGTTTGCACGAGTCCAAATAATCGACAAAGATCACAACCCTATATAAAATAGGAGGCTGAGCAAAACCAACTACGTCACACACTGTTTTACACACTTCTCTCATAATTGTCTCAGTAATAAAAAACTTTATTAAGATTGAACAAATTTTTCATATTTAGAACACGAATCCAGTTTCACTAAATGAACTTCAGTAGATCATTATTTATTTAAATCTCATCGAATCAATTACTCTTTGTATAAAAATATAAAAAATCGTAAAATTAGCACAAATAAATTATCCTTTATATAATGATTCAAATCACTTATCTTAATTCTTCAACTAACTTCTCTCACTTTTTCCTTTTACTTTCTTAAATATTTAATTACTTTTTAAGTATTAAATTAATGGTTCTAATGATTATAATTCCTCTCATCAAAATATCAATTTTTATAATATAAACTTCTAAATAATCTTTAATAATGAAATAACAAAAATACCCTTTATTTTTTATTTTAATTATAAAGATAATCTGGTCATTTAGATATTATCTAATCATGGTATAATCGTAATTTACTGCCTTCTTCTTCTTTTTTCACTCTATGGTATAATTCACTTTTAGTCCATGTACTTTTATTATCTCACAATTTAGTTTATTCCATAGATTTTATCAATATATTTTCAATATTATTTTTACATGGAATAAAAAATTAATTTCCCATTGCTTTTTTTATGGTCAAATTTCACTTTAGCCCCTATACTTATAAACCATTTTTTTGGGGGCTTAAAATCCTCATTTTCTTGAGAATTAATCACTTATTTTCAATCAAATACTGCTATTTCTAACACCAAAAATTTAGGATGTTACATGCATTCCAAGAAACTAAATATTATCACATTGAAAATTAAAATCCTAAAAAAAAAAAAAAAAAATCCTCCCCAAAGAGAAATTGACAAATTCATCAAATATTCGGATTCTCTGATTTCCGATTCTGCATCATAAGCGATGATTTAGCTTTTGAACTCAATGTCATTGATATCCTGTCAAATTCTTTCTCGCGAATATAATCGGTTTTATCGATCGAAACCTCGACCACCGCCATAAAATCCGAAACGGCTGCGCCCCAACGTTTGGCCATATCGACGACGAACTTAGCGATCTTCGGACTCGAGTATGCAGTCACTTTGGCGTCCACCTTGAGGTCCGCCAGCACCTTGTAGATGATCATCACGCTGGGACCGGACAAGAAAGAGTCCAACGGCAGGGAGACGGCAGTCACAAATTCAGGGGTAATGATTTCTTCTACCAAAAACTCAACGGCGTAGGCTTTGACGAGAAGTTGATACCTTAAATTGATACGCATTTGAATAACGGCACTGCCACCTCCGCCGCAGGCAGCCGGATATACATAGTTTGACTTTGCTTCATAGATTTTCAATTTGCAGCTGACATCTGACGACGCCATTCGTGCCGTGCTCACGCGTCGCTCTTTGCGTGCAGGTGTTTCACTTTGGTTCTTTGGGAGATTATATTGATATTAAGCTATTATCACAGTACGAAGATACAGAAACCGCCATAAATATGTCAGAATTTGAGCATTTATGGTATTTCTAGGTTTTCAAGCATTTTCTTATCAATTTCTACATTCACTTGAATAGGCTTGTTCTTTAGTAACATCTAAGGCTATAATTCAATCAAAATTCAAAGGAGGAAATACTAACCTCTCGGATTGAACTCACTGCATGGAGAGAAAATTTCTTTGTTCTTTCTTCCTTTCTTTGCCGTCTGGGAGAGATGAGAATGACCAAATCTGTTCTTTCATTTTTCCTTTATGTTCTCATTATAATAATAAAAATCCTTCCTAATCATAAATATAATGGCCATTATTGATTCATAAATATGTAAGTGAACTTCAATGGCTAAAATCAATATCATCCACTAACTTATGCTATGCTTTTATTTCCTCCGAGTCAAAGCTTTGATTAATAACTCACCTAATCCTCCTTCAATTTGATATAACAACAAGTACCAATTCAGAACAATGGTTCTCATAGTTTTCTAATAAAATTTTAATTTAGTAATTGTAAAATTGCACATTGTGTAATAGCTCGATTTTTGACACTAATCGGAACAGTGGTTTCAGGACTATAAATTCGAGTCAGTAAAATATTTCAATATTATATTTGATACCTATGATATATGATTGAGCATGTGTTAAAGTTTCGTGGGTTAATTTGTTCGTTTTTGTGTTTAGTTTAAGAAAAAGGATTAAATTGCATAAATGGTAAAAGTAGGCTTTTATTTAATTGAGTGATCCAATTGATGTGTTTTTATAAAGATGAGGCCTTAAGTTGTAAATTATCTTTTGCAAGTGTAGTGGACGGCAACTTGCATGCATTATGCTTTTATATGCTTATTATACTAGTTAAGTTAATAATAATAAAATAACACTATAATAAATAAAACATAAAAAGGTTGCATGTTCACCTTAGTGGCAGGCCAAAATGCATGTAATGGTAATGAAATTGTTTATTATATATTTTCTGCCATTAGGTGATAATTTATTATATGGTAATATGAATAATTGAATAAAAGAAAAGAAAGGAAAGAGAAAGTGTTCATCTTTCTCTATTGACCGAAACTACGAGAAAAAAAAAAATAAGAGAAGAAAAGCTTCATGAGGTTTAATTGAGTAAGTGATTTTGTTCGGTTTTTGATGATTTATAGTTTCAAAGAAAATATACGGATCTAAATTTCGAGTTTCGTAACTTGAGCTATAGTCAATTTAGTCAACATGACGCAGATGGACAGTTTCAATTTTTATACCCCGAATTAGTAGTTAAGTCTAGTAATGCCTCGTGCTCGACTCCGGCAACGGTCTCGGGTAAGGGGTGTTACATAATCCTCCTTCAATTTGATATAACAACAATTTAGGTACCAATTCAGAACAATGGTCATAGGTTGTCGTAGTTTTCTAATAAAATTTTAATTTAGTAATTATAAAATTGCACTTTGGCTCTTTAAAAATGATAACAATTTAATTTAATCTTTTAAAAATTATAAAGATATAAATTATTAAAAAGATAAAAATACACCTTTTACTATCATAAAAATATACAATTTAATATCTTTCGAAATTATTCCAAAATAATGATATATATTTTAATCTGGCTTATGAAATTTTACACACGTTCAGGCAGAAGCGAACGGGGAAGAAGGGGTATATGGCGGTAAAGCTGGATATGAGCAAAGCATACGATAGGGTGGAGTGGGATTTTATCAAAGCAGTAATGAACAAAATGGGGTTTGCAAAGAGTTGGGTTGAACTGATAATGAAATGCATCAACAGTGTTTCTTACACAGTTAGCATCAACGGAAACAGAGGCAGATTTTTTAAACCAGCTAGGGGATTAAAGCAGGGTGACCCGCTAAGTCCTTTTCTGTTTCTCATTTGTAGTGAGGGGCTCTCTGCCTTGATGAGATCAGCGAAGGAGAGTGGATTGATTAAAGGGGCGAAAGCTAGTAGGAAAGGGCCAGAAATTTCGCACCTTCTATTTGCTAATGATTGTATGATGTTCGGTGAAGCAATAGAGGATGGAGCAAGGGTACTGAAGGATATTTTAAAGGTTTATGAAAATTGCTCAGGGCAATGTGTTAATTTCGGCAAATCCACAATTTTTTATAGTTCAAATATAAATATGGAGGCAAAAGATACAGTATCATCAGTGCTAGAAGTAAGATGTTCGTCAAATCCAGAAAAATATTTAGGTTTTCCTAATATGGTAGGTAGACGGAAAAAAGAAGCATTTCAGAATCTGGTGGATAGAATCGTTTCGCGAATTGAGGGCTGGAGTTTCAGGCTATTATCTCAAGGGGGAAAAGAAATTTTCATCAAGTCCATATTGCAGGCAATTCCTACTTTTGCTATGTCCTGTTTCCTCTTTCCTAAAGCGCTATGTGAAAGGATTGAGAGTATACTCGCAAAGTTTTGGTGGCAGAAAGTTCCTGGAAAATGCGGTATACATTGGTGCCAATGGAGGTTTTTATGCAGACCCAAAGAAGAAGGGGGACTCGGTTTCAGAAGAATGACCTATTTTAATACTTCCCTCTTAGCTAAACAAGGGTGGGGGTTATTAAACTTCCAGAATTCACTAGTAGCACTAGTGTTTAAAGCAAAATACTTTTCGAAAAATAATTTTCTAAATTCGAGTTTGGGGAGTTCTTGCTCTTATGTGTGGCGCAGTATTTGGGCTACGAATGGTATTCTAGAAAAAGGGTTAATCTGGAAGGTCGGTACGGGTTTGCATATTTCAATTAATCAGGATATTTGGATTCCAAATTACATTAATGGTAGATTATTGTCCAGATTTGATAATGTGCAATGTGATAAAGTAGCAGATCTCATTTGCAGTAATAAAAGAGAATGGAATAAAGAGCTGATTGTCAATACCTTTCCAGAAGATGTAGCAGACTTGATCCTCAGTATCCCACTGTCGTTGGAACCCTATGAAGATTTTATGGCTTGGAGCGGAGAATCGTCAGGGGTTTTTTCTGTAAGAAGTTCCTATAAACTATTACAGAGCTTAGATCCTACAGCTTATGCTTTACAAAACAACTATAGGGACTTTTACAGGAAACTATGGAGGGTTGAACTACCCACAAAAATCAAAATCTTCATATGGAAGATTTCGTGGAACTACTTAGCAAACAAGGTGAATATGAATGCTCGAAGACTGGTGAACAGCAGCTTATGTCCTCGGCGTGGTGGCGGAGAAGAGACGATGAATCACCTCTTTCAAGACTGTCCTGTTTCAATAGAGGTATGGAGAGGGTTATCTGATGCGGTTTTAACAGGCTTTACAAATGTTGAGTTTGTCGATTGGCTTACCTTGGCAGTGGTTTATTTGTCACTGGAGAAATGAAGAATTTTTGGCTTAGTTTTATGAAGCATTTGGGGCGATAAAAACTCTCGTATTCATGAAAAATCTAATAGATCGGGTCAAGACATTGTTAGATTTTTTCTCAGTTACATTCAAGAACTGGATGGAGTCAGAATAAATAACACAAGAAACTCAAATATTAAGTTAAGATGGAGACACCCACCTGGAAGCAGTTTCAAAATTAATTTTGATGGGGCCTTTGATGAGAGAAATGGAGCCTCAACGTCTGGAGTGGTAGTTCGTGATAGTAGTGGACAGGTTCTCATGTCAAGTGCAGAGATTCATAGAGGGATTTCCACCGCGTTCGCTGCTGAAGCCATTGCATGCCGTCGCGCTACTCAGATAGCACTCGAGATGGGGGAAGAAGAAATTAACATTTAGGATGTTCATTATCAGTTATCAAAAAATGCAGAAAGACAGATATTGACAAATCGCAGATAAGCCCATATATATATGATTTCACAGCATGAAATCCAGAAATATAAGGCTGAGATTCGAATTCATTCCAAGATCAGCAAATGTTTTAGCCCATGTTTTAGCAACGGAAGCATGAAAAAAAATGAAGGTTTTTACTTGTTCAGAAAGGTTCCTGATTTTGCAGCAGACCAGGCAAGGATCGAAAGTGTGAGGGAGCCAAATTGAAAAATGAAGAGGAACAGACGCAGAGGAAGGGTGTAAATGAATGCAGCGGAGAGCTTCAAAGATGCATTATAAACTTCCTCGGAAATGATAAATTGCCTTTAAATGTTGAAAAGACAAATGGAGGCAGACTGAAAATGAAAGAGATAAGATGGATATGGAGAGTTTTGAAAAGATTTGAAAAGGGATAGCAACGGACTCAGGGAAACACTCTCCTTGGAAATCTGAAAACGTCTTGATGAAGAAATGGCAGATTGAGAAGACAGGACTGCAACAAATCGATTCTGATTAGGCAGAGTAAAGGCGTAATTAATGCACTTCTAGAGTATTCAGACTTTAATTTTCGGTTTCAGTTTTTCCGGGCCAAAAAATTTTTGGACCTTCTTTTTCTGTTATTTTTTTAGGTTTGGTTATTAGCTCCTTTTTTATTTTATTTGATTTGTTTCGGGCCAAGTGAAATATCTGGGCCTTTTCTAGTTTGTTTCCTTTTCTTGTTTGGTTCTTTTAACTCTATGTTTTGCTTTATTGGTTTATTAAATAAAGCCCAACCTGATTATTAGCTTAAAAAATATATTTTTTAATAATATTTAATTTAATTTTTTTATTTTATATTATTTATGTAAAGGTTAAAATTGGAAAATACATGTAAAATAATTCTTTTTCCTTTCCTTAATAAAACTTTCCCTTTCTTTCTTTTCCTTTTATTATATTTGTTTATACAAAGACTAATGTTTTATAACTCAAAGAAGAGTTCTACTTCAATTGAGACTCTGAAACATCCTTTTTCAACTTAAAGTTATATTTTAACAAATTGGAGCTAATCCATTTAAACGTAAGGAATCCAATTTTACCGTTTTACCCTTTTTTGTTGACGCGAAAAATTCAAATTTGAAAAGTCATTCATAGCATCTAGACAAATCCACCATAAATGGATAAATTTTGGAAACATAATTTTGAATTAATAACGTACATGAATGTGGACGATTCATCCTCCAAACATCGGATACACCTCTCTTGCGATAACGTTCATCTCCCTTATTTCCGGGGATAGATGCACCAAACAAATACTTCAATGTTTATGCTAATAACTTGCATTCCAAGAAAATAAATGTTATTATATTGAAAATTAAAATCATCGTACTAAATAAGAATTATCTTTTTTCAAAGAGAAATTGACTATTTTATCAAGAACTTCCGTCCTCCAGCTTCATATTCTGCATCACAAGCAATGAATTATCTATTGAACTACGAAAGTTTTCTAAATTCAACGTCCTTGATATCCTATCAAACTCTTCCTTACGAATATAATTGATTTTATTGGTCGAAATTTCGGCCATCGTAATAAAATCTGAAACGGCTATGCCTCGAACTCTGGCCATATCGACGACGAAATTAGCAATCCTCGGACTCGAGTAATCAATCACTCTGGCATCCAGCTTGAGTTTCGCTAGCGCATCTGAGACGACCATCATGCTCAACCCGGACAACTGAAAATCCAACGGCACGACGAAACGAGTCACAAATTCCAGGGTAATTATTTCGTCTACCAAAAACTCAATGCCATAGGCTTTGACAAAAAGCTGATACCTTAAATTGATACGTACTTGAATAACGACATTACCGTTGAGGGTGACAGCGGCAGCGGGAGATAGATAATCTCCCTTTGCTCCATAGATTTTCAATGAGCAGCCGACTTTTGACAACGCCATTTCTGCCATGCTCACGCGTCAGTCTTTGCTTACAAGGGTTTTTACTTTAGTTCTTGAGAGATTATAACAATATATATCAATATTAAGCTAATTATTACACTGCCATACATATGGTCAGAATTTGGGTATTTTTGTATAAGTGGCGTGGAGAAAATTGGGTATTTATGTATGAGTTACGTGAAGAATAAGGAAATTATTAACTCTAACTTATTTAATTTAGATCAATGGTCGTGGACCTTTAAGAGAGAGATGAGTTGGTTTGGGATGCCATGGTGGGTCTTTATAAGCTATTTGTAAGAGTTTGAATTCAACATACAAACTTCATTCCCGAAATAAATAACAATTTAATCCAAATTTAATAACAATTTATTTGATAATTAGTCAAATATATATATATATATATATATATATATATATATATATATATAAAGAATACGAATTTAACTTGCTATCAGTCTCTTTTCTAAAAATTTCCCGATTTTATAATTTAATCTTTATAACTAAAATTGTCAAAATTTTCAAAAATTAGACATTGATATTTGAACAGTTAAAATTTCATATTCTATTTTTCGAAATTTATATGATCAAATAATGTAAATTATTCCTAAAACTCAAGTTTTGAAATCTTTACAATTTAACCCCTATAATTTCAAACTTTTCTATTTTATGCTCAACTTTCCAAAATTTCATTTTTCAAAATCATAGAATTTAGTTACTACATCAATATTTCATATTTCACTACTCAAACCCTTAGAATTCGAAAATTTACAAATTTTACAATTTTACAACTTGATCCTTCAATTTCTATCAAATTTAATCATTTTTTAACTTACTCATCCAAATAATATTCAAGATAAATATTAACCACTTTCAACTTAATTAAACATAAATTTGTATTTCCTAATGTACAAAATTAATAATTAAAATTAACTAAGTAAATTAAGATTAATTAAAATTGATAGATGATTAACTAAAATATAAGTAAGTTTTATGAAATAAACTCAATTAAACAATGAGAGATAGTAAAATCTCAAAGGCACTTTTGTTTAATTGAAAATAACTTTTATGAAATATTTTATTTATCCAAATATAAAAAAATATTAGCTTTTTTCAAAAAAAGTAAATCATTTTTCAGAAACCATTTTCAATGAAACAAACACAACTTAAAAATCCATTACTTCCTTTAATTTTACTCGATTTTTTAATAACTGAATTAGGTGAAAAATGAGAGGAAATAAAATATAAACAATTTTACAATATTTAAAATATCATTTTTAATATCTCTTTATTGCTTTAACCTGTTAATCATTTAAATTTTGAACTTAAAAAAATTATGAATCTTTATTTTTTTTATCGTATCATTATATTTTATATATAAATGAATTTTAAAATAAATATTATATAAGAAGTAAGTTTAAATAAGTAATATATAAATAAATAATATACAAAATGACTTAAAGAAAATGATATGTGACAAATCCTAAAAAGATACATATAAGTTTAAAATAAACAATATACGAAAGCTTAAAATAGATAATATAAAATAGTTTAAAATGATATAAAATAAAACCATTTTAAAATAATCGTTATATAAAACAATAAGAAAAATGAATGATATATAAGATAATTTAAAGTAATAATATAAAAAAAATTAATCAAAATAAAACTATTTAAAAGAAGTAATATCAAAATAATAAAATAAAACAGCTTAAAATAAATACCACATAAAAATTTGGAATAAATAAATAAAATACAAATTTGTAAAAGTGTGAAAATAAAATAAATCTCTATACATAAATAACAAATAAACGAATAAAATAAAAAGAATAATTAATAATTAAACAATTAAATGGATAAATAGAAAAATATTGAAAAAACGAAGATGAATGAAGAATAAAATAAGAACAAACCATAAAAAATAAAAACGCAAGAGAGACAGAAATTTGAGTGAATACTCTCAAGAATTCTTTGCTTCCCCAAAACTCCAGTCCTTCTACAATGAAGGGAGATGCCTCTATTCATAGTTGAGCCTCCTCAAATCCAACGGTACAGATCAATTACATCGACGGCTAAGATTAAAAGGTATCTACAAATTAAATCTCTAAGATTACAAAATCATATCTTCTAAGATTGCATACCATATATTCTAAGATTGCATATCATATCTAAGATTTGCATATCATATCTTCTAAGATTGCATACCATATCTTCTAGGATTGCATATCATATCTAAAATTGCATATCCTTGAAAATTTATACGTCAAGCTTGTAGATGGACCTTCAATATTTTCAAGTAATGGGCCATTCCGATCGGGCCAAATGATATATTTTGGACTGGACTTGGACTTTGTTTTATTATTTTGGGTTTATTATTTTTTTTGTATTGGGCCCGGGCTAAATTGGCCTATCACATATACTATTATTAATTTTAAATTTTGATATTTTTAATAAATTTATAAAATTTATTAATATTTTAAAATTTTAAATTATCCATATCTATTTGAATATCATTTTGATAAATTAACTATAAAATATTGAAAGATTTGAAACGACTTCAGTGAGAGAAATTTGAGCAGTGCTAAAAATACTGTCAATTGCTTCTAGCATTGATAAAAAATATAATTATATGTTTAGCAATTCGGTTTCCTTACATCACTTAAATCTTACCTTGAGAGATAATCTACTACTTTATCACTACATAGAACAAGTAATTACAAAACCTTACTTTTTACACTCAATGCACTCTAGAGAAATGTTTCTCGATGAACAGAAATAAGTGCTCTCCAAACAATACATCACCTCGTCTTCTCAATCCACAAGAAATCAAAATTTGTTAACATACTAGATCAATTACAATAAATATTCTTATTAAAAGCAACATGATAATCAACTTTGATAATATCTTCAAGAATTCTAGGATAAAGTCTTCAATATTCAAGATATACTTTCAAGTTTATTTGATTCAATCCAATCTCATCAAAAGAGGAAATTCGATTTCCTTAATCAAATGTAAAATCTATAACAAGTTTGATATTATAGATGGGGTTTGCATGGGTCTAACTAATCGACAAAGATCACAACCCTATATACAATAGGAGGCCGAGCAATGCCAACTACATCACACACTATTTCACACACTTCTCTCATAATTGTCTCGATAATAAAAACTTTATTAAGATCGAACAAATTTTTCATATTTAGAAAACGAATCTAGTTTCATTAAATTAACTTCAGTATATCATTATTTATTTAAATCTCATCAAATTAATTACTCTTTATATAAAAATATAAAAAATCTTAAAATTAGCACAAAAAAAATTATCCTTTACATAGTAATTCAAACCACTTATCTTAATTCTTCAACTAACTTCTCTCACTTTTTCCTTTTACTTTCTTAAATATTTAATTACTTTTTATGTGTTAAATCAATGGTTCTAATGATTATAATTCCTCTCATCAAAATATCACTTTTTATAATATAAACTTCTAAATAATCTTTAATAGTGAAATAACAAAAATACCCTTTATTTTTTATTTTAATTATAAAGATAATTTGGTCATTTAGATATTATCTAATCATGGTATAATCGTAATTTACTGCCTTCTTCTTTTTTTCACTCTATGGTATAATTCACTTTTAGTCCATGTACTTTTATTATCTCACAATTTAGTTTACACCCTAGATTTTATCAATATATTTTCAATATTATTTTTACATGGAATAAAAAATTAATTTCCCATTGCTTTTTTTATGGTCAAATTTCGCTTTAGCCCCTATACTTATACACTATTTTTTTGGCTTAAAATCCTCATTTTCTTGAGAATTAATCACTTATTTTCAATCAAATACTGCTATTTCTAACACCAAAAATTTAGGATGTTACATGCATTCCAAGAAACTAAATATTATCACATTGAAAATTAAAATCCTAAAAAAAAAAAAAAATCCTTCCCAAAGAGAAATTGACAAATTCATCAAACATTCGGATTCTCTGATTTCCGATTCTGCATCATAAGCGATATGATTTAGCTTTTGAACTCAATGTCATTGATATCCTGTCAAATTCTTTCTCACGAATATAATCGGTTTTATTGATCGAAACCTCGACCACCGTCATAAAATCCGAAACGGCTGCGCCCCAATGTTTGGCCATATCGAGGACGAACTTAGCGATCTTCGGACTCGAGTATTCAGTCACTTTGGCGTCCACCTTGAGGTCCGCCAGCACTTTGTAGACGATCATCACGCTGGAACCGGACAAGAAAGAGTCTAACGGCACGGAGACGGCAGTCACAAATTCAGGGGTAATGATTTCTTCTACCAAAAACTCAACGTCGTAGGCTTTGACGAAAAGTTGATACCTTAATTTGATACGCATTTGAATAACGGCACTGCCGCCTCCGGCAGCCGGAGATACATAGTTTGACTTTGCTTCATAGATTTTCAATGAGCAGCCGACGTTAGACGACGCCATTCGTGCAGCGCTCACGCGTCGCTCTTTGCGTGCAGGTGTTTCACTTTGGTTCTTTGGGAGATTATATTGATACTAAGCTATTATCACAGTACGAAGGATACAGAAACCGCCATAAATATGTCAGAATTTGAGCATTTATGGTATTTCTAGGTTTTCTAAGCATTTTCTTATCAATTTCTACATTCACTTGAATAGGCTTGTTCTTTAGTAACATCTAAAGCCATAATTCAATTCAAAGGAGGAAACACTAACCTCTCGGATTGACCTCACTGCATGGAGAGAAAATTTCTTTGTTCTTTCTTCCTTTCTTTGCCGCCGTCTGGGAGAGATGAGAATGACCAAATCTGCTCTTTCATTTTTCCTTTATGTTCTCATTATAATAATCTAAATCCTTTTCTAATCATAAATCTAATGGCCATTATTGATTCATAAATATGTTGGTGAACTTCAATGGCTAAAATCAATATCATCCACTAACTTATATTATGCTATGCTTTTATTGCCTCCGAGTCAAAGCTTTGATTAATAACTCACCTAATCCTCCTTCAATTTAGTCTTTATACTGTACTTAATAATTTCTTTAATAATTTTCATCTCAATTCTCATTCTCGCCCCGGAAACTTCTTGGTTTATTTTTCCGTAAATTTTCAGTTTAGACAATTCGATCTCAAAGCCGAATTTTTCTACACCAACGTAATATTTGGAGTGTCTTTTTATTGTTAAATTAACGATTTTAACAATGATAGAACTTGATTGATATAACAACTATAGTTTAGGGACCAATTCAGAACAATGGTCATAGTTTATCGTACCTTCCTTTTTGTAGTTAATAAAATTTTAATTTAGTAATGGTAAAATTGCACTTTGACTCCCTAAAAATAAAAAAATTTAATTTAATCATTTAAAAATTATAAAAATATAAATTATTAAAAAGGTAAAAATGCACCTTTTACTATCGTAAAAATATACAATTCAATATCCTCCGAAATTATATCCTCCGAACTTATTTTTAACTTCGCCCCTAAGCAAATGGAAACATGCATTATTGGACCAACCAAAATTTACAACAATCTCAATTGAAATAGAATTCTAGAACTACTTAAACTTGGTGAAGTAAAGAGCTAGAATGCTTTTCCAATTGAAACTTATTGGAACCCATCAATATTTTCAAAGGTCCTAAATCAAAAATTTAATTCTAAAGCTACTAATTTTCTAAAAAATAAAAAATAAGAGCTCCACTTTAACTAAAACTCCAGCATTCTTGGATTGAAAAAAGAAAAAGGAAAAGCCAAGCCAAGTGAAGGAAAGATATTCCAGAATAATGATATATATTTTTATAATATTTAATTTTGTTATTTTATATTATTTATGTAAAGGTTAAAATTGGAAATTACATGTAAAATAATTATTTTTCCTTTAATTATATTTGTCTATACATAGACTAATGATTTTATAACTCAAAGAAGAGTTCTACTTCAATTGAGACAGAAATATCCTTTTTCAACTTAAAGTTATATTTTAACAAATTGGAGCTAATCCATTTAAACGCAAGGAATCCGATTTTACCGTTTTACCCCTTTATACTCGTGGCTAACAGCTTGGGATTATCCAAGTGGTGCAAAATTGAACGCATGTTACTCGTGAATTTCGTTATAGGTTCATCAAAATTGACAGATTAAACGCATATACAATAATCTGACGAGTCAATAACCTAAACTTCATTCCCTCTTTATGTAATTGGAATGGACAATAATAGATAAAATTTAAAGACAAGAAGACTATATGGAATTTTGTTGACGCGGAAAACTCAAATTTGAAAAGTCGACATTCATAGCATCTAGACAAATCCACCATAAATGGATAAGTTTTGGAAACATAATTTTGAATTAATAACGTACATGAATGTAGACGATTCATCCTCCAAACACCTGACACATCTCTCTTGCGATAACGTTCATCTCCCTTATTTCTAGGGAGAGATGCACCCAACAAATACTTCAATGTTTATGTTAATAACTTGCATTCCAAGAAAATAAATGTTATCATATTGAAAATTAAAATCGTCCTCCTAAATAAGAAATCTCTCTTTTCAAAGAGAAATTGACTATTTTATCAAGAACTTTCGTCCTCTGGTTTCACATTATGCATCACAAGCAATGAATTATCTATTGAACTGTGAACGTTTTCTAAATTCAACGTCCTTGATATCCTATCAAACTCTTCCTCACGAATATAATCGATTTTATTGGTCAAAATTTCGGCCATCGTGATAAAATCTGAAACTGCTATGCCTCGAACTTTGGCCATATCGGCGACGAAATTAGCGATCCTCGGACTCGAGTAATCAATCACTCTGGCATCCACCTTGAGTTTCGCTAGCGCATCAGAGACGACCATCATGCTCAACCCAGACAACAGAAAATCCAACGGCACGACGAAACGAGTCACAAATTCTGGGGTAATTATTTCGTCTACCAAAAACTCAATGCCGTAGGCTTTGACGAAAAGCTGATACCTTAAATTGATACGTACTTGAATAACGGCACTGCCGGTGAGGGCGACAGCGGCAGCGGGAGATAGATAATTTGCCTTTGCTGCATAGATTTTCAATGAGCAGCCGACTTTTGACAACGCCATCTCTGCCATGCTCACGCGTCAGTCTTTGCTTGCAAGGGTTTTCACTTTGGTTCTTGAGAGATTATAACTATATCAATATTAGGCTAATTATTACACCGCCATAAATATGGTCAGAATTTGGGTATTTATGTATGAGTGACGTGGAGAAAATTGGGTATTTATGTATGAGTTACGTGAAGAATAAGAAAATTATTAACTCTAACTTATTTAATTTAAATCAATGGGTTGTGGACCTTTAGGAGAGAGATGAGTTGGTTTGAGATGCCATGGTGGGTCTTTATATAAGCTATTTGTAAGAGTTTGAATTCAACATATAAACTCCATCCCCGAAATAAATAACAATTTAATCCAAATTTAATAACAACTTATTTGATAATTAGTTAAAAATAAATATATAAAGAATACGAATTTATATTGCTATCAGTCTCTTTTCTAAAATTTCCCAATTTTATAATTTAATCTTTATAATTAAAATTGTCAATTTTACTCGATTTTTTAATAACTTAATTAGGTGGAAAATGAGAGGAAATAAAATATAAACAATTTTACAATATTTAAAATATCATTTTTTAATATCTCTTTATTTTTTAAGTGTATTTTCAACAAAGAAAAATATTAACTCTTTATTGCTTTAACCTGTTAAATATTTAAATTTCGAACTTAAAAAAAATTATGAATCTTTTTTTTTATCGTATCATTATATTTTATATTAGTATCTCTTTATTTTCAAAAACTTTGAACTTAAAATATTAATTCTAATTTTTTTTAAATATATTATTAATCTATCATTAGATTTTTTTTACATCATTATCTATTTATCTTTAACAATTTTAACTAGGAGTCTTTAATTTATCGATATATTATTAGTTAACAATTTAATTATGATTTTACGCAGAATAATGATATCTATTTTTATAATATTTAATTTAATTTTGTTATTTTATATTATTTATGTAAAGGTTAAAATTGGAAAATATATGTAAAATAAATTTGAAATATCCAAACAATAAATATATATATATATATATTTTTTTTTTTTTTTCCTTTATTATGTTTATCTATACATAGACTAATGATTTTATAACTCAAACTGTTAAAAGAAGAGTTCTACTTCAATTGAGACTCTGAAAAATCCTTTTTCAACTTAACCTTATATTTTAACAAATTCTTATTCTCACCAATTTATGTTGGAGATAATTCATTTAAACATATTTCATGAGACATTTGACTTTACCGAGAACTTTTCAAAAGAGAGATTAACTATTTTATCAAAAAACTTTAGTCTTCTGATTTCATATTCTGCATTGCAAGCAATGAATTATCTATTAAACTGTGAACGTTTTCTAAGTTCAACGTTCTTGATATCCTATCAAACTCTTGTTCACGAATATAATCGATTTTATTGGTTGAAACTTCGGCCACCGTAATAAAATTTAAAATGGCTACGCCTCGAAGTTTGGTCATATCGACGACGAAATTAACGATCCTCGTACTCGAGTAATCAATCACTCTAGCATCCACCTTGAGGGTTGATAGTTCATCAGAGACAATCATCACGCTCAATAAAAAATCCAACGGCACGACGGCACGAGTCACAAATTCCGGGGTAATGATTTCGTCTACCAAAAACTTAATGTCATAGGCTTTGACGAAAAGCTGATACCTTGAATTGATACGTATTTGAATAGTGGCACTATCGGTGAGGGTTGCAGCGGTAGCGGGAGATATAGATAGTTTGCTTTTGCTTCATAGATTTTCAATGAGCAGCCGACTTTTGACGACGCCATCTCTGCCATGCTCACGCATCAGTCTTTGCTTGCAGGGGTTTTCACTTTGGTTATTGAGAGATTATATTATATCGATATTAAGCTAACTATTACAATATGGTCAGAATTTGAGTATTTATGTATGAGCTACGTAGAGAATTAAGAAAATATAAACTCTAATTTATTTAATTTAGATCAATGGGTCGTGGGCCTTTAGGGTAGAGATGAGCCTGTTTGGGATGCCATAGTGGTTCTTTATAGAAGCTTTTTGTTCCAAGAGCCCAATCCATTTAACTACTGATCTAGCCTAGCCTAGTATGTGTTGGGTAAGGTTAAAATATAGCATCAGTCCCTCTACTCTTCCAAAATTTGGAATTTGGTACATGTAATTTTATTTTAAGGAATTTAATTATTTACCTTTTAAATTTCAAAATTCTAATCCAATTGTCGTGTTAATATTGTTAAAATTTTTGTTAAATTCTAGTTCATCATAGTGTTGTTTTTTTAGTTACATGGATACTAAGTGAGTATTTTTTGTATTATTATTTCAAAATATCCAACCAACAAACTTAACAAAATACTTTTTAACAATTGTACCTGAATTTTGAAATTTAAAAAATAGAGAGATTGAATTCTTGAAAATAAAATTATAGGGACCAAATTTCAAATTTTCCCGTATAATAATTTTTGCTTAGTGTTTTATCTCAGGGTTCTGCTGCGAGGGACGTTTCAATTCGGTGAGGATTCATGATTTCTCAAATTCATTTTGACTCGTATATTTCTAGTTTTTGTTGATTCAGATTTTTGAGTTCGCGTCGACTCATTTTATCTACATCTGATTTGATGTATCTAATACTTTTTGTGACTTTGAAAGATTTTCAAGATAAACAAAATCGTCGATGGTGGTTAAGCACACCAGTTTAGTGGTTGATGCCTAATTTTGAAACTAAAACTAGTAAAATGACTTGTTAACATCTTTTCCAATTAAGCACTCAAACCACTTAATACAATCCTCGCAAATTATTAAATAATAATTAATATATCATTATAATTATATTACAGTAAATCAAAATTTATATATTAAATTGCATATTAATTTACCATATCATTAGATTAAAATTTATACATTAAAATTTATAATTTTTTGTTTTTTAGACTAGTAGGAGCATTTAATTTTAATTATATATATATATATATATATATATATATAGAATTAGTAGATCTCAATATATTTTTACCATATGATGGTATTAGGCTATACAACTCTTTTACGTGGATAATTATTATTGTTAGCTCTTCTAGTCATTACATTTCGAAAGGCCATAAAGATTATTAGTGAAAACAATAAATTTTCATTTTGGTTTGGAAAAATCCACTACATGAATGAAATAAGCAATGTTTTACTAAACACTTTTTTTCTTTATTTTAAAAATTATTACAAATATCAATTGACTCAACAATTGGATCGTTGGAATTATCGTATTATTAGTCTCGGTTTTATCTTTTTAACCATAGAAATTCTTTCGAAAGCCGTATGGGCTAATGAGGCGTGGGGATCATATTGGAATTGGGCCTAGTTTTTATTTTTAGACCATTATCTTTTTATTTTTAAAATTTTTAACAATCTTATTTTATTTTTCTTAGATTAATGGGAGTCTTTAATTTTTAATTTAATTTTGAAATTATTTATTATTTACGTAAAGGTTAAAATAGAAAATATATGTAAAACAATTCATTTCCTTTCCTTTTCACGGTTTAACCAAACAAGGAAATATTGCAATTCTTTCCTTCACTTCCTGTTATAAATTTTAACTATCCAAATAAAAAATAGATATATATTTTCCTTTCTTTAACTTTCCTTTTTCCTTTTCACTTTAATTATATTTTTTATTTGTTAAATTCATTAATTCATTCAATGAATGAAATCATATAATTCAAGAGAAAAAATAGCAAACACTCGTAAATGATGATGGACAAACTCCACCAGCACAATAAAGATTTTAACCTCAACATCAATATAACATTATGACACATTAACAATCGATTTTGTCACAACTCAATAACAACATATCTAGAGTGATTGCAATCACTTAATACGATAAATAAATCATTCTTGAATGGTCCAAAGCGATGAACAAAAATTGACAAAAAAAATTAAACATTAACCAAACTTTTAAAGAAAATTTCTCCTTCAATTGTGACTCTAAATAGTCATTTTTCAACTTCAACAACCTACAACAATTAACATCCACTAGGGTTACTGCGGTTGGGAAAATTGAGTATGCAAGAGAATGATTATTTTCCTCTTTGTGAAATTGAAATAAGCAATAATATGTAAAAAATAAAGACAACAATAACAAGCAAAATTTTGTTGACGCAGAAAACCCAAATGGAAAGCCGCGTGGCTCTAGTCCAGTGCAAACTTGCCTTCTACTATTAGATAACTAGGATTACATTCAATATCTCATCTAGTTAGAATGATTTACAATTCTCACACAATGGTGACTCTCTCTCTCTCTCTTTTTCTCTCTTGGTGTAACTCACTTATGATTGTGTAACAGCCTAAATTTGGGTCTAGTCGAAACAATGGTTTCGAGACCACAAATCCGACACGTAAAATTCTATTTTTATTATATTTTTATGGTCTACAATTTTATGGAAAGATTTCGTAAAAATTTCGCTCAAAAATTTCGACGTTTGGGCACTCAATTTAGTGAAAAGGACTAAATTGTAAATAGTGCAAAAGTTGAGCTCTACATGTTAGAAGTGTCCAATTTCTATGAAATTTTAAATTGGAGGTCCTTAAATGGAAATTAGACCATTGGTTAAATTGTTGGACAAAAATGGACATTAGATAAGTGAAATGGGATATTTTTAAGTTAGGGGCATTTTGGTAAATTGGTAATTAAATGAATTAAAAACAAAATTAAAATGCCAAATTTGTCCATCTTCTTCATATGGACGAAATTTACCAGGGGAAGACATGGCTAGGGTCTTCTAAACTTTCCAAGCTCATGACCCAGAGAAAATAAGATTTGGACCTAGAACGTGAGGAAAATCGAAAATCTGGAAAGTTGGTAAAATGGTCGTTTTGGTATCGAGGTAAGTTCGTATGTTAATAAGCATTAAATTTAATATGTTTAAATGTTTAACTGATACCATGTGTTATTTCGTATGTTATTATTGGATCATGAATAATATAAAAATTACGAGATTGTATTGAAAGATCAAATTAAGAGAAATGCATGGCGGAGTATGATCGAATTTCGACATGTGATGAATTGATAGTAAAGACCATGGTTGGACCATGGCAATATGTATGCCAGTGTAAGACCATGTCTGGGACATGGCATCGGCCATGATATGAGAGCCAGTGTAAGACCATGTCTGGGACATGGCATCGGCCATGATATGAGAGCCAGTGTAAGACCATGTCTGGGACATGGCATTAGCATTGATATGTGTGCTAGAGTAAGACCATGTCTGGGACATGGCATCGGCCACGATATGAAAGCTAGCGTAAGACCATGTCTAAGACATGGCATTGGTACGATACATCTTGTACGAGTTTTTCCCGAGTATCCATCCTTAGTATCCCAAGAGTTTCAATGGGTAAATCCAAAGATGATATCAAAGAAATGACAAGGTATGATCATGTTGAAAGGGTACAGGTATGTACGCAAAATTCATGAGAACTAAATTTCGACGTATATGGAACATTTGGTAAGAGTGTAAATGAGTAAGTCATACCTATGAAAATGATCTTACGATGACCTTGTGACGATAGGTCTATACTTATGATGTATAAATAGGTGATAAATTTGATTTATGACTATGTGTGAGGCTTTTAGGCCAAATTAAATTGTGATATGATAAGTTTAAGTTTTGTTGTTGATGTATACGTTAAAGGGAAAATGAATGGCATGTAAATATTCGATAATGGCTAGCTATTGGAATGGCTAGTTAAGGATATGTTTTGGGGTTATGTATGATTAAATGGATGTTAATACAAAGCAATCATGAAAGAGTAAAATTTACAATAAAACTGTTTTGGACAGCAGCAGTGACGTGAATTTGTAAAATCGCCAAAAATAGTATAAATTGAATTATAAGTTGGATGAGATATTGATTTAAAGATTATTGAGTCTATTTTCATATAAAAGAAACAGAGAAAACAAAGGATTTTTATATTTCGAGATATTTAAATTCTTGTGAGATTGGTTCAGAATGATTACGTGATCCCCTGTTCTGAATTGGAAAAATCATTAAAAATTGTACAAAAATAATTATGGGATAAAAGTTATATTCTTGAAATCCTTAATGAGTCTAGTTTCAAATGAAACAAATTATAACATCTTTTGAATTCTGTACAAGGAGAAAATTGATTCGTAGTGAAAAGTGGTCAGAATAGTCAAGCAGTGAAACAGGGGAAATTTTAATGAATAAACTGTACTAATTGGATTAGCAAAAAATTCTGGAAATTTTATGGTATGAAGATATATGAGTCTAGTTTCGGGGAAAATTAGCGGTTTTAAATTCGGAGCTCTGTAGCTCAAGAAATAAATAATTTAGTGACAGCGATTCAAGCAGACAGATTAATATGAACATGAGTAATAAGGTATAAGCATGTGGTTTAATGTTTGTATCAAATTGAGAACTTGTTGCGAGGATTTGTCATGTTGAGGCTTTGATAAGGCTACAAATGAGTAAGTTGGGAAAGTAAGAACTTAGCATTATTTATGCAAGTTACGACAGCTTAGTAGTAAGCTAAATTCATTGCTAATGCTTATTATTTTTACATGTGAACTTACTAAGCTTTATAAGCTTACCCCCTTTTCTTTCCCATGTTACAGAGTCCTACTAAACAAGCTCGGGTTGGAGGTCGTCGGGGATCGCTTCACACTATCAAGCTATCTATGGGTATCTTTATTTATAAATGATTTAAACTATGGCATGTATAGGGGCTTGACTAAGTCATTTTATATATGTGTTAATTAATTTGACAAAATGTATTGTTAAGTCTGGTAATGCCTCGTACTCAGTTCCGGCATAGGATACGGGTAAGGGGTGTTACAGATTGTGCTTGATACCTTTTTATTTATAATAAAGCAATAAGATTTCCAAAAAACGTCATGCATAGCATCTAGACAAATTCACCATAAATGGAAGAATTTTGAAAATGTAAATCTGAATTAATAACGTACATGAATGTGAATGATTCATCCCTAACACGTGATACACCTCCCTTGCAATAAGGTTCATCTACCTTATTTGTAGCGAAGGATGCACCCAACAACTACTTCAATGTTTATGCTAATAACTTGCATTCCAAGAAACTAAATGTTATCACATTAAAAATTAAAATCATCCTCTTAAAAAAGAAATCTCTCTTTTCAAAGATAAAGTGACTATTTCATCAAGAACTTTGGTCCTCTGATTTCACATTCTGCATCACAAGCAATGAATTATCTATTGAACCGTGAACGTATTCTAAGTTCAACGTCCTTGATATCCTATCAAACTCTTCCTCACGAATGTAATCGATTTTATTGGTCGAAACTTTGGCCAACGGCTACGCCCCGAACTTTGGCCATATCGACGATGAATCTAGCGATCCTCAGACTCGAGTAGTCAAGCACTCTAACATCCACCTTGAGGTTCGCTAGCGCGTCGGAGACGATAATCACGCTCAACCTGAACAACAGAAAATCCAACGGCACGTCGACACGTGTCACAAATTCTAGGGTAATGATTTCATCTACCAAAAACTCAATGCCGTAGGCTTTGACGAAAAGCTGATACCTTAAATTGATATGTATTTGAATAACGGCATTGTCGACGACGATGATAGCAGCAGCGGGAGATAGATAGTTTGGCTTTGCTTCATAGATTTTCAATGAGCAATCGACTTTTGACGACACCATCTCTGCCATGCGCACACGCCAGTCTTTGCTTGCAGGGGTTTTCACTTCGGTTCTTGATAGATTATAATTATATCGATATTAAGCTAAATTACATAGCCATAAAGATTGTCAGAATCTGGGTATTTATGTATGAGTTACATGAAGAATAAGAAAATTGGGTATTTATGTATGAGTTACGTGAAGAATAAGAAAATTATTAACTCTTAACTTATTTAATTTAGATCAATGGGTCGTGGGCTTTAAGGGGAGAGATGAGCCAGTTTGGGATGCCATGGTGGGTCTTTATATAAGCTTTTTGTTCCAAGAGCCTAATCCATTTCACTACTGATCTAGCCTAGCCTAGCCCATCAGTCCCTCTACTCTTCCAAAATTTAAAATTGGTACATGTACTTTTATTTTTAGGAGTTTAATTCTGTACTTGTAGATTTCAAAATTCTCATCCATATTACATTATCAAAAATTTTCGTTAAATTCTGATTCATCCACTACATTATTTTTTTAGTTACAAATATACTATAATGAAAAAAAAAATTCATTTAGGTCCTTTAAATTTTTTATAAATTTAAATTATTAAAGGTAAAATTGTACTTTGGCCCTCCTTAAAGTGATAAAAATTTGATTTAATTTTTTTAAAAATTATAAAGATATAATCTATTAAAATGGTGGAACTGCATTTTTACTATCGTGAAAATTACAATTTAATTTCGCCCCCTGAAAAAATTTTCTGGCTTCATCCCTGGCTGTGAGGGAGGTTTGAATTCGATTAGGATTCATATTTTCTCAATTTCACATTGACTCACATTTCTTGAGTTCATGCTGATTCAGATTTTTTAGTTCGCGTCAATTCATTTTGTCTACATCTGATTTGATGTATCTAATGCTTCTATGACTTTGGAAGATTTTCAGGATAAACAAGATTGTCGATGATAGTTAAACACACCAATTTGTGAGATCCATTCTGGTGGCCGATGCCTAATTGTGAAACTAAAACTCATATAGTGACGCTTGCATTTTTTTTTAACATCTTTTCGAGTATGATTGATTTCTGCTAAGCACTCAAATCATTTAATATAATTCTCACAAATTATTAAAACGATGAATGGAATAATATGATTTTATATTTATAATTATGTTGCACTAAATCAAAATTTATACATTAAATTACACATTGAATAAAAGATTATGTATAATTTTGAGATTTATCCGATTAAAAAAAATATGATTAAACAAGTTTAAAATTATGCATCTAAATAATTAAAAAAACGTGTGATATAAAACTTAATCAAATAATAACTAAACTTAATTTGTAGATCACTACATATGAAAAAGATAAGAAATTATTTTATGGACCATTCCCACCACATAATCCATCGCTCCTTTCCAATTATTTAATAACATTTTAGTAATTTTTTACCCTAAATCTAAAATCTCGAACCCTAAACCCCAAAGTTAAACCTTAACCCTAGAACCAAATTCGAGATTCAAAATAAAAAATTTACTAAAATTATGTGTCAATGATATAGCAAAAAATTACTAAAATATTATTAAATAACTGAAAGGGAATTAGAAATGATATAATGGCAAGGGTACATAAAATAATTTCTCTAAATTTTTTTTCGTATATTTGATTTTTTCTCCAACATTTTTGCTGATTCGGAATTGTCGATCGAATGTTTTGTTTAAACAGGTAAATTGTGAGTAAATTATATAATTGAAACAGGAAAAAAAAAAAGCAAGAAAAGGGAGACATATTCTTGTGGAAAAGTAAGAGGTAAAGAAAGTAGTAGCGTCATCTACTACACACTATTTTAATTCAATTAATAACATTAACGTTAAAAGCATAAAGTAAAAAAAAAGCTGAGGCTTCTTTTTTCTTTTCCTGTTTGGATGTAGGGAAAAGCATCCTTCATCCCCCATCCCCCCTTTTCTTTTTTTTTCCATACATACTGAAGTTTGAGCTTTGAATAGCATCCTCAACCTCTACTAATCAAATTATTTTCACTATTTTTTTTTTTGGTAACAAGAAATAAAAGCTTCAATTACGAGCTAAACACAACAATATCTATGTTGGATAGCCTAACTCGTCTGTTTGTCCGTAATTGATCATCACCTGTGGAGGGGCATCATGAAATATTCTCGAGCCAATAGGAGAACCTTTCATCAACCCAGCTAAAATATCAGCAGTCGAGTTCACATCTCTTGGTACTTGTTTAAAGAGCACTTTCTATTCGTGTTAGCAAAGTTCTTGGATGCGTACAATTAGGTCTCTATTAGAATGTTGTCTGCTTTTTTCATGAACACCTTTACTAGCTTGCGCACTATCTGTCTCAATAATAACATTAGACATTCATGGATTACTACATTGTATATAGTCAATTTTCTCTATAGTAATATATTCATTTATTAAAGTGTATAATAAGGGAATAAATTATATGAGGATTATCCTAAAAAGTATGGTTTTTAAGCATCACTAAAATAGCGCCACATTATTAAATTTTAATGATAATATAATATTATTATACACTCTTCTATATCTAATATCTTTTTCAACTTAATTTAACTTTAATTAAATTACTTAAAATAATTAATTTTTTAAATTATAAACAAAGAAATTTTAATCATTTTATTTTTTTCCATAAGTTAATATTTTTTTTATTTTTTTTGCAACCAATTTTTTTAAAAAATAGTAATTTTTGTGTAATTTTTTCCATGTCATTGACACATTATTTTTATAATTATTTTACCCCAAACCTTAAAACTTTGAACCTTAAACCCCGAACTTTAAGATTTAGGATTTGAGTTTTGGGTTTAAAGTTTAATGTCTGGATTCGAGGTTATTATAAGTTCAGGATTACAAGTTTAGGATATAATGATATTTTGTTATCTTTTAAATTTAATGACGTTACACTATTTTATTGATGCCTAAAAGCTATACTTTTTAGGATGATTTTAAAATAATTTATTCCCATATATGCTACTAATACTACTTAATATTAAGTGATAGCACAAATGTCCAACAATATAATATAAGGGCATGATTCAAACCGAGTCAAATACAAATGTTGATATTAAATCTTTGGTGGTAATTGTAACATCCTGAATAGGGCCTATGCATTTTCAGTTTAATTGTACGAAATGTCAAGTCTCAAGTACTACGAATAAATTTTTGATATTTTTGGAAACCTAGAAATGGAAATGGAAATGGAAATGAACATTTTTGGAAACTTGAACATTTTGGAAACCTGAACATTTTTGGAAACCTGAACATTTTTGGAAATGATTCAAAAATGGAAAGTAAACATTTCTGGAAACTTGGAAATGTAAGAAAAATGGCAAGTTACAGAGCCAATCGAAAATTTTAGGAAACTTAGAAATGATGCCGAAATGTCAAATTTTAAAGTTCAAAATAGGAAATAAGGGCTAGAGGGCCTTAAAAGAAAAAGTTGGAGAAGTTTGACACACAAACAGGCTTGGAAAAGTGGCCTGAAGATGCCACTTAGGGCCTAAGGAGATGGCGTCACATGCAGGGAAATAGGCCTGAGTTCGAGTCACTTGAGAAGCAAATAAATAAGTTTTATTTTTGCTTCCAGAAGGCTGAGGTGGACAGCATGGGTTTCTAGAAAAGGAAGAGTTTTATTTGCATAAATATGTGAATAATAAGTGATAAATAAAGGATTTTCTTTTAAGATAATTGAGGAGATAATTGATGGATTAAAGGATTTTATCTTTTAAATAAAATAGATAATATTATCAAAAAGAGGAGTGGTGACCAAGTAAGGGACTCCTAGGCTGATAACTTTGGCTATAAAAGGAGGGCAGGAGGGCTACTCATTCACTTTTGCTTCCTCTTTGCCGAAATTTTCCTAGCTCTCTCCCCCTCTCTGCCGAATTTTTCTTTAAGCAAGATCCATCTTCTTTTCTTCTATTTTCTTCTCTGTTTCTACTGTCAAAGCCGAATCTTTGTTGATTCTAAGTAAAGGAGCAATCAACTACAACATCAAAAGGGTTTCTACAACTGTCGAATACAAGGATCAAGGATCTAAGGTAAGATAAATTTATTTGATTAAGGGTTATGATGTATATGTTAGATTAGATCTAACATGAAGATTTCGACAGACATATAGGGCAAGGAATCCTCTTCAGATTTGGAATTTGTATGGTAAGTGACATTCGGCCAAGGCTTAATTTTGGTATTTAGAATTATTTTCCATTATTTCAAAAGCCGGAAACTGACATGGTTACATGTCTAGTGATAGCCGATTTCAAGGAAAAAGAATACTAGCAAATTTTTGGGACTTGATCATCCTATTCGGCAACAAGGTAAGTAATACAAATCCTACTAGGATTTGGTTTTTAAGCCAAATAGGTTTGCTAATATGTTTTATTGAATGGCCGAATATAGGAGTCAAAGATCTAAATCAGTAGATCGTTCTTCGGGATTTCAAGGAATCTATTAAGCCAATCAGGTGTGTACTCACATTAATTTTCGATATATCATATGGCAATTATTTTTAATATATGAATATGCATAAGAATGTGAATGTGGCTAAGTACCACAAATGTACCCAGGTACGTTTCCTACTTTCGATAGGACTACGAATATGTTATATTTTAACATGTGAATAATAAGAAATTAAGTATGTTATGCATGATATAAAATTTATGGGGCATACGGGATCTATGTGAAAGGGGAAGAAGGTGTTGACTTCGGTCTCACCAACGGAATATGGTGACTACGGTCACAAAATTTGAATATGGTAACTCTGGTTACATTATCTGAATTTGGTAACTTCGGTTACATTATTTGAATATGGTGTCTACTGACACAAATTATATGGGCGATGAGCACGTCGACTGCAGCGACTGCCTTCGATGGTGTGTAGCGGATGGAGGGTTGACTTAGTAGTCCCCACGGTGTGATTGGCAGGTACGGGTGGTGTGTAGCGGATGGACCTTTAGGTTTGGGTTTGGGTTGCATCATTTATTTTATATGAACATGAATTTGATATGAACATGTATGCCTGATTTGTTGAATGTTAATGTTGTGTACACATTGAGTCTGTTGACTCACCCCGTTGTGGGAACTATTTTCAGATGATGAACAGTAACGGACCGGGACGGTAGACCTTGAGGTGGCCATGCATCCATTTGAAGAATTTATTTAATTTGGACTTTATTACTTTTTAGTATCTTTAATTTTATTATTGGGTTTTATTTGATGTAATAAGGCCATAAGGCCCAGATGGATTTTATTTATTTTTGGCTTTACTTTTAATTATTATGTTACGAACTATGTTGATTAAAGATAAGTAAAAATGATTTCTTTAAAAATAAACCCTAAAAATTATTTTTTCACCTTAATAAAATTGGATCTTCAAATTAATTAAATGGGTTTCCCAATCTAAGCCCAATCCAAAACAATATTTCCTAAAAGTTTTACAAAGTTTCTCTAAGAAACAAAGAATTTGAAAACCAGTTTACTTAAGGAACATACCAGATCCGGTCCAGGCTCGTGGGCCGGGTGTGGGGTGTTTCAGCTTGGTATCAGAGCCCAGTTTTAAAACTCTCGGCTTGTGGGCTAAGGCCCAAAACGTTTTGAATTCGAGCCCAAAGGATTTTCTTTGAAAATAAGCAGGTTTTATGGCATGGCACCTAAGTCTCCGACCCGCAGTCCACCAGGTAAGTACCCCTAACTATTTGGGTGATTATGTGAATTATGTTGTGAATATTAGAAGGGTAGAAAAGGCATGGAACGTAGAATAGTATGATAGGAACTTGAACCTTAGGATTAGACTACTCAAACACAAGACACATAAGACTTAATGCACTAAACAAACCTATGGCTAGGTCACTGAGCTAGGGTGTGGTAACCCCTGTACGCATGTCTAGGATTGGATCCGGAAGAGCCTGGTATTTAAGCAGTCCTAGTGACTCACCTCCTCTTCCCAGGAATCCTACCTGGTGCGTAGCTTCCGTTCACCCTAACTAAGAGGGCTCAGTAGGTGTGGCAACCTCTGTGCGCATGTCTAGGAATGGTTTCGGTGGGAGCTTGGTATTTAAGCAGTCCGCGTGACTCACCTCCTCTCCACTCGAATCCTGCCTGGTGCGTAGCTTTGGTTCACCCTGACCAAGAGGGCTCGGCCATAGGCTAAACATAATGACTAAAACCCGAAAGGGAACTAGCCATGTTTTTTAAAAAAAAAAAAAGAGAAGAGAGAAGAAAACAATAAACCCTAGTTTTTCAAACTTTTAAAATTTTCTTTTAAATCTGAGAAAAATTATTTTACAACAATTTTTGAAAAACTCCTGATTTGCGAAAATTACAAAAATGCCCTTAGTGGTAAATTACCAAAATGCCCTTGGTTTATAAAATGTTCAACTACTCAACAGCTTTACCAAAATTTCATTATTTTAGAAACATTCAAAAACCCTAATTTGTGAAATATCAAAATACCTTAATTTTAAAAAATTACAAAATTGCCCCTAACTTACAAAATTACCAAAATGACCCCGATTTCCAAAATTTTTGCAACATCCCCAATTTTGAAGGAACACTTTTCAAAAAGAACCCTCAAAGTTTTACAACTTTTGAAATATCCCTGATTTATTAAATTTACAAATTTACCCTGATTTGTGAAAAATTACCAAAATACCTCTGAGGTCTAAAATTACTGAAATACCCCCGAATTTTAAAATTTTTCCAAATTGCCCCGAGACTTTGAAATTTCAAAAATACTTTTTGATAAAAACACCAAGGAACGTTTTTCTTCTGAAAAAATTACGAAAATGCCCCTGTAGGACAAAATTACGAAAATACCCCTGGGTAGTGGAAAGCATCAACGATGAAAACTACAACGTTTCTCTGAATGAACGAAAGTTCATATTTGTTTGATGGATGAATGAATGAATGGAAAAGACTGTGTGTTTGTATGAATACGAAAGAACCACTCTTAAATCCCTTTTCATAAAACTCCTTCGCGGGTAAATAAGTGGAACAATGACTAATCCATAAAATTCTTTAATCAGATCCCGACGCTAACAAATGAGCTCTAGAGGACATGGCCGTCGTGGACGCGGTAGAGGAAGAATGACTAGGTCAGAACCCGTTAGATCGGGTCAAGGGTCTGATAATGAGGTACCACCACCCCCACCGCTCCCAGCTGTTGGTGTGGAGCAGCAAGCTCAGACGGGGGACGATGCTGTGTCGCGGGCTGTGCTGCGAGTTCTGGAGTTGGTGGCGGGGGCAGGAGGAAATTTGGGAACACGTAAGTCTGTGCCTGAACGGCTCCGAGCTAATGGAGCGGAAATGTTTCGAGGAGTATCTGGAGTGGCACCCAGTACAGCTGAGTACTGGTTGGAAGCAACAGAGCGCATCATGGGTGAGCTTGATCTGACCCCTGAAGAAAAGTTAAAGGGAATGGTGGCACTGTTACGCGATGAAGCGTATCAATGGTGGTTAACTGTGCGGGATGGTGCCACAGCTAAGGATCTGACTTGGGAGTACGTTAAGGAAGCGTACCAAAAGAAGTATGTGGGAACCAGGTACACTGATGAGCAACGGAAAGCTTTTCTGGGGCTGGTCCAAGGAAACAAGTCTGTTGCAGAATATGAAACGGAATTCCTGAGGTTGAGCCGGTACGCTCGAGGTGTCGTGGCGACTGAGCATGAGCGCTGTGTCCGTTTTGAGGACGGGCTAAGGGATGATCTGAGACTGTTGATAGCACCGCATCAAAAGCGGGAATTTTTTGCGTTAGTGGAAAAGGCTAAAGTGGCTGAAGGAATTAAGGATTCTGCAAGGCAGAACACTGATCGGAATAAGCCAGAAAGAGGTTTTGGATCGTTTGGCTCATCTGGGAATAAGAGGCCTAGAGTTGATGGGCCGCGAGGTCAGCAAGTTAGTTCAGAAGGGCGGTATCGACCTTGTGAACATTGTGGAAAGAGGCACTTGGGAGAGTGCTGGAGAAAGACGGGAGGATGTTTCAAGTGTGGGTCCAAGGACCATATGCTTAAGGATTGTCCCAAGCAAACAGATGAGAGCCGACCGGCAGTTCAGAATGCTAGCCAGACGGGTAGAGGAGGACAGCAGCCTCAGCAAGGTCGTGGACTGAACCATGGAGGAAATGGTTCGGGCCGTGGACGTGAAGCACCAAGAAGAGGTGCTGAAGGTGCAGACGCGAGGCAACCAAGGTTGGTTTATGCAGTTGGCCGTCGCGAGGAGGAAGATGTGCCAGATGTGACAACGGGTACGTTCCTCATTTCTGGAATACCCTTAATTGCTTTGCTTGTTATAGGGTTAGCTTATTCTTGTATTGCTGGTGAAGTGACTGAAACTTTGGATGTGAACCTAGAGAATGTGCCTAGAAAGTATGATAGTTCTTTAGGATCAGAGTGCGCAGCAATAGCGTAGTGGGGTGAGTTAGACCGTACGATTATTCGTTAGTAAGTAATTTCGAGGACGAAATTTTGTTTAAGGGGGGTAGAACTGTAACATCCTGAATAGGGCCTATGCATTTTCAGTTTAATTGTACGAAATGTCAAGTCTCAAGTACTACGAATAAATTTTTGATATTTTTGGAAACCTAGAAATGGAAATGGAAATGGAAATGAACATTTTTGGAAACTTGAACATTTTGGAAACCTGAACATTTTTGGAAATGATTCAAAAATGGAAAGTAAACATTTCTGGAAACTTGGAAATGTAAGAAAAATGGCAAGTTACAGAGCCAATCGAAAATTTTAGGAAACTTAGAAATGATGCCGAAATGTCAAATTTTAAAGTTCAAAATAGGAAATAAGGGCTAGAGGGCCTTAAAAGAAAAAGTTGGAGAAGTTTGACACACAAACAGGCTTGGAAAAGTGGCCTGAAGATGCCACTTAGGGCCTAAGGAGATGGCGTCACATGCAGGGAAATAGGCCTGAGTTCGAGTCACTTGAGAAGCAAATAAATAAGTTTTATTTTTGCTTCCAGAAGGCTGAGGTGGACAGCATGGGTTTCTAGAAAAGGAAGAGTTTTATTTGCATAAATATGTGAATAATAAGTGATAAATAAAGGATTTTCTTTTAAGATAATTGAGGAGATAATTGATGGATTAAAGGATTTTATCTTTTAAATAAAAGAGATAATATTATCAAAAAGAGGAGTGGTGGCCAAGTAAGGGACTCCTAGGCTGATAACTTTGGCTATAAAAGGAGGGCAGGAGGGCTACTCAGTCACTTTTGCTTCCTCTTTGCCGAAATTTTCCTAGCTCTCTCCCCCTCTCTGCCGAATTTTTCTTTAAGCAAGATCCATCTTCTTTTCTTCTATTTTCTTCTCTGTTTCTACTGTTAAAGCCGAATCTTTGTTGATTCTAAGTAAAGGAGCAATCAACTACAACATCAAAAGGGTTTCTGCAACTGTCGAATACAAGGATCAAGGATCTAAGGTAAGATAAATTTATTTGATTAAGGGTTATGATGTATATGTTAGATTAGATCTAACATGAAGATTTCGACAGACATATAAGGCAAGGAATCCTCTTCAGATTTGGAATTTGTATGGTAAGTGATATTCGGCCAAGACTTAATTTTGGTATTTAGAATTATTTTCCATTATTTCAAAAGCCGGAAACTGACATGGTTACATGTCTAGTGATAGCCGATTTCAAGGAAAAAGAATACTAGCAAATTTTTGGGACTTGATCATCCTATTCGGCAACAAGGTAAGTAATACAAATCCTACTAGGATTTGGTTTTTAAGCCAAATAGGTTTGTTAATATGTTTTATTGAATGGCCGAATATAGGAGTCAAAGATCTAAATCAGTAGATCGTTCTTCGGGATTTCAAGGAATCTATTAAGCCAATCAGGTGTGTACTCACATTAATTTTCGATATATCATATGGCAATTATTTTTAATATATGAATATGCATAAGAATGTGAATGTGGCTAAGTACCACAAATGTACCCAGGTACGTTTCCTACTTTCGATAGGACTACGAATATGTTATATTTTAACATGTGAATAATAAGAAATTAAGTATGTTATGCATGATATAAAATTTATGGGGCATACGGGATCTATGTGAAAGGGGAAGAAGGTGTTGACTTCGGTCTCACCAACGGAATATGGTGACTACGGTCACAAAATTTGAATATGGTAACTCTGGTTACATTATCTGAATTTGGTAACTTCGGTTACATTATTTGAATATGGTGTCTACTGACACAAATTATATGGGCGATGAGCACGTCGACTGCAGCGACTGCCTTCGATGGTGTGTAGCGGATGGAGGGTTGACTTAGTAGTCCCCACGGTGTGATTGGCAGGTACGGGTGGTGTGTAGCGGATGGACCTTTAGGTTTGGGTTTGGGTTGCATCATTTATTTTATATGAACATGAATTTGATATGAACATGTATGCCTGATTTGTTGAATGTTAATGTTGTGTACACATTGAGTCTGTTGACTCACCCCGTTGTGGGAACTATTTTCAGATGATGAACAGTAACGGACCGGGACGGTAGACCTTGAGGTGGCCATGCATCCATTTGAAGAATTTATTTAATTTGGACTTTATTACTTTTTAGTATCTTTAATTTTATTATTGGGTTTTATTTGATGTAATAAGGCCATAAGGCCCAGATGGATTTTATTTATTTTTGACTTTACTTTTAATTATTATGTTACGAACTATGTTGATTAAAGATAAGTAAAAATGATTTCTTTAAAAATAAACCCTAAAAATTATTTTGTCACCTTAATAAAATTGGATCTTCAAATTAATTAAATGGGTTTCCCAATCTAAGCCCAATCCAAAACAATATTTCCTAAAAGTTTTACAAAGTTTCTCTAAGTAACAAAGAATTTGAAAACCGGTTTACTTAAGGAACATACCAGATCCGGTCCAGGCTCGTGAGCCGGGTGTGGGGTGTTTCAGTAATGCACCACATATAGTCCAATCCGATCAAGAGTTCTCATTCCAGACAATACTTTGAAATTTTTTTCGATGAAATATAGGTAACGCCACCAAGATTGAACCTGAACTAGATGGCGTTTTCTTCTACGAGCAGCAGTGTTATTACATAGTACTGATGATCTATTATTACTGTATTATATATGTCCAAAACCCTTGAAAGAACATAACCTAGCTTTCAGAATGACGTCGATATGGAACATGGTCAGAGTCAGAACATAAGAGCTTCTCTTTCGGTGTCATTTTTTTGTGGTTGAGATCCAAGAACTTCTGCTAGCTCAAAGCATATGCAAATGAGTTATTATATATGGTGTTGGGTGCAGCAGGGAGGGTGATATATAAATATAAAAAGTGATAGTGTAGCATCTTATTGGTGTCAGATTTTGCATGTGCAATTATGACCAGTAAAGTTTTGGTGTAGGGGAAGAGCGGTTCGAAACTCGAAACCCAATGGTGGTTGTGTTTTTAGGTTTAAAAACGCGCAGCCACATGTAATTCAGTGTTTTGTATGACAGCAGACAAAGGAAGGCTACAGTGTCGCTTTGCAGAGTGGGCAACCATGTCTGTCTTCATCTACTGTTGACGCTCTCATGTTGTAATATCATTTTTACATCATTTGCAACATCCCTACAAAACTACAAGCATGTGGCTGTAATAATAAATAATTAAATATATAATAAAAGTGAAGAATGTTTATATATATATATTATTCTTGCATCATCCGGTGACATACCACCTTTCGCCCGTTTGTTAACTATAGTTAACTCTTCTTCAAAATTTTAGATAGGGTTTAAGAATACTTTTTAAAAGTATTTTTGAAACAAATATATTTTTAAATAAACTATTTTTTTAGAGAAAAAGTGTCTCTCAAATTAAAAGTTAGCTCAAAAACACTTTTTTTTAGAAGCCTGAAAATTTTAGTTTCTCCTTAAAAATGTTTTTTTCCTAAATATATGAGAAGCATTCTTAATCTAGGCATTAGTTTTTTATATAAAAAAATTGATTGAAAATAAGGAAAAAAGAAGTATAAATAGGGATGACAAAATTCGAATTGTATTCTATTGAGGGGTTTATTATTATTATTATTATTTAAAGTAAAGGTATGTGTAATGCAGAGAAACTATTGCAGTAAAAATACTTAAGATAAAGTATGTGTGAATTCTTTGTACTTCTCGTAAATTTGAAATTTAGTCTCTTTACTTATAAGATTTTAAAATTCAGGTCCAATTGTTAATATTATTTTGTTGAATTCAAGTTTATTACAATGTTATTTCTTTAATAACATGGCTACCAATGGAGTATTTTTTATTTTTAAATGTCATACGGATAAATTTAACAATGTTAACAATTGGATCTGAATTTTAAAATATGAAAAGTAGAAGAACTAAATTATTAAAAATAAAAGTACAAAGACTAAATTTTAAATTATAAAAAAATATAAAAACAAATTAATCGACCTCCAATAAACCTAGATATTCGTAGGGTGGAGTTAGATGAGATCATCCCTAGCCAGTCCAGTTCTATTGTAAATGTATTCAACACTCGTACTTGAGTCTAATTTATTATCTTCAACTAACATATTATTTTTATTTTTCGGGTTAAAAAAAGTTTAGGTGAAGGAAAGTTATTCCGAGCCAAAGCTAGGACATATACCATACTTCAAAAACTTTTAATAATACTATTTACAGATCATTTACTAATTTATTAATACACTAATGAATACTTAATCAATTGAATCAACGAGATAAACTCACATTATAAATAAACCAATCGTTGGTTGGGCAAAAGCCCTAGTGAAGTAGTCTGCATAAGTGAGTGACCACCACCCATATGTATGTATAAATATTAAAAAAAAGGTGTAAAGTGATAGATATTTTGGTTTCACAAGTGTTATATATATAAATAGGGAGATAAGATCTGATGTTATATTATTGTATAGTTGTCAATATGTGCATATACGCGGTATTGCACTTTAACTTTAAGGAAAATGTAGTGCAAATAGGGGAGGGGACAGACGAATGTGTTAAGGCTGCCAAATTGCTTCCTTTCCAACTAAAAATGAAAAATTTGGAGACAGCAAGGGGGTAGCTTTTGTGTATCATAACCAGCAAAAGCCCCGTTTTCTGTCCTAAACCTGGTAGGGAATTAGATTCCAGCGGCACCGATACCCCCCTCTCTTTTTCTAATGCATTTCAAATCTCAATTTCACATCATTTTTAAATTCGGTAATCCCTTTCGATTGAGTATTAACTCGATTTACATGGATATTGTTGTCAATATAGGAGAGCATGGGTTCGAGTGTGTTGAAGTAGATTATTCTCTTATTTATGGGTTGGAGATGGACTATGGGTGGTTCTAGGCATTGTGTCAAAAAGAACATATATGATCAGAACCTAAATGAGATTGTTAAAAAAAAATTCCAATAATCCTTGTATTATGCTTTTAGAATAATATTTAGTACACTAAGTTTTTAGATTTCACAAGCAAGATTAATGGTTGACAAATGTTCTATTGGGATATAGTAAAACATTAAAAATATATATTCAAAAATAAAAGACATACATGACAATTTTTTAAGGCGACTTGTGGAATAAAAAAGTATACTATACTACGTACCAGTATACCAAATAGTAGGCCATGACTTTATATAATGGATGCATAAGAATATATATTTTTAAAATGTATCAAAATCTTATATACAAGATTTATGACATACTCATAATATAAGTGAAAAATTTATGTAACAAGTATACTTATTAAAACTAAATGATGTTTTGGTTGAAATCAAGGACGATGCTAGAAGTTTTTCTTTGGAGGGCTGAAATTAAATTATAAAATTTTAAAGGGGTTAAACTATAATTTTATCTTTGTATATACTTGTTATTTTAGATTTCTAAAGGCATTAGACTGAAAAATTTTCAACTTCCTAGGGGGGCTAAATTGTATTTACCATTAAACTAACATATAATTTTAAAAACTTTAAGGGACTAAAATAATAATTTTCCATTTTGGTGTCGTCCTTGGTTGAAATGGTAAATTTAACTGTTTGATATGCACAATATTTTTTGTTCAAATCTCATTATATATATAAGGGCAAAAACACCTTACTAATAATATAACTTGCTTGGTAAAAAAAATGATTTCTTTTTATAATTTTTTAATTAAGTTGAGACTTAATTGATGAGTGACACCAACTGAGGGGTCTTATTATAGCAGAAATGTGTTAATTATATAATGTAGTATCCTTTTGGATGAAAATTTGGCAAAATTCAAATCACCCTTTGGATTCCTAACCCAATCGCTTCAAATAAAACGGAATTTAAAAAAAAAATTGACGTGGGGTAGATTTAATTTTTGGACTATGAATATAGAACGGTTATAGTAATTGTCAACCCTCTATATCAAATTATCATTTTATCCTCTCATATATAACCATTAAAGAAACAAAAACGTAAACAAATGTTTTAGAAATAAAAACTTAAAACCTTTTGCCTTTTTCATAATCGAATTTTCCCAAACTAAATTATATTTTTTAGGAATTATATTTAAATATTTATTTGCTTTTAAAAAGATTTAAAATGTTACAAATAATTAGAAAAAAAATCAATTTGAAGTTGGGCAGGTTAAGATAGATATATCTATCCAACATCCATAGAAGTGATAATGATTTTCTATATTGCTTCCAGAATTAGATTGGATGAGGTGATCCCGAACAAGGGGTTGGACCTATTTTATCTATATATTTTTAAATTTTTTAATAATTTATTCAATTGAACCGGATAAATTGGTCAAGCTAAGGATCATGGTCTGATCGATTCAATCATTGATCGAATTCAATTTTAAAGATTACATACCTATAATGAAGTGAGATAAGTGATGAAACAAAATGTACCAATATCTACTCCGTCTCATTCCATTACTATCCCTAACAATGTCATGCATGCAAGGCAAAGGGATAAAGAAAATGAATGATGGCTATAGAAAGAAGTACATGCACGTGGGTGGAGATATAAGAAATGGAATAGATGTGAATGTGCATGATAATATTTCATATATATTACAGCTTTTGTAAAAATTAAGAGAGAGAGAGCTTATTATATACATTGGTTGAATTAGACTAAAGAAGCTAATTAATCACTAAAAAGAAGAGCATTAATGTGAAGATAATGGGGGTGTTGTTGGTATTAAGCATTTTCTCCACTGTCCAAATCAAACTTGTAAACATATTACGCAATTGGGACCTACAGACCTTGGCCAATTGTGGCTTTGGAATCCCGACCATTAGCATCTCATTAGAAAAGGAAAAGAAGAAGAAGAGAAAGATTGATTTTGATTTTCCCCTTTGTCGCCACGTTATTAATTCTTTTTTTTTTAAAAAGAAAAAGCTAGCTATTTTTCTACACTTGGAAATTGGAACGTACATTGTTCAAGAATGATTTTTAGGCTTGAAAATGTTTATTTTTATTTTTAAAAATGAAAAGATAATGAATAAAGGGCAATATGATAGAGTTGGTAATGGCTTGCCGTATCAGAATTTTTGGTAAAAAAAAAAAAGAAAGGCAAATTACAGATAATGATTGATCATATGGTATCATGGTTGATCCATCTTTCTTTTCAGCTGAAAATTATAGTTACGTATTGGAATTATGACAATCTTTTTATGTATAGGTACTTATGCATGGTTATCACTAGACTAAAGGTACGTCACCCATATAAAGAGCAGTGGAGCTTATCTTTGAACGAAAGCCAATTTCTTGGAGTTATTACACATTTAAGATTTCAGTCTTTTGAACCAAAAAGAAAAAGATATCGGTCCAAGATTATGGCTGCATTTGTTTTTCTCTTCGAGTAACTGTACATCGTATTCTTATGAAAAGAATTCAGGTTTGAATGTTGGAGACGGGTTGAAGTTAAATATTTTGAGGTCGAGATTAAGTTATATATTATTATGAGAATTAAAATGTAATTTTATTATTATTTTGTCTTATATCTTTATGGTTTTTAGAAGGAATAAATTAATTTTTAGTATTTTTGAGGGCCAAAACTATAAATTTACCATATATTAACTTAAGAGTTTTTGAATTTTAGAGGGTCTAAAGCATCAAATTTTCATTTAAGGGGTTAGGGTTCTGCCTACTCCTCTCCCTTCGTCTCTCCTTAGAGATGACATTATTAAGAGTACAGTCATGAACCCCTAAAAAATAAATTTTATATACTATAAAATGGATATGAAAAATATTTAGTTCTACAAAAAGACAGTGAATCCTGTGGACTCGTTAAAGTTTTTTTGTCTATTAGTTTTGCTCATATTAGTAGATCTCTAGTTGTGTTCTATTTAGCCACTTCATTACGAATTTGTAATGACATTTTCTATCTTGAGTTTGATTATCCTAGCTTCATGCGAGTTTGTGCTTAAGGGATGCTAATTCTATTTAATGATCTGGATTAACTTTTTCTCAAATGAAAAATGGTATTAATATTTTCATAAGTATGCAAAAGACTTACCAAGTTCAATTGACATGAACATTATTGTTAATGTAAAAAGGCGTGAGTTTAATATATTTATAACTCTTTCTTTCTCCTACTTTTATTTCTTTTTAGAGTTTCACTTCGTTGTAGTGTCTATATGCTCAAAGTTTAAGTATAAGCTCTGGTCAAAAAGGTTAAAAAACCCAATATGTATTAATATATAGTAAGGCTTTTTGTATCATGTTTTCAAGGAAAAGGGAAAGTTAATGGGGGAACTCGAGGCAGTAATAAAAGTGTATGTAGTTTGAAAAAAAATGGTATTTGAGAATGTTGAATCATATTTTTGTTAATCTGTAATTATAATTTTTTTTAATAAAATGTGGGCATGCTTTTATTGCTATGACACAAAACATTAAAAAAATTCCTCTCGGGCATCCTGAAAAACTCATCTTTTCCCCTCATAATTCCCCATGCATACTAGGTAAAAACGCTTCAATTCGTAATAGAAACTCGATGAAATACTCTAGTTTAGAGTGATCCAAGCAAATGCTAGCTAGCATCCTCTGCTCTACTGCTTTTTCCTAGTACAACCGGACTCGTTAGGTGATTCTGCACGTGTTTCGTTCTTCGACTTATTTTAGATTATGACCCATTCAAAGAATAATAATAAAATTTTAGTTGAAATTATAAAGTATGTGTGGGTTTTTAAGTATATATTTATTCTTTTTTAGAATTATAAAAAATATAAAATATAGAAAAAAAAATCCCACAATAATATTTATTAATTATTTTAACAATTTAAGATTTATTAATTATTTCAAGATTTATTTTTTAATATTTAAGATGAATGTAGATACATACATGTGCTAATAACATTAACATTTGAAAAAAAAAAAAAAAAAGGAAGAAACTTTAACATTTGATTAATGTACCACCACAGTGGCAAAAGGGTGATTAATTTGCTTGCTATTATCTTTATATCTCCCATGCATCATGCATGAACTCACTTTTTGAGCACTAAAACAAATCCAGTCCACTGCATGAAAAAATCAAAGAAAGCTTATAGATGAAGAAAAACTTCCTCCACTCAAACCCTAAAATATATAAAAAAATAAATATATAATATAATAAAAACAAAAAGCAAAGATGGGGGAATGAAGGAATAAGAATAACAATTATAATAAGAGCAAAAAAAAAAAAAACAAAAACAAAAAGCCCTCTATCCTCCCCACCTTCCTATCTTTCTTTCCTTCTGCCTCTCCTCTTTTAATCCGCTTCTTTCTTTTGCTTTCTTGGCCTTCAGTATTCTCCTCCTAGTGTCTATGGATTCTCCACCTTATTAAAGAACCCATCATACTTTATAAAAAGAAAAAAAAAATAATTACCATGTTTTTCTCATCTGTTCCAATCTATTTAGATCCTCCCAACTGGCAGCAGGTAAGGGTTTTCTTTCTTCTTTTTTTTGTTTTTGTTTTACATCTTTTTTTTCATCAATTTCTATCCAAAGTTTGTGTTTCCCAAAGTAAAATAAAGCAAATTCAAAAGATAAATATTCCTATTCCGTTGTGATCTTTTTTACTGAATATACCAATTATATTTCTTCTTTAGTAAAGATTTACTTTTGTTTTTTTGGGGGTTTTAGTTTAAATTTTCTCTATTTTTTTTGTAGCAGCATAATCATCATCAACATGGTGGAGTTGGTACTGGTAGTACTGAAAACCCTCAGCTTCCACCTCTTCCTCCACCTTCTCATGTTGGAGTTGGTGGTGCTGGTTCTATTAGGCCTGGTTCAATGGCTGATCGAGCCAGGTTAGCCAGGATTTCACAGCCTGAAGCAGCTCTGAAATGTCCAAGGTGTGAGTCTACTAATACCAAGTTTTGCTACTACAATAACTACAGTCCTTCACAGCCACGCCACTTTTGTAAGACGTGTCGGCGGTATTGGACTAGAGGGGGTGCCCTTAGAAATGTTCCGGTCGGTGGAGGATGCCGGAGAAACAAGAAAAACAAAAGCAGCAGCTCAAAATCCACAGGTTCAGCTGAGAAACAAGGTGGTTCTAATTCAACAAATGCTGTTAATAATAATATTCCTTCTGAAATCACAGGCCATTTGCCACAGCAAACCCCTCATTTGCCTTTCATGGCTTCGTTGCAAAGTTTCTCTCAGTTTGGCATGGGAAATATTGGGTTAAACTTTGGTGCTAGTGCTAATGGAGGACAAGCTGAGATGGGGTTCCATATAGGAACCAACTCAGGCATGAGCAGCCCTATTTTATCATCAGCAGGTCATCAGCAGTTTCCTTTCTTTGAGCCAACAAACGGTTTATATTCACTTCAAAGTGAAGGCATGGAAGGATCATCTTCAATGGTGGGTGAAAGCCAGCTTCTTCGTTCCATAACTTCAAGCTCTAGGGTTTCTCAGCTAGCTCCAGTGAAAATGGAAAACAGCAACAACCAAGGGCTAAACCTATCAGGATCCATGATGAATAATGCTTCAGATAATAATCAGTACTGGGGAGGAAATAATTGGACAGATTTATCAGGTCTCAACGCTTCTAATACTAATCATCTCTTATAGTTTAAAAACCTGATCTTCAAGCTGTCCAGTTATCAAAACAGCTAGCTTTAATGACAGATACAGATATATAGTTTGATCACCTTGACTGGCACACAAGCTTCCTTCAACATCAAAAAAAGTAAATAATGGGTGGTGAAAAATTGCAAGGTTAAGTGCAGAACTTATCTCATCATCATCATCTATCGAAGAAAAAACAAAGATTTGCAGAATTGATGTTGCATGTTTCATAGTATATATATTGGTTTTTTTTTTTTTTATGTTATTTTGTTTGCATGGGCTTGTTTACTGATGTGTTCTATGTTTATGTGTGATGTTATGGGATCTTTTATCTGACATTATAAACTAATTTCCTCTGTGGTATATATATAGCCTTTCTCATGTCTGCAAATCATCATATTGCTCACATTTCGATAGATCTTTCATTAAATATTCTAACGATTCCATGGTTGACACTGTTGTGTAAGTTGCATAAAATCATGCTAAATTTTGGATTCCTCTATATATGCATTTTCTTGGCATTCTAGCTGAACCACAAATGACTAGCTGCACTTGTAAACCCCCATAATACACACACAAAGATTATCTTCCTCTTCATTGATGAATTTTTATATATTGACCATTATTTTGAAATTATAACTATTACAAGTTTTATTTTACCATATATGCACAGTCCACCATAAGCATCAATTCCATGGTGTCTTTAGCAATGTTCATTGCTTCATGTTGCACTTACACTTCTTGTTTGTCTGATATACTTACACATATATGTGTGTGTATAATATTTATATTTGTTGATATATCATGTCTTTAGCTCTCTCTCTCTCTCTCTCTCTATATATATATATATATATATCCATTTCTATTCTTTTATGCAAGGGAAGTTAAGATTTAGATACATAAACATATATATATATATATATATATATATATATTCACAATATTTTAGTTCATCCTAGTTAGTGGAAATTTCATATTTATAATTAAGCATCATTGTGAGATATATACATAAACATATTGAAATGTGTATTTCCATTCTTAAGATCAAATTTTTTCATAAATTTCATCAAATAATTTGATTATAACTTATATTTTTAAACATAAATATATGGCTTTTGTAATTATCGTGGGAGTTAAACTCTTCATTTTTCTATATTTTTTTTCTAATATTAAAGTTTCTAAGTTAAAAGACCAGAGAATCCAAGAAAACGCCAAAAATACCACTCAAAGCCATGCAATTCTATGTTGAACTCAAGTATTCTAGAATTTATAGGTTTTTTTTATATATAGAATGAATAAATAATAATTTTTTATTAACCATGCATGGTCAAAAGAAGTGCAACCTTTTGAACATAACTCTTTATTTATCTTTTCAGTATGTTAACCTTCAAATCTGATATCAGAAAATGGAGCATCAAATTTAATTAAAAATAATTAATTAAAGGTGCAAAATATTTCCACTAATAATTTGAAAACAATATTTTGTCTTAAACAAAAAAAAAAAAAAAAGAGGGAATCAAAGGGATGTTTGCTTCTTCTTTTTTCTGCAGGGACCAAGACCTTGCACCGACGAATAAAGCAATTCATATGATAATTTTGGAACATTAATTTGAAAATGACATTAAAAAAAATAAATTTTATTCAACAAATGCTTGGTAATGTTAAATTAATGCTTTTTTATTAATTTTAAAAATTAGTACATTAATTATATATTTTTATAAATATCATCTTAATCACGATAAAAAAAAAACAAATGGTAGGATCCGGACATAAAGAGAGATGTCTGATAGTGAGTTGGTCATAGAATTTTAGAAGAAACAGTTTGTAATAAAAAGTACAATTCTGTGAGGACGAAATTGTGGGGTAAACGGAAATTAGAAAAAGGGAAAGAAGCTGAGAGAAAAAAAAAAAGAAAAAAAGGGAGAGATAAGGTTTTTATTTGGTGGTGGGAGAAATAAAAATTTAATTTTTTATTATGGGCAGAGATAAAATAAAAAATTTTGAACTAAAATGGTCTTAATTAAATAAATATTGTTTTATAGGATCAAAAATGTAATTTTTATATTTGGCCGAAGTTAAAAAGATTAAACTTGCACTCTTAATTTTTTCTAAAAGGGACTAAAAGGAGAATTATACCATTTAATATGGAGACGAAAGCTCAGCATCTCTTTTAACTTTACGTATAACGTTACACATAAAACTAAAATAAATAATTCCTTTTTCAAGTTTATTTTTTGAATTTAATATTTTTATCTAATCTTCGAAAATATAGGATAAGACTTTAAGCACTATTTTTTTTATATTAAAAAAGCCTAATAATTTAAATGGTTGACATTCAATATAAATTATTTGTGGTAAATTATCGTCAAAATTATTAAATTACTAATAAATTTACATTTTAGTCACTTAACTTTAAAAACCTACAAAATAGTTTTTATTCAAATCACTAGGTTGTTAAAATCGCTGCATTATGATTTTCTCTATTTGCACCGCTTGTATCAATCGAAAACTTTTCTTTTCATTCGCTTGTACAATTCAGTTTTTATTTATTTATTTATGAAATAGCTTTGAAGTCATCAATCTGTGAATCAAAATCGAAATAACTTTCTTTTTTGATCTTCAACATTAACCATCAGATCGCCTGAAACTCACTAATCGGTCTTCTTTTTAAAAAAAGAAAAACTTAACAACTCAATGATTTAAATAAAAACGTTTTAATAGTTTAGTGGCTAAAATGAAAATTTTCAAATATTTCAGGTCTAAAATAATTTTTTTGAATATTTTTTTTATGAAATAACTTTGAAATCACCAATTTGTGAATCAAAATCGAAACAATTTTCTTCTTTGATCTTCGACATTGACCATCAAATCGCTTGAAACTTACTAATAGGTCTTCTTTTTTTTTAAAAAAAATTAACAATCTAATTATTTAAATAAAAACGTTTGAATAGTTTAATAACTAAAATGAAAAGTGTCAAATATTTCATGTCTAAATTTTTTTTTTGAATAGTTTAGTGATATTTTACAACTTTTTGAAATTAATAACTAAAAGGTAAGCTTATTAATAATTTAGTGACACTGGATATAATTTACCCTTATTTTTCAACACATTTTAAGAATTACATGTTTTTTTTTTTAATATCAATTATAAAAACTAAAAATTCTCTGACCAAAGTGGAAGGGAAACCGGGTTTCCAGGTTTCGAGCCCAGTTGACGCGCTCCATCACCTAAAAAGGAGAATAGGACCGAAGGATCCGGTAAAACGGTTAAAAAACAACTAAAAAGTTCTTCATTAGATGTTTTTAAATTTCAAAAAAGGTCATCATTTTTAAGTTACCATTTTCTTATTCTTTTGGAACTCAAAGGCGGGTAGCTGAGATCGTCTTTCTCCGGTTTCCTCATTGTTTTTGTTTTTCGCAGGTGAATTTCTCTTTAGTTTCTGTTTGATTCCTGAGAAAATGTAGGAAAAAGAGAAAATACAAGAAACTGATATTACAGATTCCCGTTTTCTCTATTGATTTTCGATCTGTATACGATTAGCAGTCTGATAAGCTAGCGGGAATTGTATTTATCCGTTATTTTCTAATTTGATTTAATAGCTCTAGTTTCGATCTTCAGTAATTTATTGTTCTCTGGCTTCTAATGACGGCATACATTGATGTTTCGTTATTTCCACTTTAATAATGTTTTGAATCTAGTTATCGTATCAAGAAAATAGATTAAAAAAAATGAGAATGTAAGATCATATGAAGGGTCTCTGTTCTATGACTAGGCATTGTTTTTCTTGAACAAAATGTTTGTGATGGATTATTTATGGTTTGGATTAGGAATTTTGTCACAAACTTTATTTTGTATATAACTTCATATTTTATCGTTGAACGAGGATGATTTGGTCTTGGCTCATAACTAATTCAAAGCATGCTTGTTGAAATGTGGATTGTTTCTCTGTATTGTTGTGATGTTGCTCTTATTTCCAACGTTTTAGTTAATACAAGATGGCTGATGGTGAGGATATTCAACCACTTGTCTGCGACAATGGAACTGGAATGGTCAAGGTAACAGTTTAGGATACTCTATCATATTTCATATATATATATATGATATTTTCTAATGATGTGTTTCTCTCTTTTTAGGCTGGATTTGCTGGTGATGATGCTCCAAGGGCTGTGTTCCCTAGCATCGTGGGGCGTCCACGTCACACTGGTGTGATGGTTGGTATGGGTCAAAAAGATGCATATGTTGGGGATGAGGCTCAGTCCAAACGTGGTATTTTAACTCTGAAGTATCCGATTGAACACGGTATTGTTAACAACTGGGATGATATGGAAAAGATTTGGCATCATACCTTTTACAATGAACTTCGTGTGGCTCCAGAAGAACATCCGGTTCTTCTTACCGAGGCGCCTCTTAACCCTAAAGCCAATCGTGAGAAAATGACCCAAATCATGTTTGAGACCTTTAATGCTCCGGCTATGTATGTTGCTATCCAGGCTGTTCTCTCCCTATATGCCAGTGGTCGTACAACTGGTAAGCAATTTTTTACTGCAATCCATCTATGTTGCTCTGATTTTGGGGTAAGTGTTTGATAAGGGTAAACTCAATCGGTTCTATGTTTTCCATACATTTAGAGGGATGGACTTGGAGTTCGATCTTCATATCCTTTATCTAGATATGTGCTGGATACATGTATTTATGGAAAAATGAGGATGCGGAGCAATATGGCTCTTAGTATCTTGGATAAAACTTAATTATGGAAGAATTTGAAGTGCTCTGATGTTGATTCCCATTTCTACCTATAATTAGTACTTTGCTCATTTTTCATCTATTAACCATTCTCTACAATACTTGATGTAGGTATTGTTTTGGACTCTGGAGATGGGGTGAGTCATACTGTCCCCATATATGAAGGATATGCCCTCCCTCATGCCATCCTCCGTCTCGACTTAGCGGGTCGTGATCTTACTGATGCCCTTATGAAAATCTTGACTGAACGTGGTTATTCATTCACCACTACAGCTGAGCGTGAAATTGTGAGGGATGTGAAAGAGAAGCTGGCATATATTGCACTCGACTATGAACAAGAGCTAGAAACTTCCAAAACTAGTTCTTCCATTGAGAAGAGCTACGAGTTGCCTGATGGCCAAGTGATCACCATCGGCGCCGAGCGCTTCCGATGCCCAGAAGTCCTTTTCCAACCTTCCATGATTGGAATGGAAGCTGCTGGCATTCATGAAACCACATACAACTCTATCATGAAGTGCGATGTCGACATTAGGAAGGATTTGTATGGAAACATTGTTCTCAGTGGTGGAACTACTATGTTCCCTGGAATTGCTGATAGAATGAGCAAGGAAATCACTGCCTTAGCCCCAAGCAGCATGAAAATTAAGGTGGTGGCTCCACCTGAAAGGAAATACAGTGTCTGGATTGGAGGCTCCATCTTAGCATCTCTCAGTACTTTCCAGCAGGTATTGTTCACTTAACAGACTAAATGCTTTAACTCTTATAAACAGAGGCGAACTCAAAATTCTAGCATTTTCAGGGGCTAAACTGTAATTTTACCGTTTAAAATTTTATGAACTTTAAGGGGTCTAAAGAAGCAATTTCCCATTCGCCCTGCTTATAAATGAATCGGACTGTGAGGGATTTTTAGTTTCTTGTGCTTCAAGAAATTCGATTTTCCGGAAACTATTAGGTTAATTACACATGAATAGAACAACATTCATGTGTTTTTTTTTATCTTGATTCAGTTTTAGTCATATTCGTACTGAAAACACTTACTCATTGTGATCGGAATACAGATGTGGATTGCTAAGGCGGAGTACGATGAATCCGGCCCCTCTATTGTGCACAGGAAGTGCTTCTAATACTTCAAAGAGTGCAAGAGGCGCAAAAGTAATGTCTTGTTTTTTTATTTGGCAAAACAATTGCAGCTCGCAAGCTTCTTTTTTTTTTTTTTTTTTTTTTAATCTATCTGCCATTTCTCTTTATTCTTTTATTTATTTTTTTTCTTTTAATGTTCATATTGTCGAAAAACAATGAACCAAGAATGGCGGAGATGACGATAGAGTTGACAATTCTCTCGTTTTTATTTAAGTGTTGTTGAATGAATTTTCCATTCAAGAACTGCCATATGGGTAAATGAAAATGAATGAATTCAGAGTTATTCTTGTCTCCTCTTAGCTTCTTTAATTTTGAAATGATCTTTTTTTCTTCTTCTTTTCTTTTTACCTTAACATGTTAATTTTCAAATAGAGAGAAATCCTATGTTGTACCCTAATGGTTATGATATTGTTTTGAAAAAATATTTTGAAGTTTAGTGAAGGCATAGGAATTGGCTTTTAACAGCTTTTTGCTGATCTTCGGGGTTCGATTTCAGCTAGAAAATATGGTCCAACTAATTCAATTTAATTTGGTGGTAAAAAAAAAGTAATAATTTGAATCTAAATTTATCCAAATTTAAAAACATACTTAGATTAGCTTGAAATGACTTAATTTTATTATATTGTAATCATGAAATAACATGTCCCAGTTCAAATGACTTAAACTTAAATTGATCCAATCCAAAATAAATTCGATAAAATGTCATATATTATTTTTGATCTAATATATAATGATATATATTAATTTTAACTTTTTTTTAATTTTATATATTAAATGTTGATTTAATTCGATTTTCACAAATCATTATAATGATTATATAATATTATTTTACATTAACAAGTTATAAAATAAATTAATGTATTTAGTAGTTGGGAGTATTATGTTAGTTTAAACCTGTTGCAAAACGTGTCATAAAAAACAAATTATTTAATAGATATGAATAATTTAAATAATTTAATATCATATCAGTATTTTCATCCCGAACAATATTTTCATCTTGACAAAAATTAAATCTAAATGAAAATTCTGAACCCTAAACCTTAAACAATAAAGATCAGGTTTCGATTCGAGTATCATACCAATTACAAACTAATTTTCTCATACGGATATCAATCTAGATAGTTCAACTAGAAATATATCAATAAATTCTTTAACCATTTGTCTCTAAGACATTAAACTATTAGAAATGGATAATATACTTTATCTCAAAATCCAAAACTATTCAAACGAATTGATTTTCATTATTTTTCACAATCATGTCTACAAAATTCATCCCTGTCCAAGCTTATTGTCATTGGAAGAAAAAAAAAGGACGATGAAAATGAGGAAGTATTGGCGGCAGTATCAACAAGCTCCGAGGAGTTGTGAAATAATAATTGTTATAAACATATTAATTAATATGTAAAATATATGTATAGAAAAAAGAAAATTAAGAATTAAATTACTTAAATTAGTAAAAATGAACGAAAATGACGTTATCGTAATTACAGAGCAACTTGTGCTTAAAAACCAGGGCGACATCCCACAGTTATTATCATCCAACCTTATTACAGCAGAAGCTTTGGGTTTTCTTGTTTCTGTCCTAGATTCTCGTCCCCATCGCCATAAACGACCAAACACAGAAACATTTTCATGGCTCGCAAATTCTTTGTCGGAGGCAACTGGAAATGCGTATGTTTCTTCCTCTTTTATCAGTCAAAAACTCAATTAATCAATGTTTTTTCAGCTATTATTCCATATCTGATTGTTGCAGAATGGAACAACTGAGGAAGTAAAAAAGATTGTTACCACATTGAATGAAGCTGAAGTTCCTTCCGAGGATGTTGTGGGTTGGTTTTATTTTGTTTTTCTTTCTTTTCTGAAATATACTTTCATTTGATTACTTAAACAAATATTTAGTTTGAATAATTTATCAAATTTATGTTGTGCTGTGGCAGAGGTTGTTGTGAGCCCTCCATTTGTGTTTCTTACACTTGTGAAAAGCCTATTGCGGTCTGATTTCCATGTTGCTGCTCAAAACTGTTGGGTTCGCAAAGGTGGTGCTTTTACTGGGGAAATTAGGTATGATTTGATGTTGGGTTATCTGTATCATTGTTGTTGATTAGGCTTGTTAGACTCCGGCAATGGTCGATGTTTGTGGTATATTAGCGATCAACTTAGCTGCTACTCTTTGAACACAGTGCTGAAATGCTTGTTAATTTGGGCATTCCATGGGTTATTATTGGTCACTCTGAGAGAAGGGCTCTCTTGAATGAATCCAATGAGGTAACCGATACGACTAGGTTCCTATTATTTCGTAGTTTCGAGTCTTGTTTTTGTTGTTTCTTGAGTGACACGATTTTGTTTATATTCCCAACCCTTGTCTCTGTAGTTTGTCGGAGACAAAGTAGCTTATGCAGTTTCTCAAGGCGTGAAAGCGATTGCTTGCATCGGTGAGACTCTTGAACAGCGAGAATCGGGCTCGACCATGGCTGTTGTTGCTGCACAAACTAAAGCAATCGCTGGTACTTTCTTTCGAAATGTAAAAGAAGCAAAACCGATTGTTTGTTTCGTTTCATATATAGGTTTTAACCGCTAATGCTCGTTTGCAGAGAAAGTAACAAACTGGGAAAACGTTGTTCTGGCTTATGAACCTGTTTGGGCCATTGGTACTGGCAAGGTCGCGACCCCTGCTCAGGCTCAAGAAGTAAGTACTCGAGGCATATATCCTTTTAGATGAGTCTTCACTTTTGCATTGCACGTGTTTTCCCATAAACGATGAATGCTGATTGCTATCATATAACTATACCAGTCATGTATCGAAGCTCATGTCATTGTGTGTAATCATGTATATTCCAGGTTCATTGCGAATTGAGGAAATGGCTTAATGACAATGTTAATTCCGAAGTTGCTGCATCTACTAGAATCATATACGGAGGTATTTTTTTCAATTGCTTATTGATGTTATCCGAGAGAAAACAAGTAAATCGTGTTATAACCGTGGTTGAATATGCATCCATTGCACCATAAATGAAGGTTCTGTTAATGGAGCAAACTGCAACGAATTGGCTGCACAACCGGATGTGGATGGCTTCTTGGTTGGTGGAGCTTCTCTCAAGGTTAGCGATGTTCCTTCTTTCATTGTTCCACTGGTTTAATGCCTCGTCTTAACCGTGTCCTCCCGCCGTTTCCTGAATCAGCCCGAGTTCGTCCATATCATCAAGGCTGCCACTGTGAAAAAGAATTGAAGTTCAAATCAAGGAATCACAGCTTAAAACACAAAAAGTAGCTTTGAAACTGAGAATAATGTATAATTAACCAGTAATTTGAGTGGATCGCTTTCATTCTATCAATCTTATTTCGGCATTTATGTAAGCTAAGCCCCTCGGCCTTAAATTTTATCATTGAAGTTGGGTTAATCTTGGCCTAATTGTGGGCAAACCTGCCGTTTCATGCTAATTTTTTGGCTTATTATATTATTTGATACCTGTATTATTTTTTTAGTTCAATATGGTACTTGTATTTGATAAAAGTTATACATTTTGATAGCCAAAAGTAAAAATTTTTATTTTTTAATGTTTGATTAAGATTTTAAGATTGATTTGATGAAATTGTAATAGAATAAATTTAGTGCTAATTTAATTTTGAGTTTAACTTGTTAAATATAGTCTGATGATTATGATTTTTTTTTTTTGTTTTTAGGATTTATTTGATGAAAATTAATTGCTAATATTATTAGTTAATTATAAATTTTCATCAAAATTAACCATAAAACTCTTAATTAAACAATAAAAAGTTAACAATGTTAACTTTATATATTAAAATATATAATTTTTGCCAAATATTAGATAAAAAAATCTAAATACGAGATTAGGGAAAAAAATTCTAACTCAAATACCAATTGATGCATTAAGTCTAAAGGATTTAATCGTGAAAATTTGTTTTATTGTTTAGTGTTAATATACTATTTGGTATATGAGTTTGGCTTTAATGTTCAATTTAGTATCTAAATTTTTTTGTCCTGATTTGATACTTGAGTTTGATCTCAATGTTCACTTTAATACATGATTTTTTTTATTTTTTTTTGCAATTTAAGTACTTGAGCTTCAATGTTCAATTTGAGGACACTTGAGCTTTTATTTTGTCCCAATTAAGTATCTATATTTTTTTACTAGAGTACACATGTGAACATTCTTTAGACCACATGCAACCAATATTGATCTTAATACTAAATTAAACATCAAAATCAAACTCAAATATCGAATGATATATTAACCCTAAATTCTTAGACCAAGTTATATTGATGTATTTCAAACAAGACTCTACCCATAAACAAATATTTGGGACAAGGAAAGTAACATAAGCCGAATTCTATATTATCTTAAAAGCTAACCAATAAGATGTTTGAGAGAATCCATATTGATGGTTTTCTTGGAGCCTAACCCTGAATTAACTTTGTTGGTTCAAATGGAGCCTAACCCTGAGGAGCTTTCAACCAAAACCCAATCTATCTAACAACATGATCCATGTAAAACAAGTCTGAGACTAGTTATTCAAACTAAATCGTGATGATGACGAACCAAGGCATTACAAAAAAGATTACCCGAATTTCGAAACTGATAAAGAGGACAAGGAGTATCAAACAGAAGTGGAATAAGATGCAGCATGCATGCATGAGCAGTTCAGCTCTGAAGCACGTCTATGGAAGGTTAGCATCCTAGGTCTAGGTTGACTGAATCAAATGAACCACGATTTCATCAATTTATAGTCTGTAGGTAGGACGTTCAAGCAGCTGCTACAGAGCCTATGAAAACTCCATGACCCATTTGTTATGTCAAATCAAACATTGGTGTGAAACGTGAACTGTTCTCATCATTCTCCCACTTGATCGATTATATGGAAACGCCTTGGAAGGTAGCTGATAGGCATGCATGTCATGGTGATTTCAAAGTTATCTTGGGGCGGTAAAAGTACGGAAGATTTCTGTAATGTAATACGAGACATGTTATATTTTACTCATTTTATTTAAAAATAAATAAATTAATTATTATATATTAGATTAAAGAATAAATTAATTTTATTTATTAAAAATTTTATTAATTTCTAGTGTTAAAAACTGACATTACTGATGAAATAATTAGACAGTTACGCGTGATATGCTATATATACTTCATGTTAACTTACATGATTAATTTTTTAACAATAAAAATTATTAAAATTTTTAACAAAAAAACCCACAGAAATTAATTTAGTAAAAAATTGTAATATGAATTTTAGTATAAGTGATTCTATACTAGTTTTACCTCTTCTGCTTATCACCGAGTACAGTGGCTTAATCATCCACCAACATATATGATTGAATCCCAGAGGGTAAAAACATGTGGGAAGTATAAAATAGGTATAAATTTGCTCCAAGTCCTTGTAAAAACATTTGGTCGTCATATAACAAGAAAAATAATTCTATAATGAACTAAAAATGAACTAAATTTGACCAAAATAATTTTTGCAATATTAACAATTGAACTTCCATTTTTAAATAAAAAAAAGTAGTAAGATAAAAATTCTTAAAATACAAATAGAGGTGAATTAAATTTCAAATGTATTAAAAGTATAGGTGATAACATGTTAATTTGCATGATTTATTGTGTTTAATTCGGTTTATTTCTAAATCAATCTCTTCTAAATTGGTATTTTTATGATTTAAATTTTGTAAGGGATGCAATTGGTCAAAAGCAAGCTGAAAAGGGCTAAATTGAAAGAAAATCATTGAAATGGGGCTAAATAAAAAAGAAGGAGGAAGCCAAGGACACATCAAATATTTTGACTTTGTAAAAAGCCAAAAATAGAAAATCTTATTTTAGTTTATTTTTTTATTTTTAATTATTTTAGATTTTATATTAAATTAGTTTAGGCTATTTTTAGTAAACCCTATATATATAAATAGGGGCTTTTTGTTCTTAGGAAATCATCAATCAATTAATTCTTCTCCTACTTCAATTTGGAGTTTTATTCTTCTCTTTGTCTTTTCCTAGTCCAATTTAGAATAGAATTTCTTTTTCTCCTTCAAATTGGCGTGAATCACCAACCGATTTCAATTGCAATTGTTTTGCTTTTATTAAATTGGTTCAATTGTCTTCCAAGCCCCTTTTTCCTTTCCAAATTCAATCATCCTTCACACAAAGCCAAACCACATTCCACAACCTTCAAGCATGATTAAATTCATGGCACACTAAACTCCTTTCAGCTTTAAGGCGGTGTTAACCCCGTCAAAGATCTGTGAGTTACGAATCGGAGCTATTTAACCCCTATTTTCTAATATTTATTATTTCTCCGGAAGGATCGATTGTTTAATAGGTTTTCCGTGAACACATTGGCGTGCCAAGTGTGGATTGTTGTTTGGTTCCGTCAAGAGAAGTAGTAACCAGATTTCAATGTCCCACGCGCTTGAGGGCATTGGTTCGAGCTAGGCTTTTCTAGAACGCAAATCTGCCAGAGTTCTAAATAATGAACGTTTCGTAGGTTGTTTGATCGGTAAGAGTTAGTTATAGGACGTTCCATAACTAATTTACACAAGGAAGAGTTGGGATCCGAGGCGTCCTTAGTAGCTATAATTAGCTTATTGGAAAATAGGAGTTCACCTAATTTCGAGGATCAGTTCAAAGACGGAAAAACCCATACCTAAAGCTGAGCTAAATTTAATTGATTTTTCTTCAAATTTACTTCACTATTTTTTTTTATTTAATTGTCTTCAGCTTTTACTTTTTACATTTTTTTTCTCTGTTTATTTCAGGTTTCACATTTTATGCCTCCTAAACTTTTTGGGCACGACAACTGCCTAGACGTAAATCTGGTCGAGAGAGAAGCAATTTTCAGTAAACCCAGTCCCTGTGAGATCGACCCTACTTCCTATACTGCTTAAATTTGCAAATTAGGTGTAGGGTTATATTGGTGGAATCGACGACCATCAGTTTTGGCACCGTTGCCGGGGACTGGCAACACTTACAATTGTTTAAATTATCTTCATGACCAGATCTTCATCTGGAGATCTCGAATACGACCCAAAGATCGAGAAGTCGGCGCGAGCGCGACGAAAAGAGACGGAAGCTCTTAAACGTGCAAGCAGGAGTTGAGCTAGGACAAGGGATCCTAGAATTCGACGTTGAAAAGTTGAGGGAAGTAATTCGTGCAGAGGCAATTCGACGTGGGAAACAAGTCGAAGTGGTTGAACCTGAGACCGAACTACTTTTTAAAAATAAAGAAGCGAAAAGCAACCTCGGTAAACCAGAAAGGATAGCAAACTGAACCATTCGTCAACTAGCCAGTGCTCCCAACGAGCAAACACCGTTATGCATCAACTATCCAACTGGAGGAACCCCTTTCGAGTTGAAATCGGGCTTGATTCACCTTTTGTCTACTTTTTGAGGCTTAAAGAACGAAAATCCACACACTCACTTGACAGAATTCCATATGGTCTGCTCAAGCATGAAGCCTCAGGGAGTAACCGAAGATGAAATCAAACTTCGGGGCCTTTCCTTTTTCTTTAGTTGATACAGCAAGAGAATGGTTATTTTACTTACCCCCCGGTTCTATCACAACGTGGGATAACCTATCTCGTGTATTTCTTGACAGATTCTTTCCAGCATCACGAGCAGCTGAACTTAGGAAGGACACAGTGGGAATTCGCCAAATGGAAAGTGAATCACTCTACGACAATTGGGAGCAGTACAAAAAACTGTGTGCAAGTTGTCTTCAACACGGGTTGACCGAACAATCACTTATTCAATATTTCTACGAGAGTTTGCTCCCTATGGAAATGATGATGATTGATGCTGCTACTGGAGGGGCGCTTGTGAATATGACTCCTCAAAGGGCAAGAGAATTGATATCCACCATGGCGAAAAATTCTCAATAGTATCGGCCGAATTCAGAACCCACAAGACAGGTTAATAGGGTAAACGTTTCATCCTTAGAAGATAATTTGGATAAGCTTACTAATGTTGTTCAATCTTTGCTTACAGAAAAGAAGAATCTGACCCAACTGTGTGGAATTTGTACTACGTCTGAACATCCAATGAATTCGTGTCCAATCCTTAAAGATAATTCAACGACACACGTTGATGCTGTCGGGGGTTTTTCGGGACCTCCGCAAAGACGCTATGATCCTTTCTCCAGCACCTACAATTCTGGGTGGAAGGATCATCCCAACTTGAGTTACGGAGCTAATCCTCGATATAATCCATCATATCAACCGAGACCTCTGCAACCACCACAACAACAACCCAAGCTGAGCACATCTCTAGAAGTTGTTATAGAAAGACTTGCCGCTAATGCTGCAAAATATCAACAGAGGACGGATGCATCAATACAAGAGTTAACTAATCAAGTTAGTAAACTCTCGATGGCAGTTAATCATTTGGAGTCTCAAGGTAAATTACCTTCCCAGACAGAGCTGAATCATCAGCGGAATGCAAGTGCAATAACTCTTCGCATTTGAAAGGTTCTTGAAACAGTTCCAGACAAAAGTCATGGGCAAGACAAGGAATGGGAAAAGTAGATCTCTGATCCAACAGCTAGGCAAGAATCAGAAATTTGGAGACCAATTGTGATGCCACCTCCTTTTCCAGGGAGGCTTGCAAGGGATAAGAAAGAGAATGAGGAAAAAGAAATCATCGAGACATTCAGGAAGGTGGAGGTAAATATCCCTTTGCTCGACGCTATCAAAAAAATCCCTCGTTATGTGAAGTTCCTCAAGGAATTGTGTACTAGCAAGAGGAGGTTAATAGGTAACGAAAGAGTAAATGTAGGAGAAAATGTCTCCGCAGTACTGCAAAAGAAAGTTCTGCCCAAATACAAGGACCAATGTATGTTTGCTATTTCTTGTGAGATAGGTAATGAAGGCATTAAGAAAGCCATGTGTGAATTAGAGGCTTCCATTAATGTTATGCCTTATTCTATTTATAAGTTGATTAACGCGGGTCCTTTAAAAGAAACAGGAGTAGTAATCCAGTTGGCAGACAGGTCAGTTGTCTATCCCGAAGGGTTGCTTGAAGACATCCTTGTTAAAGTTAACGAATTAGTTTTCCCTGCAGATTTCTACATTATTAATATGGAAGACAATAACTCAACTAATTCATCTGACATTTTACTTGGAAGGCCGTTCCTAAGTACCGCAAGCGCAAAAATTGATGTTCGAAGTGGAACACTAACAATGGAGTTTGATGGCGAAATCGTGAAATTCAATGTCTACAAAGCTATGGGTCATCCTAACTCACTATTAAATATTTCTAGTATCGATATTATAGATTGTTTAACTACATCTTATTCCGAATATCATGACTTTGATGAATTGGAAATTGACCTTTACAGAAGCATTGACATGGATGTTTTACATCATCTCGAAGAATTAGCAATCATAAAAGATCTGTTGCGAAAAATTGTCAAACAATTAGAAATGCAACCATCGTTGACGAACCGCGGTAACCAATTTGAACTACCTTCGGTTTTGCAGCCACCAACCTTGGAGCTTAAAACGATACCAGACCACCTTAAGTACATCTTTTTGGGAGAGAAAGACCCTTTACCGGTGATAGTGTCAAACAAACTAACCAAAGACGAGGAGGAAAGTTTAGTTCGTGTTCTGAGAGATTATAAGTAAGCTATTGGTTGGACGATAGCCGACATAAAAGGGCTAAGTCCATCCACTTGTATGCACAAAATTTTTATCGAAGATAACATGAAACCAAAGAGAGATGCTCAAAAGCGCCTTAATCCACCCATGGTGGAGGTAGTAAAGAAAGAGATCCAAAAACTGTTAGATACTGGAATGATATACCCGATTTTTGACAGTAATTGGGTTAGTGCGGTTCATGTCGTTCCCAAGAAAACTAGCGTGAGAGTGGTGAAAAACTTGTTAGGAGAGCTGGTCCCTACTTGAGTCCAGAATGGATGGAGGGTTTGCATCGATTACAGAAAGTTAAATGCAACTACCCGAAAAGATCATTTTCCACTACCCTTCATCGATCAAATGCTCGAGCGATTAGTTGTTAAGACCCATTATTATTGTCTCGATGAGTACTCGGGATTTTTCCAAATTCTAGTGGCACCGGAGGATCAAGACAAAACAACTTTCACGTGCCCCTTCGGAATGTTTGCGTATAGACGAATGTCGTTTGGACTCTGTAATGCTCCGGCCACTTTCCAAAGATGCATGGTGAGCATATTCTCAGATTATGTCGAGAAAATCATTGAAGTCTTTGTGGATGACTTTACGATATGCGGTAACTCTTTTAACAAATGTCTCGATAATCTTGCTAAGATATTACAAAGATGCCTAGAATTTAATCTTATTTTAAATTGTGAGAAATGTCATTTCATGGTTGACAAAGGATTAATTTTGGGTCATATAGTTTCCTCGAAAGAAATTGAGGTCGATAAGGCAAAAACAAATATTATTAACTCGTTACCTTACCCCACATCCGTGAGGGAAGTTCGTCTGTTTCTTGGCCATGTAGGATTTTACAGACGATTCATGAAAGATTTCTCAAAAATCGCGCGACCGCTTTGCATTCTATTACAAAAGGATAAAGAATTTGAATTTGACCAGACTTGTAAAGACGCATTTGACGTGCTGAAGCAGAAATTGGTCTCCACTCCCATAGTGCAGCCACCAAATTGGAACTTTCTGTTCGAAATCATATGTGATGCAAGTGACCGAAGTGTGGGAGCTATTCTTGGCCAAAGAATAAGGAAAGAGCCTCATGTTATCTACTATGCTTCGAAGACTTTGGATGCTGCCCAAAGCAATTACGCAACCACTGAGAAAGATTTATTTGCTGTTGTGTTTGCTTTAGACAAATTTAGATCTTACCTATTAGGAACTAAAGTGGTTATCTTTTCTGATCATGCAGCTTTGAAATATTTAATAGGTAAGAAGGAGGAAAACCCCGACTGATTAGATAGATTCTGCTCTTACAAGAGTTCGATTTTGAAATTCGAGATAAAAAGGGATGCGAGAACCTTGTAGCTGACAATCTGAGTTGATTACCGATTCCAGTAGACGACGCACCATTGAAAGACAACTTCCCAGATGAAAACCTGTTTTCAGCAAATGCGGTTCATCCTTGGTACGCAGACATAGTAAATTACCTCGTTACAGGTATTATTCCTTCAGAATTACCAAGGTCTAAAAAAGATAAGATAAAAAAGGATACACGGTATTACATTTGGGATGATCCTTACCTTTAGAAGCATTGCTCTGATCAGGTAATTCGACGATGTGTAGCAGAAACAGATGAACAGTCTATCTTAACTTTTTGTCATTCTTATGCATGTGGAGGGCACTTTGGACCTAAACGCACCGCACATAAAATTCTCGAATGTGGACTATTTTGGCCAAACATATTTTGTAATGCCTTTTTATTCTGCAAAACCTGTGAAAGATGCCAAAAAGTTGGCAACCTTAGTCGTTGAAATGAGATACCCTTACTCCTATTCATATTTGTGAAATTTTTGACGTGTGGGGCATCGATTTTATGGGTCCCTTCGTTTCTTCTTTCGGTAATTTTTATATACTCTTAGTTGTCGATTACGTCTCTAAGTGGATAGAGGCGAAGGCCACTCGCAATGATAATACTAAGACCGTAGTTGATTTTCTTAAAAGTTCTATCTTTTCCAGGTATGGCACTCCGCGAGCATTAACCAATGACAGAGGAACTCATTTTTGAAATAAGCTCGTAAGTGCACTTATGGAGAAATATGGAGTGACTCAACGAATTACCACTGCTTACCATCCACAAACAAACGGGCAAGCTGAAGTGTCGAATCGAGAAATCAAGTCTATTTTGGAAAAGACTGTCAAACCTAACAGGAAGGATTGAAGTTTGAGACTAAATTACGCACTTTGGGCTTATAGGACAGCTTACAATGGACCAATAGGCATGTCACCTTACCGACTCATTTTCGGTAAACTGTGCCATCTTCTAGTCGAGTTAGAGCACAAGGCATTTTGGGCAGTTAAGTAGTGTAATATGGAGATGGAGTCCGCAGGAAGGTCTCGGAAATTGGACATCCAATAACTCAAGGAAATTAGAAACGATGCATATGAAAATGCTCGAGTTTACAAAGAAAATACGAAGGTGTTTCATGATAAGTTAATCGCTAGGAAACAGTTTTCAATAGGACAAAAAGTTCTCCTACACAACTCCACCTTAAAAATTTTCGCTGGTAAGCTTCGATCCAAATGGATAGGACCATTTACTATTACTAATTTATTCTCAAATGGTGCAGTGGAAATTCAAAGTGAAGAAACCTGAAAGTGCTTTAAGGTGAATGGTCAACAACTAAAACCCTTTTTCAAGAATTTTCAAACGCACATAGTTGAAGAGATTGTTCCCAATGAGACCAGAATTTGAATAACAGGTCGTCGAGCTAACGACGTTAAACAAATGCGCTTTTTAGGAGGCAACCGAAATTTCTTTTCATTTATTTAATTTTAAGTTTTTGTAAGATCTAGGGTGTAAATAAATAAATTTTTATTTAATTCAGTTAATTTGATGCTCTTAGGAACATCATGGAGATCATGATTTTTTTCGAAAGTCAGATAATAGTGGTGGAACGGGCACGACGTGCTAATTTGGTGACAAATATTTAACTAAAAAAAAATCTCAAACTACTTAACCTTCATAAAACCTCCAAACCCAAACCCAATACCCATCCATCCGTTTAACCCACCTACACATTCCTAAATACCAACCCAACAAAAAAACACCAATAATTTAGCCCATTTATCCATCCACCCATTCAACCTGTCTACACTTACCCAAAAACACCCACAAAATGTAACCCATACCCAAATACCAACCCAACAACACAAACCCAAAAACCCAACACCTATAAACCCAACACATAATAAACCCAACCAAAAATCAAATAAATAAAAAAAATAAAAATAACTTAAACACCCAAATCCCTAAATCCCTAAAACCTTTTCATCCATCTTTTTCTTCTTCACAACAAACACAAACATTAAACCCTAACCTCACAACTTGTTGCACGTCGCCGCCGTCGTCACCCATCGCCGTCGCCGTCACCGTCGTCACCTTTTGCCATCGTCGTTTACCCCCTTTCATCGTCGTCGCCGAATACCTCCACCACCCCTCCCTCCTATTTTTTTCCTCCTCAACGCCGCTCTACTCTCCGTCGAAGCCATTACCCTCCCCATCATCACACTATCGCCGATCAGAGACCATACCCCCAACCACCACTTCTTCCATATTTCTTTTTCTTTCTTTTCTCTCCACCACCAAACCACCCTCTCAACTATCTTAACTAAGGCCACAATCGCAGCACCCACCTTCAGACCTTTCAAAATCATCCCAAAACGCGTCGTCGTAGCAACAGAATTGATTTTTCGCAACGTTTGCACAGAAGCAATGGTTCGAACTCGAAACCAAACATTCGACAATGTTCCGGTTTCACTCAACCGAAATTGGTACCATTTTTTAGCGCCTCTCGTCGTTGATTTAGCAGACGATGACTCTCCTCCACCTCCTCAAATACAAACCGCCGCCCCTTGAGAGCCCACCGTCAATGGAGTCTAACCCCAGTTGAAATAGAACCTTCGGGTATCTCTGAAGAGATTGGGACATCTAACGACCACGTCGAAACTTCTCCCACCGTGAACGAACGTGTCTCTCAACGGCAAACATGGACTACTCGAAACCGTTGACAATCAACATGTGAGCCATCGACACCCCCGGACAACAATACTGACGCTGCTGAAAGTACAAGCCCACCCGACTCGCCTAACAAACGTGTTCGACCGTCCCGAGACAGTCAACGCAACAGACGTAGTCGTGCAAACACTATTCCTACCAAAAGTTGTCTGCAAGAATTTCTAGACTTTTCGACATCGGAGCATCGAACACGATACGACGCCATCCGACAACGCTCGCTTCCGGTCTGTAAGCAAATTGATTTCACCACTCTTGATCTTTTAAATATTCATGATGCTGTGCTTCATTATTTGATGCTATTGGTTGGAATTTATTTGCTAATATTTCCTGTAATGCATATTATGAGTTGGTATACAAATTCTACACCACATTTAGCTTCGATATAAATGCATTGCGAACTGTTGAAACACAAAACATTGTATGTTTTCGCTTGCTTGTGAGGGACTTTCAAATGTCAATTTCTGAATTTAACATTGACATGGGTTTCATCGACCCTGGTGATATTCAATCCGATTCCTATCATTCTGCTCTGTTAGATATTCCGAGCAACTTTGATGCTCAATATGTTTATCGTGTTTTAACTCATTCTGATCAGCTTTATAATCCGAAGACCACAAAAGACTTATTGGTGCATGAACCTGCTTTAAGATATATTCACCGATTTTTAGCTTTTAGTTTTGAAGGTATAAATGAATCATCATCTGTTCTGACTAAGACTGAACTGTTCTTTTTGTGGTGCATGCATTCGGATTTTAAAGTTAATTTAGGATATTGGTTTGCACGAAATTTTCATTCCTTTTTGCGTTACAATTGTAACACCCCTAACCCGAAACCGTTGCCGGATTAGGGTTAAGAGGCATTACCGGACAATAAGATCATTTCACAACTCATTTACGACACAAAGTCAATCATCATCATAATACATCAAACATAAACAATTAGTCCCTTATTAAGGCGTATAAGACCTTAAACACATGCTAGAGAGGGGTCGGGACTAAACTGAAGCACATACAGAAACTTCATGGAAATTTAAAACTTTTCTAAGTTTTAGGGGATACACGCCCGTGAGGATAGGCCATGTGCTTCCCACGGCTGCTAGACACACCCGTGTGTCCTCCCCGTAGTCAAAACTGACCTTTGCTCCACGGCCATCAAGCACACCCATGTGCTTTGGCCGTGGTCGATCCTGTCAAAATCACACGGCTACCAGGCTATATACTGGCTTACGCCCACGGCCACTAGGCACGCCCGTGTGCCACAACCGTGTGGCAAAAATAAGCCATTTGCAAGGCCAAAATGCCACCCACATGAGTTAATCCTACAATAACATTTGAGCATCTTTATACACACAATTTGGCAACCAATTTCATGTCCAATAATCATCATATCATCACATATAATCTCATTTCTAAGCATGCCATTTATACAACCAAATTACATATAAATCTAGGTATGAATCATCCATAACCTCACTAAATCACTAAGGCATTAATTCATCATTGAACTCACCATTTATAAGCTATTTCATTACCATCATGCTATATCAAAATATGCATCAAATACCATATCCACTCATGCACATTACCAACATTTAGCTAGCCATATCACATGGCTATTTACACATCTTAAATATGAGTCAAAACAACTAGCCTACACATGCCATATTTCAACTATGTTCATCTTTCCAACAGTACCAAAATAAAATGCCGATAGTGTGATTGAGATGCTGACGATTCCCGGATCCAAGCTAGCTGTGCTGACACTGCATAGCAGAAAAACAAATCACACAGTAAGCTTTATAAAGCTTAGTAAGTTCGTAACATAAAACATTATACTAAATCAACCATCATATAAATTATTTCATGAACACATATGTACCATACCATACAAGCTAATATGTTCATTTAGCATTCCATAATCTCAATCATAATTTCATCAACCACATAGGTTCCGGACGTACCTTAGCCAACACTTAGTTTTTGATCACGTACTATTAAATACTCACTGATTTCTTTCCAATCGGCTTTCGTAACTTCTTCGGTTCGTTCGCACACTCAGTGTCCAAATCATTAACCAAAGTTTAGTAAACATCGCACACTTAGTGTATCTATATCAAAACTGATTTTATATCAGTATCGCACACACAGTGCCCATCATAAACTAAAGCTTATATTATTTCGTGCACACAGTGCTAATCATCTCGGATACATCTCTGATCACACACACTTAGTGTTACGTAACATCGAGCTCTCACATAGCATTCATAATTCATTTATACCATGCCACTCATTTCAAACATTAAACATAACTAAATATAGTACATGTAATATGTCTGAACTTACCTCGGACGTCGAACTATCGAAATGGTCGATTAATCAAGCACTTTATCTTTGCCTCGATCTCGATCAGAACTTCTTATTTCTTGGTCTATACACATTTAAATTAAATCCATTCAATCACAAAATTATTCATTTTAGTCCAAACACACATATTTAGGGCGTTTTACAAAATAGCCCTCATATTTTTACATTTCGACACTTTAGTCTCTATTTCACCAAATCATTAAATTCACATAATTTCACTTGGTTCAAGCCTAGCCGAATTCTCACCATGCTTATACAAACCCACACATTTCATTTATTTCACATTTTTAATCCTTCAATTACTCATTTTCTTAAATAAGCCTAAAATACTCAATTTCACTAAAGGTCCCAATAAAAAATATGCTAACCCAACACCAAGTTTTAATATTTCACTATCAACTAGCATATAGCTCAAGCATTCATCAATGGCTCATCACAAAAACATCATCAATTCACAAAATTACAACATGGGTTAGCTAGAGCACGAAGCAACGATTACAAAAACGTAGAAATTAACAAAAATCGAGCTTAAACATACCTTGAATTAAGCTAAGTAAGTGTCGAATGTCATGGAAGCTTAAACCCTTTCTTTTTCTTTCTAAATTCGGTGGAACATGAAGAAGATGATAACTATTTCATGCTTTGCTTTGTTATATTAAACATAATTATTAAATTACAAAACTATTCTTTAGTAAAAAAAAATACATATAACATATGATATAAGGTCATTCTTGACAATTACCACCCACTTTCATTATTAATGGGCTATTTGTAACATAAGGCCTCCTTTTTTATAAAAACAACAACACTTAGGTAACTAAAAATCAACACATAGCTTTTACACTTTAGGCAATTAAATCCTTCTCTTATTTCAGCACACAGTCGATAAAATTACCACACAGAATTTTCACACGGACTATATCACATACTATTCACACAGAAAATAATATTAAATTATCATTCTGACCTCGAATTTGTGTTCTCGAAACCACTGTTGCGACTAGAGTCTAAACCAGGCTGTTACAACAATCGTCCACTAGTACTTGGGTAATATATTTCGAATTTAACCTCTCGACTTTTTCAATCTGAAATTGATTTCTCAACCTTCACATGTGCATATAGTATGGACAGCCTAGATAAATATTGTTTGGATTCTATGGGATTGCTTGCCGGCACCCTTACTTCGTGTTATTTTGTTTCTCTAGGTACACGGGCTACTCGCGAAAATATGGCTTTTCGCCAACGCCCACATATTAATACTAGAGAGCAAGAGGAACAACCTCTATTTGTGGAGGCACGTTTAGGCCGAATCAAGGCGAGACTTAGAACAATGGAAAATCAAGTCTCCACAATCCTTGATATCCTGCAAAGTCGTTACCCCCAACACCGACAAAATCATTGAGGACAAATGGGGAGTACTCTGAACTTTTCATTTTACTTGTTATTTGAGCTGTTGTTTTTCTTTTCTATAATATGACACATGCTTGAGGACAAGCATAGATCAAGTGGGGGGTGAAAACGGTAGTATGCATGGATGGTTGATTAATTTTGGCTGCATGCTTCTCTTTTGCATGTGTTTAATCTTACGTTGAATTCATTCAATAGTTTATTTGACATTGAGCCTTTAATCTCATACTTAGTCAATTTGGACAATTGGGCAATTTTTTGAATTTAAATGTTCAAGTATATAGATTAGTTGACATTTGTGTTTTAAGGTTGATATATGTAGCTAGATTTTTTTTTAAATTGATTGTTTGAAAAAATATTTGCTTGTGCATGAATAAATAAATAAAGGCTCAAGTTATGAGTGAAAGTTTCGAAAAGTGACCGGATTGAATAACCAGGGTGAGGTGCTTGGGTTGTCATCTCATCTTGCGTAAAAAGGTTCGAGTGACAAGTCGATAACTTAATAACATTCCGCTAACAGAGCCTAATAATAATAATATAGACTGTTTGAACTGAATAACCGGGATAGGGTGCTTGGGTTGTCATCCTAGTTCGCGTAAAAAGGTTTGACCATGTCTAAAATTTTTAATTAATAATACCTTGCAAATTATTGGATTCAAACTCAATTTAATGAAATTATCTAATTCGCGTATTTCAAATTTTATAACACTTGTTGATTAAATTACATGTTCTGAGCATTTATTTATTTTTGCCTATGTTGTTTACATTGAGTATGGATGCAGAAAAGAGGCTTGATTTTTAATAAATTTTAGAATCAATTCTAAATGTTTGAAAGAACAACATGCTTGAGGGCAAGCATGAGCTAAGTAGGGGGGATTTGATAACATGTTAATTTGCATGGTTTCTTGTGTTTAATTCGGTTTATTTCTGAATCAATCCCTGCTAAATTGGTATTTTTATGATTTAAATTTTCTCAGGGATGCAATTGGTCGAAAGCAAGCTGGAAATGGCCAAATTGAAAGAAAATCATTGAAATGGGGCCAAATAAAAAAGATGGAGGAAGCCAAGGACACATCAAATATTTTGAATTGTAAAAAGCCCAAAATAGAAAATCTTATTTTAGTTTATTCTATTTTTATTTTTAATTATTTTAGATTTTATATTAAATTAGTTTAGGCTATTTTTAGTAAACCCCGTGTATATATATAGGGGCTTTTTATTCTTAGGAAATCATCAATCAATTAATTCTTCTCCTACTTCAATTTGGAGTTTTATTCTTCTCTTTGTCTTTTCCTAGTCCAATTTAGAATAGAATTTCTTTTTCTCCTTCAAATTGGCGTGAATCACCAACCAATTTCAATTGCAATTGTTTTGCTTTTATTAAATTGGTTCAATTGTCTTCCAAGCCCCTTTTTCCTTTCCAAATTCCATCATCCTTTACACAAAACCAAACCACATTCCACAACCTTCAAGCATGATTAAATTCATGCCACACTAAACCCCTTTTAGCTTTAAGCTGGTGTTAACCCCGTCAAAAACTCATGAGTTACGAACCCGAGCTATTTAACCCCTACTTTCTAATATTTATTATTTCTCTGGATTAAGAGTATGACTTCGTCAACTCACAGAGTCAAATCAACACTAAGTCAAAAAGGACGTCGTTTGAGTTAGTGTGGTTAGACGTACAGTTGGGATTCCGAAATGATCAATTGTCTAATCGATTTTTCGTGAACACATTGGCGTGCCAAGTGGGGATTGTTGTTTGGTTTCGTCAAGAGAAGTAGTAACCAGATTGTCCCACGCGCTTGAGGGCATTGGTTCGAGCTAGGCTCTTCTAGAACGCAAAGCTGTCGGAGTTCTAAATCACGAACGTTTCGTAGGTTGTTTGATCGGTAAGGGTTAGTTATAAGACATTCCATAACTAATTTACACAAGGAAGAGTTGGTATCCGAGGCGTCCTTGGTAGCTATAACTAGCTTATTGGAAAAGATGAGTTCATCTAATTTCGAAGATCGGTTCAAAGACGAAAAAACCCGTGCCTAAAGCTGAGCTAAATTTAATTGATTTTTCTTCAAATTTACTTCACTGTTTTTTTTATTTAATTGTCTTCAGCTTTTACTTTTTACATTTTTTTTCCTCTGTTTATTTCAGGTTTCACATTTTATCCCCCCTAAACTTCTTGGGCACGACAACTATCCAGACATAAATCTGGTCGAGAGAGAAGCAATTTTCAGTAAACCCAGTCTCTGTGGGATCGACCCTACTTCCTATACTGCTTAAATTTGCAAATTAAATATAAGATTATATTGGTGGAATCGATGACCATCAATAAGGATCTAGAGCATAAAATACTAACCTTAGACTAAAGCTCATGCCCAGAAAGGCTTTTATCCCTTTGCTGCCTGTCTGTCTGGAATGGAAGCTTATATCTCTCTACATACTAGCTTGTCAATAATGAATTATTAGGAACTCACCTTATTTTTTTTTTTTTTCAGAAGTGGATAGAATTCAAGAACCATGAACCAAAATTTTCAAGATTTGCAGTCACCAACTTGGTGCACCGAAAGCTGCAACTAGATTTTGCTCTGTAAATTGTCTTTTGGCTTTTGTTGAGGCCATCAAAAACACTATAAATAGGGTTTGTTATAGGTCATGAAAAGCACAAAGAGAGTGCACGAGCAAGGGGGTTTTTTGAGAGCAATTGTCCAATAATTTTGAGCATATTTCTGGGATTGGTTGTAAGCTTTTTCTATTATGTTTTGAGCGCCCAAATCGTTGATTAATGTTTGGCACTGATAGTGACTTTAGGTAGTTCACACAATAATGTCAACAGCCACTCCGTTTCGGTGTCGACAAACGGGGTTTACACAGAGGGGTTTAGAGTTTGGTGTAGATTCCGTAGAATGTGCTTTTACAAGCTAATCATAAACAGCTAATCTTATATTTTCCGTCTAAAATTTTGTTAAAATTCTACTCGACTCATAATTAATTCTAATTATACTTTTCTGTCACATTTATTAATTAATTCTAATTATACTTTTCTGTCACATTTATTAATGTACCCAAAGCTTTAACACTCCCTAGTTTGGCAATTATGAATAATTAATGTCACGAGTGTCGGTATATAATCGATTTTGAGTTTTGAATATTATTTTTTACATGTTAATTAAATTATTTGATATTTTCCTTTCATTTATATTTTTAAGGAATAATTTTTTTTTAAATTAAAGAAAAAACTAAAACACATTCAATGAAAATTGAATGGCGATATAAAGACAGATTGCATTCTTTATTTGTGTAAATTAAAGGTTAATATATAACAGAATAGTACAAGTTCTTTGTTCAAGTACCACATTACAAATTAGATGAAAGTTAAGGGGTCAAGTGTGAAATTAACCCATTAGAAAAGACAAAACTAGATGCAGGTATCAGTCGTTAAAACATGAGATGAAAACATTTTGTTCATAAGAAAGACAAGGATAGATCCCAGTGAGCTATAAATATTTGCTATATATATTTCGCAATAGCAAGTTAAGCAGCCCTCTTTGTACCGGCTATGGAGTCGGTTGAAAACCAAACGTGTCCATCATTGTACGGGCACACAAAGCATCGTCACTGAGTGGCTGCAGCTTCACGTACTTGAAAGAAAGACCGGTTCTTGACGACAATGTCGTACATGTGCAAAGCCCTGAAGTGGGCGAAATTTCTTGGCAGTGAAATGAGGTGAGCCGAGTTTTCTGATTTGTGGAACTGAAGGAGGTGAGGTTGGGTGAAGTTGTCGTAACGGGTCCAACCGAGTTCGGTCAGGCGGTGCTCGAGCTCGGAATAGGAGTTGATGACTTGGTTGGTAGGGAGGTAGACGAGGACCCGTGGTCGAGCCCCGGGTGCGGTGGAGGTGCCGGGATAAATGGGGTGTTTATGCTCGAAGGATTCTCGAGTGGGATTGGGTATTAAGCGAGCCACGCCTTTTTTGTCAAATATCCACACACCCGACATGCTCCCTATGTCGAGAGAGAGGGGCTATTACCCCTCGTATAGCTAATGCTTTACTAGGTTGTGAAATAAAAGGTGGCCTGCTGCCGCTTTTATAACACACAAGGATTTTAAATTATAGGGTAAACTATTAGCTAAACTTCAAAATTCACTCTAATGTTAATTTTTTAAAAAAAAGTCCGACTAGTTAACTTCAAACAGTAGATTAGTATTTATCGACATATAAAAGAATATACTTTGAATCTAAGTTAATTTTAAAAAAATTTAGAGATATTTGATTCATTCATAAAACCAAGTTTAATCAAACACTAAAATATAATGTAGACCAAGGCGATATAAGGAGAGGTAGGCAGGGAATTGGCTAAAGGTGTTTTGGGGTTGGGTTGAGTCAAGTTTAAGTATGATATTAACATATTTTATACTTGCCTAATCTTGACCTAGCCTGAATTATTGGCTTAAAATTTTATCCAAGCTCACCTATATTTGTAAATGGTTAATCCAAACTCATTTTATATCCACCCATGTTATTTTTTAAAAATAAAATTTAAAAATGTATTTATATTATTTTAACTTAGTATTTAATTTTTATGTATTATAAACTACATAATATAAAAATTACAAACTTAAAAGTGAAGGTGACAATACATCTGCAGCTATAGTTGGAAGCCCCATAATCATAGAAGTTACGCGAGTATGAATTTCTTGTAGATGCTGACATAATGCAAAATTCTTGACCTGAGCTGCCGTAGCAGGACCAGAAACTTGGCGTGCTTCAGGACCAGTGGATATCTGCCAGTATAAAACGTAACATACACATTATTTATATGTGTGTTTTCATTGTGAAATTTATGTACTATGTAACACAGGCACACAGTTCTACTAGTTGATATACTCCTATAAGATCTGTAAAGACTTGGGTTTGAGGAAAGAAAACCTTGAGAAATTAAAAAATTGGGATTAAACCTATAACTAACAATCAAATCAAGTCCATGATTACATCAAATAGTGTTCAAGAAAATGCTAAAGGCTTATTATGCATTACTATCACTTAATGCCAATGATATATGCCTAAACAAATTACCACACAAAACAGAGAATTTTGTACTTGTAAGACACAGAAGACATGACATACAGTCAGAAAAGCTGAAAAAAGAAAGGGAAATGTTTTAACCAGTTAGCTTCAGTAGATAGATCACCGTAGTATTGCATAAAACATTATTGCCAGAAACACATTGTATGCTATATATATTTCTCAAGTTCAGACTTTAGAAGTAATAATATCAAATAGCATTGTAACTTTTAGTGATTTTTATTTATTTGATGATATGAAATTTAAACATTGCCCCATTTAGTTAGGTCATGAATTGCAAAATAAGATGCAATAAAATCACATTGGGACTGTATTTCCCAAATATAACAAACTACTTCCTATGACACTGCAGGGATGAAATACTAACAATAAGTTCTTAGGCATAAACTTGTATATATAAACCATAGCAGATTTAGGTAAGGCAATGAGGCAGTAACCTCCTTCATCCTCCTCTGTCCTGGTACCAATTCCAAATCAAGGCTATAATGTATTTAGTATATGCTAATGAATAATTTCTCACATAACAGATATTCTATTCAGTAAAGACAAAAAGATTTTGCACACAGGAGAAACGGGATACCAGATATTCAGCTCGTTCTGCGATCAGCAGCAAAACTTTACTAATTTCACGCAGCACAAGAAGTGTTAATCGAGCATCCAACTGCACAGCTTCGATCTCTTCCTGAATGCGAGAAAGAATTCTAGAGATCTGTTCCTTGGAGGGAACACTACCACGGCTGGAGACTGGAAAAACAGAATTAACAATATCTGACAGCCGGCTTAAGCAGCTACCTAAGAAAGCCATCTGGAATGTTTCAATAGCTGCAACCATTTGGGCTTTTCCTTCTAAAGTTATTGCTGGTAACACCCCCTTGACATCAGTGTCACGCGAAATTCCATCAAGAAGGTTTTCCATCATAGAGTAGAGCTTCGGATAACCATTTGTGAATATCTCTTTGACAAAACTTGATGCAGTAAAAGCAGACTTCATTTGAGTAGCAAAAGCCTTAACAAGAGCTTCCCAAACTCGATCAGTTAGCATGGGATCGCCCTCCTACACGGAACAGCATAAATAATTACAGTCAGGCAGAGAACAGCAGTTTCATGATGTGCCAATTCCTGTGTTGTTATGACTCTTCGTTTTCATGAACGTAGAGATATAAACATAGAAAGACTTGGAAAAAAAAAAACAGAACATACCCATGTAGGACTCATAATAGTATCTAACTCTAAACTAGTCTAATTCAATTATGAATAGAATTACCAAGACAGAGAACAAAAATGAAATGAAATGGGGGGTTACCTTAATGACTTCATCAAGCAGCAAGACATGTGTAAAAGGGTCTCTCTTCTTAGACAAAACCCTCTGCAAATGCCAAATTGCGACCATAATTGAATGCAACTGATCCATACAACTTCCCATCCTCTGCCACAACGCCTCTCTTGCCTTCCCACTGCCCCCAATCTGTGGCGTTCCACTCCCTCTAATACCTCCAGGACCAAATCCGCCACCTCCACCACCAGCTGAAATGGCCTTCATATCCAACGCCACACTCACACTCTTCACACCCATTCCCTTATATTTACTCACCAATTGCTCCACCGTCGCTCTCAACTCCCCAAGATTGTAAAACACTTGCAACCCAGTTCCCACTTCAGCCTGATTCAACCCTTCCATCCCCTTTTCCAAAACTTTCATAGCTTCACTTCTTAACTTAGTCCCTATCTCTTTGACCGCATTGATTTCCTCGTCGATCATATCAATACCGCCAAGATCATATTCCTCGCACAAGGTCAAGATATCATTATGCAACTGAGCAGCCTTAGCAAGATCCAACTTATCAGGCTCAGCTTCAGCAGAAGCCATAAGGTCCCGTAGCTTTTTGGAAAGGCGAATAGCACGTATGGAGTGGGAGAGAAGCTCGGAAGTCCTATGCAAATTGGAGAGCTGGACAGTTTTAGAGAGGATTGAATTATGGGGTTCAGAGAGCTCAGATCGGACACGACGAACCGAAGATTGAAGAGAAGAGATGGAGGATCTAAGACTGGAGAGGGAAATCTCAGCGTTGTTAAGAGAAGATAACTGTGTGAGGAGGAGAGGGTGGTTGGAAAGGACGTGGGAACGGATTTGGGAATCGAGTTGGCGGATGGCATGGAGGAGGTGTTCGGCGGTGGAAGCAGGGGATCCGGAGGACAGTGCGGCGGAGGAGAAGGAGGTGGAAGAAAAAGAAGGGGAAAGGAAGGGGGAAAGGATTGGATCTTTGGCGAAAGAGTCAAGAATGGAAGATGGGGGAGGAGGAGGAAGAGGAGAAGCGGCGGTGGAAGAAGCAGGAGGGGGTTTGAAAGTGGAGAGACGGTGGAGAGGGGAGGAGGACGTGGTGGTGGGGGATCTTTGGAGTGCGGCTGGAGAAACCATTTTCTTTTTTCTGGGGAGGTGGATCTATGAAATGAGAAAGGAAATATAGGAATGGGTGGCAGGAAAATGCAGACTCAGAGGAAAAACAACGGCGGGCGAAACGTATCTCCGTTGGCAGTGGCCAAGACACCACTTTCATGAAACGAGTCGTTTCTTTCTTAAGTAGGCTGACAAAACAAAACAAAATCATTAATTAATTTGCATTTTCATATTCCTATATTTTACCCATTTATTCTTTTTTATTTTACTCCCAATAAAATTCAATCACATCAATTTAATCAAATAATTACAATTATTTTCAATAAATCCCTATTTCCATACTGTGCATGGTATGTATTAGACATGGATCTTAACTTCAATCTCCTTGAAATTGCCACTTATTCTTCTTGTTTTCACTTTACAAGTAATCTCCCCATCTTTATTGACCAAGTTTGAGCAAAAATCTTGTACTGCTCTACAGTGCTATTGGACTCCTCTAGGCAAGAATCAATTATCATATCACTTGAAAAACTTCATATTTTATCTCAAACCAAAATTAACAATTAACATACCCGTTGGTCCAACCTTCAAAGTCTGGGAAAGTAGGTAAATTTTTTAGATTTTTTTTTTTTGTTTTACAAATAAATTTAAATATTACGGAACTAAAGGTTAATGAATACATGATTTGCCGAAATATGATGAATTATTGTTTGAAATTTTCAATAGGGATGTCACCATATATATTTTATTTCATATGAGGTGTTTGCTTCTTAATATGAATAAAGAGGGGAGTCAGATAAGGTAGTGACGAGTGACGACAAGCTCTGAGATAATCTAAATAGAGAGTGGTAAGACAAAGAAAAACTTTAGAATAATTACAGAAAGGATCTTAAGCTTTACTCAAAAGTTAAAAAAATAAGTCACGTGTCATCTCTCAATTGGCTAATGCGACACATTAGCAATCCATTAGTGGATTAATGAAAATTTTAATGAAAATGACTAGTTCAAACAATTATCTTAATTAGAGTGACTAAATTAAAAAAAATTAAAGTGATCAATTTTTAAATGCCAAAAAAAAACAAAATATTTATGGGACTAGACCGATTGAATGAAAAATGACAGGAATGGGCCAATTTTTAAAAAACGCTTCCACCTGGAAGCTTTTTCAAGTGATACGCAAAGAAGTGCTTTCAACAGGAAGCTACTTCTGCCAAGTCAGCAAAAGCACCTTCAGCGGGGAGCTATTTTCCCCTGATTTTTTCAACGACGCTTTTTATATGGTTAGGGTTTTGTTTATTTAGAGTAGGGTTTAGTGGTCTTTTTGATATTTTTAATTAACGATTTTGTAATAATTTTTTTGAGATGTTAAATAATAATTTGATTTAAAATTAAAAAACATCGTATTTTTACACAAATCGTATATTCAATTCCCGAAAAATTGAATTGGATTCATAATCGAAACTCAGTCTATTTTGTATTAGAAAAATATTTTAGGAAAATGTTAAGGTAATTTAAATAAAATTTAAAGAGAAAAAAAAAATTAGAGAATTTAAGTGGATTTTGAGAGGAATTTGAGAGAGAATTGATAATATGAGAGAGAGTTGGGGAGTGTAGAATTTTTTTATCATTGGGGGGGGGGGGCAACGGCTAATTAAATAGCCGTTGAAAGTAGGTAACCGTTAGGGGAAAAGAGCTTCCTGTTGGAAGTGCTTTTTGCTAACTTAATGGTTTGTTAACTTGGCAAAAAGAGATTCTTGCTTGAAGCGCTTTTGCTGAAAAATGGCGAAAAAAGCTTACAGTTAGAAGCACTTCTCTACATATCACTTAAAAAAGCTCCTAGCTGGAAGCATTTTCCGAAAATTAACCAATTCCCGTCATTTTTCATTTAATTGACTTAGTCCCGTAAATATTTTACTTTTTTGACATTTAATGAAAAATTAATCTTATTTTAGAATGAATTTGAATATAGTTTACTCGTTTCGCATTTTCTCAAGTCATGTAAAACTATTATTCTTTGTATCTTTATCGAGTTAAGGAAACCAAAGAAAAATGAGATAACTGAAAATAATATAAATTCAAACCGAAGATTCGATAACAAAAAGCCAATTTGTACATCTCATGAAAGATGAAACAGCTAACGCTAACAATGGATGATCGAGGGGGGAAAACCAATTTACAGAGCAACGAAGCGAAGTCATTATCATCGATGCAAAATGGCAAGAATCAACTTCACTTTCTCAAATACAAAACCCTAGTCGGTAAAAACGAACGTCGACGACGGTGAATAAGCGCGGTCATTTCGGACACAACAAATTTACAGCATGTTTGGTTCAATGTAATGGCATAGCCATTACACTCCTATTACGTGGGCCCACCCTAAACACATGTTTGGTTCAACGTAATACCCCATTACGGGCTTATTCCATTACGTGCCTATTCAATGAAATTACATGATTTCTATTCCGCTTCCTCACCACCGATTAGTGATTCGGCGTTTAAGGAGACCTTCACTGCAAAAATGATCCCCACTTTGCCCTCTGCCATTTCTCACCTGAAACACCAATTACGCTCTCCTAATCTCCACTTCACAACCCAAAATTTACACTTCTTCTGCTGCTGCCGCTGCCGCTGCCATTTCTGCTTTCATTTTCAACCTCAAAAAGAGTCCTTTTTATCTCAATTCCCAGAATCTGTTTTCCCTGTTTATGTTCACCCATCGATCCTTGCAATGGCCGATACTAATCTCCCTCGAGGAATAATTAAGGTTCCTCTTTCCATCTCCCTCCTCTCCTTTTCTGGGTTTCTACACTTTGCTTTCATAGCTTTATTGTTTTTGCTTTTAATGAATCAAAAGCTTCAGATAATTAATTTAAGAGCGTCTTCTTACATTGAAGAAAGCTTTTCTTTTCTTTTCTTTTCTTGTTAATTTTCCATGCTTTAATTCTGGTATTCTTTGCCTTTGATCGAAACAGGAAACTCATCGTCTGCTCAGTGAACCAGGTAAGTACTTAGCTTTCGTTTTTTTAAAGAAATTCTTGTTAAATTTTGTGCTTTTAGTTGTTTCAATGTTATGAGCAACAAAATTAACTTTCTGGGTTTCCTTTTTTTTTAAGAAATTCTTTTTTCCTGTTGGCTAAAAGTTTTTTTTTTTGCCCCGCAGCACCTGGAATTAGTGCTTCGCCATCAGAGGATAACATGCGACATTTCAATGTGATGATCCTTGGTCCCACACTGTCTCCATATGAAGGTAGTTTATTTTTTTCATCCAATGGTTTAGAAATGTATAATTTCTGTTTGATTGTTCAATGTTTATGGCTGATTTACGTCATTAAGAGTGACACCATCCCCAACGGTCAGTCATTAAAATGATCGCAATTCGTTTAAGCAGTATTATTGTTCAGAAAATTGGTTTATGCAGCATTTATTTTATTTCATTTTCTTTTTTCCCTTTGGTTTCTAACCTTTGTAAGCAAACATGGACCCATGTTTTCAATCTTAAAATGTAGGTTCAATTAGCATGCTTTTTCAGTGTTATCCAGTGCTTAGTCTGGTGTTGGGAAGTTCTTTTTGGCAATATCTCATTTTACAATTAAAGAATATGATTCATTTTCTTGTTTGGAATATTTAGTTTAGGAGGGGTTTTCAAGTTGGAATATTTTTGCCTGAAGAATATCCCATGACTGCTCCCAAGGTACTCAACTTGTGAAATAGTTTTTTTTTTTTACCTGAATGTTCATGTTAGCAGCCAGCAAATATCTGTTTCAATTATGAATTATATAATGCTTGCGTATTCCTTTTAATTAGTATTTAGTTCATGGAGTATACTTGTATTGATCTATCGTGGTGGCTTCTCCAATAATTAATTAATTATTGACAGTTACGTGTTTGATGATATTTCTCAGTGAATGGAATCTCTTCCTGATGCCATAATTCAGTACATTTTGTCACACTTGAACAATGCTAGGGATGTTGCAGTTTGTAATTGTGTATCCAAGAGATGGAAGGAGTCATTGCCTTACCTTAAGAGTCTCTACTTTCCTTGTAACTCGTTTGATGGTTACACCGGCAGTGATAGCCCGGACATTGTTATCTGGAAAATGCTTTCGTCAATCACATGTTTAGAGGAGCTTGTTGTTTACAGTCCATTCACCAGTTCAGGCCTTGCTTCATGGCTATTGCTGGTGCATTCATCGCTCAAGCAAACAATTCAGGTAACTATTCTACTTTATAGTATGCTTTTCCAGTTCTGTGTAGGAACTAGGAAAAACTTGAATTGGAATTTTAATTACCATTTTGCTTTTGTGATGCATTTAGGCAGAGTATACATGGTAGACTTTGGGAAGCTTTTAGCCCTTGAATCCTTATCAATGAGAGGGGTCCAATGGTGTTGGGATGCAATAAGCAAAATGCTAGAGTGGTCTAGAGAGGTGAAGCATCTCTACATGAAGGTTGAATTCACTGGAGATTTGGAGTCCCTTTTACCCTTTCCAGAAGTCGATTTCGTGTAGAGTTTTTTAATAGCCATCCCAAGCTGCAGAAGTTTGATATTCATGGCGCCATGTTTGCTGCTCTTTGCCAGAAAAATAGCCTGAAAAATGTAGCTATAAATATAGGCGCAGCAGTATTATTGTTGGCTCTTTCTCTATGTTTTAAAATTTGACATTGGTCACGACTCAAATGCATTAAATTGGCTTTGGATAGGTTATTTTGTATGGTATGAGTTATTGAATTACTTCATTATAGAACTCTATAAGGGGAAGGTGTCATAATTTAATAGAAATGTGCTTCTTTGTTTCATGTTGTTTTCTATATATGTTAAGACATTTGATGCTGTTCAACTTGTTTTAGAGGAGTTTGGTCGAAGCATCGGTAAAATATAGGGCCTCTGGTTGCTGATCCTTGGAGAGGTAGATCCATTTATGATAGCCGATTGACGTTGGGTGGAGTTTGAGTTGGTTGTGGGATGGCAGATTAATTTACGGATCAGTTAACTTGCGGAATAGTAAGAAGTTGGTTTGTGTCCTAGTTATTTGGTTTTGGGAAGGAATGTAATATGAGATAATGGTTATAGAGTTGAAGGTTGATGTATGAATTTTTGAAGCAAATTGAGCATTGATTTTTCTGAAACGTGAATGGAGTTATTTTAAATAAATGAGTTATTTTTGAAGCAAATTAATTGCTTCTAATATTTAATTTTTTTATAGAGTAATTAAATTATCTGTTTCAGTAATGATCTTTTAGCACATATATGTATTGCAGTTTAAAAATAATAAAATAGATTATATATTTTTTTATAGTATTATATATTTTGATTTTGTAATTCATATAATAATAATTATATTAAGCATGTTATTAAATTATATTTTTATTAAATTATATTTAATAATAATTATGTTAAAATATGATTAAATTATTTATTATTTTTATTAAATTATTTTCAATAATAATCTTATTAAAATTTAATAACAATAATCATCTACCTAACAAAAATTCTACTAAGGGTATTTTGGTCATTTTAGTTCTTTTCCTTATGCTATTACAACATCATTCCATTCAACCAAACACAAGAATTCTATTACAGCTCTATTCCATTCCATTCAACCAAACAGTTGAATTACTTATTACAGCTCTATTCCATTACACCTCTATTCCATTACACTTCTATTCCATTACACCTCTATTCCATTACAGCGAACCAAACGTGCACTAAATGTTCAAGCTTGAGTTCAACTCATATTTTAAATGGACATAAATTTTTTGTCCATGCTCATTTTTTAGACCTAATATTTTTACCTAAATCCTTTTAAATTTCGAAGAGGCCTTTAAACCAAGCGGATAATTTGGCCCATCAACAAGTTTAAGGTTAGCCCCTAAAATAAAATTTTAATGTTTTAATCCCTCTAGATATAAAATTATATGTAAATATCTTTCCTTGCATGAATCATTATAGAGGGGGATGGTTAAATATATCCTTATGCTAGAGCTAGACTAAGCAACGTGTACATTAATTCCAATCTTCCATCCCGACTTTCCTCATTAAATAAAAAATATTTTAAATTTTAGAGATAACATTATTGAAAGAGATAATCACGAACTCCAAATATAAATTGTAAAATTGACCTGGAGTAAATAGAAATAACTTATGGCATTTGGTGATGAAGGGCCCATTAGGATGCACATGAAATAACTTTCTTGGCCATGCAAAGTATCAGTTATTCCTTTCTTCCTTGGTTTTGGTCTCTCACATTAGTCATCATAATTCTCTTGTTGGTTAACGTTTGGTGCTGTTATATAGTAGGTATACCAGAGGTAGGGTAGGCTCATGTTGGGATAGTTGACCAACGATGATTCAATCCAATTCCCCCCTTTTTTCGGGCTAATTGTACCCAATGTCTTCTAATTATTGCACAAGTTTTAAATTGGTCCTTAAAATTTAGTAATGTTCAAATTGATTTCTCAGAATATTTGTATTGTATCAATCATGTTTTATTATTAGTCTAGCCGTCAATTCAGGTATTATATCTAAACCATTAGATTAGATCATCGAATTTCAACTCCATTAAACAGAGAAAAATCATTGGATTATTATTAATTTCATTCATGATCATCAATTTAAACCCCGTTTAAAATAGGAAAAAACCATTGGATTCAACTTTTTTGCTATTAATATTGAGCACTGTCCTAACATGTTAATGACCATCTTTTTAATTTAAGTGTTACTCGTAAAGAGAAGACTTTGTTCGAATCTAAAATGATTAATCTTGAAGAATCGTAAAATAGGCATAAAAAATACTTTAATCAAAATTTATTATCTTTCTACCAGAAATGTACATGTTGTAAAAGCATATCCCTACCACGAAAGTAAAAAAATAGCCTAAAATACCAAAGCAAATGCTTCTGGCTCAGGTGTGGTAAAGAACATGGAACACCTCAAAGTTGTGAGTCGGGCCTGTTTCACCAGGAATCCGGCCGAGCACCTAGACCTCAAAGCATCTTTCTTGGAGCCTACTCTTCTCCATTACTAGATGTCAAATAACATTCAAGTTGATGATACATATTTGAAGGTTACAGGTTCATAATGATGCAGTTTTCAACAGGACTTAATTAAATATAAGGTTAAGGTATATAAATATTCCACTCACTTGAATTATGTGGGATCAAGTTTAATGTTATAATAATAAGGAAAGGTCTCTGCTTTTCCTTTCACTTGAGATTGCATCAATCTAGCCTAAATCTTTTAAATGGGTTTTTCTTTTCTTTTTCTAAATGATATTTGGTTAGATGTAGATTGATTCTTGTTGATTTTCTCGGCACCCAAACAGTCAAAATGCAGAGCATTATTCGAGCTACTTTTTTTTTCCATTTGTTGGAAACATTATCGACGACCAAATGAAAGAAAAAGGAACCGGTGGCTGCAGCTGATAAGATCAAGACAGTTTTAGGTAAAAAAATCTTGGGATATTTGGTAATAATCACGGGAGATTTTCGTAAAGTGACCAAATTGTGGTCATCATCATTTTCATGGATGCCCCCCGTGCCCACGTAACTGAAAGCTGAGTCAAATATCTTGTGCATCAAGCAACTTTTTTTGCTACTATGTCAAAAGCTTGCCACTCTAGAAAAGTCAAAGCTTTGAACTTTATAAGTTCAGCTTCAATTTTGGTTCCTTGAAACTATGGAGTCATCCAGGTTCTCTCATTAGCTCTTTGAATTTCTACTCTCTTTTTTTTTTTTTTTTTTTTTTTTTTTTTTAAGTTTGTATGGATACCCTTTTCCAAGATTTACCTGGTTCCATGTATGGGTTCAAATTTGATCACGGCTCAGTGCCAATGCCAGTGTATGCAAATCACAACCTTGATAATGGGTCTAAAAAGAGTCCCATTGATTCATCTTCATCATCACCATCATCAGGAATGAGTTCAGATAGTCCTTTCCCTAATGAAATGCTTAAATACATAAACCAGATGTTAATGGAGGAAGACCTTGACGAAAAGACCTGCATGTTGCAGGATTGCTTAGCTCTACAAGCTGCAGAAAGATCCTTCTATGAAGTCCTCTGCCACAATTATCCGATTCCGGCTGGTCTAAATCATTATTACCCAGATGATGACTGTAATAGCAGTAAAGGTGAATTCAACTCATTTTGTACTCAAACTTCTCTTATTGATTCTCTTGAAAGAACCTCTTTGTTTCCGGATTTACGAAGAGGAACCGTTGAACGGCATGGTGAAGGTAGTAAATCAGCATCTGTTGATGTAGATAAGGTGAGGGGGAGGAAAAATTACCAGCGTGAGGATGCGGAAGAAGGTAGGAGCAATAAGCAATCGGCTCTTTCTCTTGACGATTCAGAGCAGACAGAGATCTTCGACGATGTATTGCTTTGTAAAGGTGAAAATGAGGACTCTCCAAAGTGTTCTCTTAATGGCAACTCAGCGCAGCACAGGCAGATAAAACGGTCTAATGGCCAGAGGAAGAAAAACGAAAAGAAAAGTGAAGCAGTGGATTTATGGAGTCTACTTACTCAATGTGCACAAGCAGTAGCAGTCAATGACCAAAGGACTGCTAATGAGATGCTGAAACTGATAAGGCAACACTCGTCTGAGTCCGGAGATGGAACCCAAAGATTGGCACATTACTTTGCTAATGCCCTTACAACACGTTTGGCTGGCATGGGGGCGCCATTGTATGCACATCTGCTAAGCAACAGGACATCAGCTGCTGATGTCTTAAAAGCTTATGGAGTGTATGTTTTAGCTTGCCCCTTTAAGAAGATGTCTAATTTCTATGCAAAAGGCAACCACACTCCACATCATTGATTTTGGCATTTGCTACGGGTTTCAATGGCCTTGTCTCATCCAACTCCTCTCGGCACAGGCTGGTGGACCTTTCAAGCTTCGTATTACAGGTATTGAGTTCCCGCAACCAGGTTTCCGACCTGCAGAAAGGGTGGAAGAGACAGGGCGTCGATTGAAAAGGTATTGCGAGAGGTTCAATGTCCCATTCGAGTGCATGTGATAGCAAAGAAATGGGAAACCATCCAACTTGAGGAACTGAAGATTACGAAAGATGAAGTGGTGGTTGTATAGGCTAAAGAACCTCCCAGATGACACAGTGGCACCAACCAGTGCGAGGGAGACCGTTTTGAAACTGATCAGAAGCATCAATCCCGAATTATTCATCCACGGCGTCGCAAATGGGACATACAACGCTCCGTTCTTTGTCTCAAGGTTCCGCGAGGCACTGTTCCATTTCTCAGCTCAGTTTGATATATTTGAAGCTACTGTTGCCGGGGACGATTCACAAAGGATGATGTTTGAGAAGGAAATACATGGCAGGGACATTATGAACCTCGTTGCATGCGAGGGTACTGAGAGAGTTGAAAGACCAGAAACGTACAAGCAATGGCAGGTTCGGAACCTGAGGACAGGGTTCAAGCGGGTTCCGTTGAATCAAGAGCTCGTGAAGAAAGTAATGGACATGGTCCAATCTAGTTATCATAGGGACTTTGTTGTGGATGTCGATGGCCATTGGATGTTACAGGGATGGAAAGGAAGAATTATTTATGCACTTTCATGTTGGAAACCTGTCAAGAACTAACTAGGATCTAACAGAGATTCATTTCCTAGAACTATGTTTTCATATATTAAAAGATCAAATCTTATTTCAATCGAAATACAAGTGTTCTAATAAAAAGTTCAAATATCGTAACTATTACGACCCCACTCTACATGTTACAAAAGAGTCGTGAAAACACACCAAATATAGATTTATAATATAAGAGCTAAAGCTAAGCTATAACTGTTGTCTCGACAGGTACCTCCCTGGAATGCAGAATGTTGTCAACCTTCTCATCTGCTGCTTCCCAAAGCTCTGGCAATGCTTGCCTGATATTGTGAATGCTCTCTACTGCATAATCCGCACTGTCAGTTTGTTGAGAAGTTCCCACCTATATCGGTACCATTGGAAACCAGTGAGTAAAACCTGTAATGCTTGGACTTGGGTGCGAGTGTAGGATAAGGACATAGTTAGATATTCAGTGCTTACCCATACGGTATGAAGGCCCATACTTTTACCAGTCTGAATATTTCGGATGCTGTCATCAAAGAACAACTGCAATACAAGACATTGTAACATTTGATGGAAGTTATTCGAATTCAGATCACTTCAAAAGTTTATAGGTATCATCGATTTACCGTTTTCTGGGGGTTGATGTTGGTCATCTCAAAAACTTGTTCATATGCTTTTTCAAGTGGTTTGCACACAACTTTAGGACTTGGAAGTTCAAGCTGGGAATCAGGACAAGTAATGCATGTATAGTAGTCGAAAATTTTGGTGTTAGAATCATCAGTCGAAGAATCATCTTCGTTTGTGGGATTCAGGGTCTCAAAGCATATAATCCCTTCAAAACAATCCTCCAATCCCAACCTGTTAAGCACTATGTCAGCATGGTTCTTATCCGCATTCGTGAAAATCTGTATTATACCAACACCATAACATTAATAGTCACAAGGGATCTCCTAAAAATGATCATCACAAATGGCGATTCATAAAGAAGAATTTGGATTCTTACAACTTTCCGAATAGGCAGGCTATGCAAGAGAGTCTTCAAAAAAGGGTCTGGTTTTAGCAATTCATAAGGCAATCTCCCATGAACAAAGCTGTAAGAAAGGGAATACGTTAGAAACTTATACCATACATAGAATCATATCATCAAAACAAAAACATTAATGGGAAGAAAGATAAGTACTCATGAAATTCATTGTAATCGAAGTTGTAGCCAATAGCCTGGAGAAAAAGGACAAACAATGTCACCCCTTAAATGAATTCGAGATTCATAAAAGAATGTGATGATAGCCTTTACCTTTAAACCAGCCATTGTTGTGCCATATTGCTTGTATAAAGAAACACATAATTCAGGAACTTTTTCCTCCTCCATTTCAAGCTTTTTAATCATATACTCTATAAAATGGCATCCACAAAAAAAAAAGTTATGAATTTCAAGCTTAAGCTAACAGTTTCTCAAGGAAATATTAAAAAAAAAAAAAAAAAACCTTGAATGTTCTTGGTAACTTCCCTGGATAATCCAGAAGTCAGAGGGTAAAGAGTGTCATCTAAATCTGTATTTATTTTTTTCATTTAATACAACGGTTAGCTTTTAAAAATTTTACATTTTGATACAATTAAAAGATGAATGTTGATTAAAGAAAGATGAAAATTTTACCAAATAAAAGACATTCATATTTTGAATCAATGCCCCGTTTGATCTGATCTTCATACTCCATCTTTTTCTTTAATCTTCAAAAAGTGTTACCCAAAGGATTATTAGAGACAGACAAAGATTTCATTGTCATTATTGTCTTTAAATATCCAGAGACATTAACACTTTACACATTTTATGTAAAAATAAACGCAGATAAAACAAAACCCATAATCGACATGAAATAATAATAATAACTTTGAAAAAAAAAAGACAAAAAATGAAGAACAGAACAAGTAAAGAATCGAACATTACCAGAACCAAAGTGATCAAACAATGTAAGGGGAAAAAAAAACTTTTTTTTTCCCTTTAATGAAAGACCAAAGGAAAGTGGGGGGAAAGGGAGACAAAGAGTGAAGTTGAGGAAAGGAAGGGATTTAAATAAGGAGCGAAAGAGACGATTAAAAGGAGCGGTTTTTGGAGGATGGGAAAGGAGAAGGGAGGGACTTCCATATTCGGTAAGTACGGAGATGACATGGTCCAATCAAAACACGACACGTTACTTACTTTTCTTTGATCCGTCATAAACGGAAGATGCGTTCATGGCGATACGTGTTAATGAATAGTAATATAGTTTGCCATATAAATCACCAATGACGACCCTTCCAAGATTTTCTTTTAAAAAGTTTATTTGACTTTAAATTTTTATATTATTATATTTTTCATATTTTATAAATTACTAAAAACATAAAAAACTTATAAATTTAAAATTGATAGTTTACTCTTAACGAATTTTTAATAAATATATTTATGTTGGAGATTGTTTTTATCTTTTCATATCAATTTTTAGAATAATATATATTTGATAAGATTATTTGTTCTATAAATTTTTTTGAGATATTAAAATTATTGATTGAGCTATTATCACGGATCATTAAGTACAATTTTAATTAAAATATATTTTTATATAAATATATATTATATTATTATGAAAATATTTTTATTTTTTTCATATATTTTATACAAAATAAATAAAAAATCACACATGAAATTCGAACTAGACAAATTGATAGAACAAATCAATTGGATATCAACTTTATTAAAAAAAACTTGTTTATAAATATGCATTTTTATGAATAATCCGATAAATAACTATCTAATAAAGTCCAATTATGAAGAATGGAAGCCCAAAGAAAAGTCCATTTCCCTTTTTTTAAAAAATGGAGAAATTAGCACGATAATGTCGGAAATATTAAATACCGCAGACAATTACCAGGAAAACAAATAATGTATTTGTTGTTTTTAATAAGGATGTATCTAGGTGGGTGGTGCGTTTGTTTTCAGTAAAATTAAAAATAACGGTGACGATGAAATTAATTATCATAATATAAGGTATAAGGTAAATTTAACGACATTGGATGTAGGAGGAATGAAGCAAGAAAATTTTGTTGTCCTGTTTTTCTTATTTTTATTGGTGTGTTGGGATAAAATAAATTTACGAGAAATTAATGAAAATTTCAATGTGTGTACCAATGTCACTTTCTTTTAAGGTCCTATTTGTCTCCACATATATTATGATGAGCAAAAGAGTTACTAGCAAACCAACATCAAGAATACAATAAAATCTAATGATTATTTACATTTTACACTTACGGACACATCCACTGAGTGGAGCATAGAAAATATATTAATTTCTATAAATAATATTTTCAATAATTCTTTATAAAAACAATATAATAATATTTTTAGGTGTGTCATACAAAATATTATTCTAATTAAACTTTGGGTTACCCAACACTTTAGAAAAAAAAAATCCTAACATCGATTGAGCAAGCTTTAACTCAAATTACATTGTTGCTATCTCAACATAATATTTTTAAAAAATTTAAAGGTTTGAAAAAAAAATGGTAACAAGAAATAAAAGCTTCAATTATAGGCTAATCGTAGTATATGTTTTGTAGCATAATTTGTCTATCTATCCGCAATTGATCAGCAACTTGTAAAGGGGCAACATGAAATATTCTCGATCCTATAGTAGAACCTTTCATCAAACCAGCTAAAATACTGACAGTCGAGTTCACCTCTCTAGATACTTATTTAAAAAGCATTCTCCGATTATATTTACATAATTCTTAGATTCGCACAATTAAATTTTTATTAGAATGTTGTCAAACTTAAACATAGTAAAAAAAAATATGTATTCTTTTAGAGTCGTAATTATTTAATTTTAAGGGCCGCAATTTATGCATAGACAGAAATCATCAAAAATCAAATCCAAAGATTTAGTCAAAAAGATGATGAAAAAACGAAGTGGGGTCATCGTTTTGAAAAAAGCAAGGCGTGAAGTGAAGACAAAAGCTTCGGCTAATGACTTAAATAAATAAAGGGTAAAATTATGATAAAAGTATTGCATTTTAATTTTCTATTAAAAATGGGTAAATTAATTTTTATATATTAGATTAAAGAGTAAATTAGTCATTCGGTTAAAAAGCTCATCAGATTTTACCGTTAAAAAGCGGTAATTGTATGTTAACTTGAAGTACACGTCGCATATTATGTGTAACTATCTAGTTATTTTGTCGATCATGTCAAAATTTAATAATAAAAATGGATAAAAATTTTAATAAAAAGAACCAATTTTTTCCTTAATTTGACGTTATTTTTTTAATAAACGATACAAAATACAATTTAACTCTTAATAAAAAAAGTTTCATGATACTTTTATCGAGTGATATATATGTTAGCACTAAAAATTTAATAATATAATATAAAGTTTTAAAAGATGTGGTTTATATTTAAAAATAATAATTTTCTTAATAAAATTAAAAATAATATTTTATAGTCATTGATTAGCATTTTGTTTTTTTTAATAAGACGTTGACTAAAACTAAAATTAAAATTAAAACAATAAATACAATTCATGAATTATTATTGCTTAATTCAAAACAAAATTACATTAATTCTCCCTATACATATTCCAAGTACTCATGGTTACAAATTCCTATTCTTCTAATAAAACTCGTTCGCGTGTTGTAAGAAGGTAAAAATGTTATCGAATGACTAGTATTAGGAGTCAAATTACATTTTGTTTTTTCGGCTAAAAAGGTAAATTAGTCATTACACATTAAAACTTAGCCCTTATACGTCAGCATGATGAACTCGTGACGTGTTACATTTAACTATTTAGTTATTTCATCAATCACACTGATTTCTAATAGTAAAAATGGATAAATAATTTAATATAAATAATTAATTTAATTTTTAATTTAATGAATCCGGGCTAATTTTCTTTTGTTTTTTGAGTAAAAGACAAAATGTAATATGATTATTAGTATAGGACCCATGGCACTTTTACCGTTATAATATTTTTTTTTATGAAATACCGTTATAATAGTTATTGTTGTTATTATAATGTTTTGTTAGATAAGTGTTAGAGATACGAGATTTTAGTTTAACGATAAGATGGATTCAAATTTTTTGAAAATTTTCATTTAGCTTTAGACCCCTGTAAAATTTTCGTAAATTCTCGTTAAATTTTCAAAAGTTTTAAAAGTTTTAATTAAATTAATTCAAAATTTTGAAAATCCTCTTTAAATTCTTAAATTATATACTAAAAAAAACTACGAACTCAATATAAATATCCACTTTTATTCCATGAGCGGATCCTATCGAGATATTATTTCAATTATAAGTTTATTGAAATGAGTTTTTTGTGCTTTATAATGATAAATTCTTATCATAGTTATTTAAATGTGTATAAGTTTATAATTAAGGATAAATATTAAATTTATACATAAATTTTGGTCTAACGTGTAATTTGATACATGAACTTTGATTTAGTGCAATTGTATACATGAAATTTGAATCGTGGTTCACACGTATACATGAAATTTTGATTTTAATTTAATTGTATACATTTAAACAAATGAATACATACATTTATTTTTATATTAGATTAGTATAATTGTTTGTGAATGTAATATATAAACATAAAATAGTGATAATTCGATAATTTTGTTAGTGATTTGTAAAAATTAAATCAAATTAAGAATTCATATATAAAATCATATAAAATTAAAGTTCGTGTACAACATTATACATTGAATCTAAGTTATATATATTATAATAAACGTTGATAATGGATGGCGGTAGAACAATCGCAAAACAATAGGAAAAGAAAAATAAAAACACACAGATTTTAACGTAGAAGTCCTTTCGGGAAAAAACCACTAGCAAAGGAGAATAAATTCACTAATGTTAAAAAACAAATGATACAAAAAGAGTGTCAACTACATCTATTTAAGAGTTTTTCAACAATATTCTAATCAAAGTCAAATAATAGAAGTATAGTTCTATACATACTAAACTTATGCGGTATTGGGTCTACAACCCTCGACCTCTCGCTCCACAAATTTATTTATTTTGTCACTATATTTATTTTTTTAACAAGTGAAAATTTTCGAGTCACATAATCTCTAATAATATATAAATTTGATACTAATCACTTGTGATTATATATATAACTAAATTAAAAAAAAAACTAAATTAAATTGTACCTTTCACGTGGCTTAACCATAAGCATTAAAAGCAGCAAATAAGTGGGGGGTGGATAGGCACATGAAAATATCTCTCATCTTTTCCTCTATATATGGGTTTTGTTCAGCACTTTGCTTTTACGAGTAAATTAATTTTTCTTTAAGCTCAAGCAAATTAAAATTATTGCTGACATAATTTTTGAAGTAAAAAAAAAAAGTTTTCTGCTATAAAAATAAAATAAAAATTTATAAACATTAAGTTTTAAATTTATTGGATAAATTAATTTTAATATAATTGAATAATTCATAGGAGAGATCTCTAAAATAGAAATATTTTTTAGGTCTTTTAAATTTTAAATTAGTAAAAATAAAATTGTATTTTGGTTCCTCTAAAAATGATGAAATTTTAATTTAATCATTTAAAAATTATAAAGATGTAGACTATTAAAATAGTGAAATTATATTTCTACTATCATAAAAATTATAATTTAATTTTGACCCCTAAATTTTTTTCTAATTTCGCCTCAGGAATTCATGAAACTAACAATATTATATTTAAGAATTTCTATTTTATTATAATTATTGTTATGGTAGCTCATGTTTATAGGTTGAAACCTTTGACAATTGAAACACATACTAAGGGTCTGTTTGTTTACATGTAAAAGGTTTTACGGAAAATGTTTTCTGCATTTTCCTGTGTTTGTTTCACAAAAAATAGTTTGGTCAACGGAAAATGACTTACAGGTCAAGGTAAAACAAGCTATTTTTCCTGTAAAATGACTTACCATTTTGAAAAGCATAAGTCATTTTCCGGAAAAGAGCTCATTTATAGATAATTTTAATTTTATATAAAATTAACTTAAATCAAGCTTAATATTATTATATTGATAATAAAATTTAATTTAATTTTTAAAAATATTTAAAATATTATATTTTTCAATATTATTAAACATACATATTTAATGATTTATACTTAGTCATATAAATATAATTTATTATTTTAATAAATTATTTAATATTTCAAATTTATTTTAATAATAAATTTTAAAAATAATAATTTTAAACAATATTATTCACATATTATTGAAAATATTCAATGTTAATATTTTAATAATAAATATTTTCTAGTATAAAGGTTAAAATATGTCACAAATTTATGTACACTTCACATATTTGTAATTTAATCTTTGTACTCTTATTTTTAAGAATTTAGTCCCATTACTTTTCAAATTTGAAAATCAAGTCCAATTGTTGACATCGTTATTTTTTTGTCAATTTTGCTGATGTCACATTTTTAAATAAAAAAATACTCACTTAGTAGTCATGTAATTAAAAAATGACATTGTAATGAATATGAATTTAACATAATATTTTTAATATATGCAAAAACAATGTAAAATATAAATTTATAGATAAAAATAAATTCAATTAAACAATGAAAAAATAAGAAAATCTCAAATGTATGTTTATTTAATTGAAAACAACTTTTATGAGATATTTTTAAGAAATCTACCAAACAACAGAAAATATTTTACACAGATTCCTCCAAACACCAGGAAATATTAGCTTTTCCAGAAAAGTAAATAATTTTCTAGAAATCATTTTTCGGAAGGCATTTTCAGTAAAACAAACGGAGCCTAACTTTAACACTTCAGAAATAGAGGTGTTATATAAGTCAGATTTAAACATGATATTAACACGTTTTATATTTGTTTAAGTTTAGTTCAATTCAAAATATGAGCCTAAAAATTTGTCCGACACTATCACATTTTTGTAAATAGCAACCCCAATTCATTTTAGATTTGTCCATATAATTTTTTAATTATAAAAAATATTTACATTTTTTAATATTTAATAGATCGTTTGTTATAAATTTATATATAGAAATCTTAGCAATTTTTAATTTTTGCATTATGGCATTATATATTACTATAAATTTAGTTTCCGTGATATAAATTATATAATATATACATTAAAAACGGATTAGGCTCTAGCCTTGAATGTTCAAGCTTGAGCTTGATTTATATTTTAGACAAACCTAATTTTTTTTATTCAAGCGTATTTTTTGAGTTTAATATTTTTTTCCAAATCATTTCAAAATTCATATAGACTGAAAAAAGTATAACTCGACTCATGAATAAATTTACTCAAATTTGATATCATATTGGCTAGATCGTAAAAACCCAAGTTATAGATACAAGGATTCAAATATATATATATATATTTATAAATTTAGAGATTAGAAAATAGGTATTTTGTTCCATAATTGTGGCCAGTCTACTTAAGTAGCATCGTCTATATTTATATCCTTATCCCCAATACCTGTCGCTTACCAAATGAATGAAAATGACACTTTCCCGACGACCTTCTTTCATTATTACTATTATTATTATTTAGAGATAATATAATTTTTTGCTTTGAATTTGAAAATCGGATTTATATTGGTACTTATAATTTTTATTAATATATTTTTGAAAATATAAAAGTTTGTCAACGTGCAACATCATCACTTGAAAATTATAATTTTTATAATGTGAGGAACTAAAATAGTATAAAAAAAAATTAAAACTCAATATGAGAAAAACGATTTGTATAATATGATTTGACCAACTGATTCTATTAACTGTCTATTTAAAAGTGTTTGGTAAAACTTAACTGATAGCTAAAATCGATATGTATAAAATGACAAATAAGAGAATAACACATTTTATTATTAAATATATTTTTATAATACTTTAGTATTTATTTAGTGAAATTATTGAAATAAGACACTATTACTAATGAATTAAAACATTCATCATGAATATTAATTAGTAAATATTTTTGAAAATTTAAATAAATAAATTTCTTAAGTTACTTATCTACAAATATTAACATTGTGGAATTTGATAAATATTAATAGTGTATCAATATAATTGTAAACTATATTCTTAGTGATAATTATGTCATGTTCTTAGTATGTGACAAAAAAAAAATAATTTTTGAGCAAGTATAGTTAGATATATCATTCTACATATCTAATTCCCAATTTGATGTGAAAAAGGTTGTCCATCCTTACGTTTTTTTTTTTGTTTTGGAGAGTTTGTGCTCAAATCAGTTAAAAAACTCATTCTATTTACTAAATACACTCAGTAACTTTTTTCATGTAATGAAAATTCCAATATGTAGAATAATAATATTAAAATCAATTTTGTTTTGAAATTTTTTAAAACCAAGATAAAATTAAACATCAAATAATAAATTTAAATTAACATATTATATAAAAAATAGAAAAACTATTTAAGAAAGACATAATTTAAGTTTTTCTTTTTATTTTTTTAAAGAAAGAAACTAGTTATGGGGTTAAAAAATTGAAGAAAATTGTGATTTGATTGAAATGTACTTGAAAAGGGAACAAAGTGCACTGATTCTGAAGTGCTTGGCTTTGAACTGCAAACACTTTCCTTAACTAAAGGAGTTTTAGCTGTGTTTACCATTATCCAAAAATGTTAGAAAAAGAACAAAAAAACAAAACAAAGATCCAGGCAAATAGAGTTTTAATGTAATAAAAAATTAATATCCTATATCTGAAAATTAATTTTAAAAATAAAATTACCAAAAGAGGTAATTCAGATATTTAACTAGATTTACCTTTTTACCTGACTTCTTTTATTGTGCTAAAATATTCAATTATAGTCACTAAAATAATTTAGATTAATTATCTTAAAATTAAATCATGATTACTCATATATAAAAATTTTTAATATATATATATATATATAGGGGTGAAAATTTATTTAATAACGGTGAACTATATAAAAATATTGTTGTTAAAAATCATAAATATATAAAATAATAAAAATAAAATATCACTTCAAAAGTTGATCAAAATCTATGGAACAAAGAGTTGCCATGGGTGAACGTGACATGAGATAAAATAAATAAACATGGTTATTTTAGGAAATGAATGGATTTTTTTAATAAAAAAATATTAAATTGGTTTTCTTAAAAATCAATGAAGCGTTAATTTTTGTTTTCCCTACATCAGTCGGTCATCACTTGGTCAGTCAGCCCTGACTTTTAGGAAATACTCCGTAAATCAATATTAAATAAAAAAGAAAAAAGAAATATGTAAAATGAATAAATATCCCTAAGCAAAACAAAGGAAAAACATTTTTTTTACCCTCACTGTATTTAATCCAAGCTTTTCTGGATTGTAACAAAACCCTAAAAGGGTTCTTGTAAGAAACAATCGCCGCTTGATTTGATCTCAGCCGTCTACTCTTTCTCTATATATCATTAAACTTCTTTCACTCTTTTCTTTGATCTCTCAGCTTCAAAAATAAATCTTTTTTTTTTTTTGCCCTTGTGCTATTCTGCTCTATTTTTAATTTTTTGTTACTGTTTTTTACTTGAAAATCATGGCTTTCTTACATGGTTTTTGTTGGTTGATTTATGGTTTCCAAATTTGAAGAATATTTAAAATTTGGGCACCCTTTTGTTTTTGTTTTTCTTGGTTTGATTTTTGGGCAGGTGGACTTTTTTGCTGTTTATGAAGTTTAGGGAAATTAAAGTTTTGATCTTTAACACATTTGGTAGCTTAAAATGAGAATCTTTAGTTTGTAAATATGGGGTTTAGGTGTATTAGTGTAGAAAAGTTTAGTTTCTTTTGGATTTAGCGGCTGATTATCGGTTTTGGGTAGTGATTGTTTTGGGAGTTCTGATAGAGATTAATGATCAATTAGGGTTTTTGAATAATGTTATCTGAGTTAGATAGGAGACCAATGATAGGAAGTAGTGAAGGATCATTTGGGGATGATTTAGAGAAAGAGATAGGATTATTGCTCCGTGAACAGCATAGTAGGCAAGATGCTGATGATCTTGAACGCGAGCTGAACTTGTATAGAAGTGGCTCTGCTCCTCCTACCGTGGAGGGTTCACTGAGTGCGGTTGGCGGTTTGTTTGGGGGTGCCAACTCCTCCGCTGGTACTGGTGGTGGTTTTGCTGCCACCGCCTTTTCAGCTTTTGCTGGAGCTAAAAATGGAAATGGATTTGCATCTGAGGAAGAACTTAGGTCTGATCCAGCTTATCATTCATACTATTACTCGAATGTGAATCTCAACCCGAGGCTCCCACCTCCTTTGCTTTCAAAGGAGGATTGGAAGTTTGCACAGAGGTTGAAGGCAGAGGGTTTAGCTATAGGTGGGATTGGAGATAGGAGGAAGTTGAATAGGGCTGATAATGGTAATAGGTCGTTGTTCTCGATGCCGCCTGGGTTTGATACCAGGAAACAAGAGAACGAAGTAGAGGCAGAGAAAGTGCATAGCTCTGCAGACTGGGGTGGTGATGGACTGATTGGTTTGTCTGGTATAGGACTTGGAAGCAAACAGAAAAGCTTTGCCGAAATTTTTCAGGTGATAACCGATCCTTAGTTGATTTTAGACAGTCTGCCTTTTTTTTTTTTGTTGCTGATGATAATTTGCTTATTTGTGCAGTCTTCGATTGAAAAACACTCAGTGATGTATGTTTTAAATCATATCTATGACTGATATAATTATTTCCCAATTTTGTGGTTCCCAAGGTTGTGATAGTACTATGTGCATACTTAGTAGGTGTATTTGTGATCAATCTTCTGTCGTGGTTCACACATAGCTAGGTTTTTTAAGCTTTAAAGTATATCCAAGGTTAAAAAAATGCTACGTAAAATCTTGCTCGTTTAAGTTTTCAAGTTGTTCCTTGTTCCTTAACTTTCTATGTAACTATCAAGATCTTTCTGTTAATATTTCAGAAACTTCTGGACCTTTACCTTCTTTCTTTTGTGCAGTGATCTAATATCTAAAACCTTGCAGGATGATTTGGGACACACTGCTCCAGTCGCTAGGATACCATCTCTTCCTACGAGTCGTAATGCTTTTGATGAGAACTTTGAGAATGTAGGTTCTGCTGAATCTGAGCTCGCTCATTTGCGGCGACAACTTACTTCTGCAGATCCTTTAAGGTCAAGTGCAAGTGGTCAGGGATCGTCTGCTGTCCATAACATTGGGCCACCTTCTTCATACACCTATGCTGCTGCTGTAGGTGCTTCAATGTCTAGGAGCACCACTCCTGATCCCCAACTCGTAGCTAGGGCTTCTAGTCCTTGCCTGACACCAATTGGTGGAGGCAGAGTTGGCAACTCAGAGAAAAGAAACATAAATAGTCCAAGCACATATAGTGGCGTCACATCTGGTCTCAACGGATCTGATGATCTTGTTGCTGCTTTATCAGGCATGAACTTGTCATCAAATCATGGGATAGATGAAGATAATCAGTTAGCATCACAGATTGAACAAGATGTTGAGAATCACCAGAATTATCTGTTTGGTTTGCAAGATGGTCAGGATCATATCAAACAGCAGGCGTACTTGAAGAAACCAGAATCTGGCCATTTACATATGCCTTCAGTTAAGAGTAATGGGATTAGATCGGACCTGAAAAGCCCTTCCTTGCTTTCTGATAGGCAAGCTGTGCTCCAGAAATCTGCTGTTCCCTCAAACAATTCTTACTTGAAAGGATCACCCGCTTCCACACTTAACGGCAGTGGCAGCTTACCTGCTCAATATCAGCATGGTGATGGTGCAAATGCATCATTTCCAAACTATGGGTTAAGTGGTTACTCTTTAAATCCTGCTTTGGCCAATATGGTGCCCAGCCAATTTGGATCTGGGAATTTGCCACCATTGTTTGAAAATGTTGCTGCTGCATCAGCTATGGCAGTCCCTGGAATGGAGTCCAGAGTGCTTGGGGGAGCTTTTGGTTCTGGACAGAACATTTCAAATGCTGCATCTGAGTCCCATAATCTTGGTAGAGTTGGAAGCCAAATAGCTGGAAATACTCTGAATGCACCTTTCATTGATCCTTTGTATCTTCAGTATTTAAGGACTTCTGATTATGCTGCAGCACAGCAGGCAGCTCTTAATGACCCCACTGTGGATAGAAATTTCCTTGGTAATTCATACATGAACTTGCTTGAGCTTCAAAAAGCTTATCTCGGAGCTCTGCTATCACCTCAAAAATCCCAATATGGTGTTCCATTGGGTGCTAAATCTAGTAGTTCAAATCTCCATGGCTTTTATGGAAATACCACCTTTGGAGCTGGCATGTCTTATCCTGGAAGTCCCTTAGCAAATGCTGTTCTTCCAAATTCTCCAGTTGGACCTGGTAGTCCTATCAGACACACTGACCTGAACATGCGTTTTCCATCTGGGATGAGGAATCTAGCTGGGAATGTAATTGGACCCTGGCATTTGGATTCAGGATGTAATATTGATGAAAGCTTTTCCTCCTCCCTACTTGAAGAGTTTAAGGGCAATAAGACGAAGTGTTTTGAACTTTCAGAAATTGCTGGTCATGTTGTTGAGTTCAGGTATTCTTGTATCCTAATCATGTTTTATGTTGTCATACTGTCATATACTGACATTTTTATGCTTTTGATGAGCAGTGCGGATCAATATGGCAGCAGGTTTATTCAGCAAAAACTTGAAACAGCCACAACTGAAGAGAAAACTATGGTTTATGAGGAAATCATGCCTCAAGCTCTTGCTTTGATGACTGATGTTTTTGGTAATTATGTTATTCAAAAGGTATCTGCTTCTTAATCTGTTCCTTATCTGCTTAGTCTTACAATTTTATGTTTTATTGTCTTTACCAAATGAAATCTTAAATTTGTACAGTTCTTTGAACACGGACTTCCAAGTCAGAGAAGGGAACTTGCTGGCAAGCTTTTTGGTCATGTATTAACTCTTGGTCTGCAAATGTATGGATGTCGGGTGATCCAGAAGGTATTAGCAAATATTATTGCTATTTTATTGGACTTCATTTTGTGTATTCTTTTTCCATTTGGTTTTGCTTATAATCATCTAGTTGCTTGTTGATTCTTATCATTTATCAACCTCCTCATAATTGCTGTTTCTTGCCAATTTACATGTTTCTTTCTAAATGACCCCAGCGTGGTTTTGTATTTAACAAGTGAAAATGTGCCTTAGTGTGATAGAGTTTTACTTCTCTTTTCATGCAGAATTGGTCCAAATCTTTATGTTTAGTTTGTAAATATGTGCTAATATATATGCTTTAATAATTGAGCTTTACTCTGGCATCGCCTTAACTTGTTTTGTTTTATAGATTTCTTAGTGTTCATACTAATTGATATTATTCTGGATGGTTACACCAAGAATACTGCCTTGCATTCTGACAATTATGTATGATTTGTTTGACATTCAAGGCCATAGAAGTTGTCGATCTGGATCAGAAGATTAAAATGGTTCAAGAGCTTGATGGTAGTGTGATGCGTTGTGTACGTGATCAGAATGGCAACCATGTTATCCAAAAATGCATCGAATGTGTTCCTGAGGAAAACATACAATTTATAGTTTCAACATTTTTTGATCAAGTTGTGACCCTTTCTGCTCATCCATATGGGTGCCGAGTGATACAGGTCGAGAGCCTTTTTTCTTTTTCCTTTTTTGATTTTGTTTTGGCCTTTAGAACTACCTTGTAGAATAACCAAAGTCTGTTCTGTATTTCTTTTTCCCGTTAACACTACAGAGAATATTGGAGCACTGCAAGGACCCAAAAACACAGAGCAAGGTTATGGATGAGATTCTAGGATCTGTTAGCATGTTGGCCCAAGACCAGTATGGCAATTACGTTGTTCAGGTTGTGATTTTTTTTCTGAAAACTTATATTCCGCATATGTTTTCCATCTTTTTGATGATATTTGTTGTTTATTTTTATAGTGTATCTTTCAATTTGTTTATGCCGTCTATAGTATCACTTATACTGCTTGTTGCTTGAACCAACCTTTTTTATTTACGTAACAGCATGTACTGGAGCATGGAAAGCCTCATGAGCGCTCAATTATAATTAAGGAGTTAGCTGGAAAGATTGTCCAGATGAGTCAACAGAAGTTTGCCTCTAATGTTGTTGAGAAGTGCTTAACTTTTGGCGGACCTTCTGAACGTCAGTTATTGGTGAATGAAATGCTTGGTTCTACTGATGAGAATGAACCTCTTCAGGTTTGGTCCATTTTGTGCTGAACTTTTATAACTTGCTTATCTCACTGATGTCTCGAGATGTAATATGTCATGAAAAAACTGTGATCGGAATGGTCTTTCTAACATTGATTGCATAGTCTTCAAGAATTAGCTTTTTTCGTTACCCTTTAGAATTCCATGTCACTTTACTGACTTCCATTTGTCTGTTTCAGGCAATGATGAAAGATCAGTTTGCAAATTATGTTGTACAGAAAGTACTGGAGACTTGTGATGACCAGCAACGTGAGCTGATCCTTTCTCGAATTAAGGTCCATTTAAATGCGTTGAAGAAGTACACTTACGGAAAACATATTGTTGCGCGTGTAGAGAAACTTGTTGCTGCTGGGGGTACTGATACTTTCTTACCTTCTATGACTACTTTTTAGTTTATGTATATCTGTTCATGCATGGTGCTAGCAAGTTCCCTAGAGCTGAAATTATCCAGTCACTTAAAAAATACGGGTTCCACAACAATTTTACAGGCTCTACATAATTCAAGATTCTGATTGGTTCATTGCATTTTAGTAATCGTAGAAGATATATTCTCACGACATGTTTTCAAGTATCTTTTCATGAAGTTGCCTTTTAACCTCTTTCTGCATTAGTAATAGGCACACTTCTGCAGGCAGAGTTTTCGTACTTCCCTGTTTACTTTTTTAATACATTGCTTTGAGCGTTTTAGAAAGTGAAACAGGCTCATAAACCACATTTTTATGATAATGACACTGTAGGAATTTGAGCTAAAGCGGGCATATATATGGCTGTTGAAATGACATGATTCCTATTATCGGATGTTGAACTATTATACCAATATTCTCCTTTCTGCTCGGTCAAGATCAAATTTGATCCATTTTCCAGTGTTGAAACCTTCTAATAGGCGATATTGCATTTTTTTTTCCAGAAAGGAGAATTGCTGCTCAATCTCCACACCCTACTGCCTAGTTGGTGTAGGAAATAATGTGTTTGTACAGCTAACAGAAGCTATTACGAGAGCTTCCCCTATCTTAGAGCTATGCTTCTACCTATCTTTTTAGACAGGTAAGATCTGTATGGAAATAAAAGTAGTTGTTGCTTGTACTGGAAACTGTACATTTTGTAGCTTAAGATTGTATACATAGAATCGAGCAAACCCGAGGTTTCTGTTGTCGGACACAACAGAATGCTACATGCAGAGGAGATCGAATGATTATACGAGTTATTAAGGGTGTAAAAATTTAAAAAATGGTGAGTTTAGTTTATATGATAACCGCGACTGTACAAAATGTTGGCTTTGTGGAGAGCTGTTGATGTTTAGGTGAGGCCACTGGCTTTTTTCCCCCTCAATGTATGCTTTAATGACATTTACTCTTTTTTTTCCCTTTAAATGCACTTTGTTTGTTGTTGCCATCTACTTGTTCACATCTTTGTTGGATTTTATTTGGAACTTTCTTTCCTAATGATCAAAGTTCATTTTTTTACTTACAAAAGGCATAGAGCAACCGGCTACTATCGTGATTACACTTGCACAAGATTGCAACAGCAATTGTAGCTGTGAATCAATGTGATCCATTACACCACACACAGCTTTATGGCTTTCTCAAAATGATTATATACTGATATAATCCCTTAAATAGTTGAAAGGGTTCCACAAATTGCTAGCACAGTCGAGTATGTATAAGGATTAAGCTTGTCATTGAAGTTGTTTGTTGAGGGGAGGTTGACTTCTTTCAAAGAAGTCCTAAAAGTGGCATTTTCCCGGAATTGATGGACTGTCAATGGGATAATTCTGGTTATTGGGGATTTATCCCTAGACCCTGAAGAGAGCTCAGTGCTTGGACAACTTGTTTACATAGCAAGTTTGTTTTGTTGGGTCGGACTGTGGTGGTACATTGCTGCATACCAAGGGAATATATACATTCACGCTTGGTAGGTTGAAACTGAACTTATAGCATACGAGGCATCCACCCCGAGAGATTTCTTGTATGTTATTAGTTGGGCGATAAGGCCCTTCCAATAGTAAATGGCCATACTTTTTGATGGGTGGTCATGCGTCAAGGCACTCACACTTCGTGAGGTGAACTTTAGGGGCCTTTTCAAGCATTTGGTTCGTTGAGGGGTTCGTTTTGCTCTTGACAGACATGTTAAAATCTTCCTTAAAAGCCTTAAACACAATTATACTTAAAGAAGAACCTAAAAGCTTGATCATCATACGAGCCGCAGCTAGCAAAACTAGCAATCAGACCATAAGATGAAGCAGACATGAAACATCTAAATGTGGCATCCCATTGGCGCAATCTAAATATAGCATACAATATCAATAAGGCTAAGTACCTAGAAGCTCGTCTGATCTCTGCAATCAGAGCAAGGTCCAATCTTACAAATTCTAAACCCATCAAAGATTAAAATCTGCAGTACTTCCCAACAGATCTGTTGCCGAGTTACCATTTTCTTCCTATTCTAGTTTGACGATGATATACTGACCCAATCACTGTCTCGCACATATTCTTTCTGGCAATTGGATGGACACAAGCATTCATTCTTGATAAAAAATTATTTTGAAGCAAAGCTTGGTTTTTTAATGGACCAAGATAAGGACAAATTGAAGGCCTTGTACAAGCATATCTTGGAAATTGAAGCCCATGGCCGGCATCTTTGGTGTCTATACAATGACCAAACTTATCATTTAGGAAAAAAATTATGAATAAAATGAGGGCATTTTAGTATTTTTGGTTTTCATTTGTTTCTGTCTAAAGTGACAAGCTTTTTGAACCATCGATGTAGTCTATCCTCAGAAACAATGGTTCAGTTCCACGCCATTCACCTCCCACCACAACTATTACAACCCAATTACAGAGTTTTGCAGCCAAAAATTCTAACTTTATCAAACACACTACAGAATTGGGATTAATTCATGAATACGCATGGATTGTTTCGTTCTTTAACACCAGATTCTCTTCTTTTTTTCCCTCACTTTTCTTCTAGATCATTCCTCGTTCTTCAAAAGCAAGCAAATTTGTCAATACCCAGTCTTAGATATTGCCAAGGTGGTGGCTTTGGCTTTAGTCCAAGACCATTTGCACCAGTTCTTTTCAGGTATTATAAAAAAAGAAACAGTCGTACCCTTTTGAGAGCGAGCTGGAGAGAGTCTCCTTATGAAGTTTTGGGTGTCTCTCCTTCTGCAACTCCTGATGAAATCAAAAGGGCTTATAGGAAACTTGCTTTGAAGTATCATCCTGATGTCAACAAAGAGGTCATTTCTGTTAAAAACACATTAAAGTTCCCATTTTCCTGTATTTTTGGCTTATATATTTTTGTTAATTTCAACAAATGGAACAAAGGCCTATCACCACATAGTTATTGCGTATTGAACAAATTGGATTTTGTTTTATGTTCTGGTTAGCAAATGGTTTTTGTAATCTCTTGCTTTGCAACAATTTCCCATGTTATAGTCAGCAAGTTCTCATATTATATGCCATGTACTATTGTTCAACAATCTTGTTAGTGTAGGTTTTCAGGTTTTAAACATAAAACAATGGCTGTCCAGGAACTAGAAAATCCTTTGCTTTGAGAAGATATTGGCTTTGTCAAATTAGCGAATCATATAATTAAGACTTCATAACCGATTGAAAGCAATGTTTATTATATTATAGTTTCAAGGTTGTTGTTTGTGCATTTCCATCAGTGTTCCTTTCTGCATTTGCTTTTCGAAGCCTTTTTGCTTTGGTTTTATGTTTACGGCTTTGGTGTACTGAGTGAATTCTGGTATACAGGCAAATGCACAAGAGAAATTTATGAGGATTAAGCATGCATATAATACATTACTGAACTCTGAATCTCGGAGAAGATACAACCCTGGAAACCGAACATCTGATTTTTCATACTCAGGAACTCAACGAAGCCAAAGCCCGAATACCCAAGAGGAAGAATTCTATGGATTTGGTAACAACCTCTAAACTTACCAGAAGCAAATTAATTACTTTTAGTCCTAAAGGATTTATATTCTTATGGTGCTTGTCCAATGTATACGCCTTTGAAGTGTTCGCATTTCATTTTTATTTTTTAGCTAAAAGGTCACCATTTCATTATGTTCTGGCTTTATGGAAGATGTTTGTTTCCCATGCCATGCATTTTGTCGGATATTGTAGTGGCACATCTCATACTTTCAACCATTTTAACCTATCTTTTTACGACCATCTAACTACCAATGAAAGGATACTTAAAATTTATATGTTTTATTATATTTATAGGAGTTAGGTTTATTTATGCTATTCTTATACTTAAACGCTTCGTGCTGCAGGTAATTTTTTGAGGGATGTTCAAATTACGCTAGGTAGATTTGTACTCTCTGTTGAGATTGTGAGAAGGATAAGATAAAATTGCATCATTTTCTAAATCTTGTCTAACATCTGTTTTATCTTTTCCCTACAAGTATCGAGTAATACCCCATTTCTCGATATCACTCATATTTTGATTTGTGTTGCAGAGGACTTCTTTAGAGACCTTCAAGAAGAATTTCAGAATTGGGAAGCAAGTGCATCTTCACAAGAAAAGCCGAAAAGCTTGTGGGAGGAATTAGCGGTATGATGTCATTGTTTTGAGCAGTTCTAGCATATATGAAGAGCTTAATCACACTCATTCGACCTTTAGTTCATAATAAAGAATAGCTTTGATTAACTAGTTTGATTTCGCTCTTGGCAGGCTATCGGAGAGGAATTTGTTGAATTTCTGGAGAAAGAGCTCAACATATCTGATGATGAATTCGAAGAAAACAACAGAAACGACTTCAGTAATTCCGAGAAAACAGGAAGCAGTTTTCGAAATGAAGCTAACAAGGGTAGCAGCATCGAGGAGAACATCGACGAAATAGAAGCTACTCTTGCTAAATTGAAAAAGGAGCTAGGGTTATAACAAAGGAAATGCAGCTTTTTATTGCCTTGACAAAAAGTCGAGCTGTTTTGTGAGCTTACCATGCTGGAAAGTGAATTGCAATAACATTTCCGAAGTTCACATGCAAAAGAAACATCTATGTACGATTTAGAAGCTCCAAGAAAGGGGAAGGTACTTCCATACCTACTTTTTCAGAATTGTAGAAAAAGGCTTTTTCTCTGACTTTTACTTGTTAATTCCTTTTTTTTCAACCATTTTGCATTTCTTGATAAACTGGTAGCATATAGCAGCATAGTGATTGACCATTGTATGTTCCTAGCCACAATTTAGTAGTGTGATTATTTGTAATCCAAAAACAAAATACGTATTCTTATTGATTGATAATCTAAAAAGCAAATTAGGCCATTGGTACTGCTTGATTTCCCTTTCATATTCTATCTCTATATGCTTTCGAGATCCATAATTCTAACTGCTTGGTGATTGACTAGCTGTTTTTACAAAATCTTTTGATATGTTTTACTCGAAAGAATGCTGGGATACTTGTCTTTAGTTTAGTTCTAACACCTGCTTAGTGAACCCATACTGGTGGGACTTTATCAACTCTAGGTTTAATAGTGAAAACCGGGCTCAGTTCCAGGCTGTTGAGGCAACTTCGCTCAGAAAGTTCGGTTTCATGGTTATAAGGAGTTGAACACCATCTAAAACTTGAAGGAAGTATCTTAAAACTAGGACTTTAATTTGATATATTGCTTTTAAGTTGTTTCCGTGGTTCTACAATGGCTGCTGATACTTTCCTGACTGTGATTTATGTGGTCATTGCTGAAGATCCTGACCACTTCATTTATAATAATGGCTTCCATGTTCCTTATTTGCACCTTTATGGACTAATCAGTATCCACTCCAATGGTCTATTGCAGCTCACCAACACTTGAAAACTAGCAGTTGCTCATGCATTTTATCCATCTCCAATACACCCCAAATTCATCTGGATCTTGTTCGTAGTGGCCATGGCAAAGCCTTTGTCATCTCTCAATCTGTAGATTTCATCCATACTAATGCAAAGCCAATATGTAGGACGCTTCAATACCACAGACAATTGAAATTCTTCAAATCGGATCTTTGCAGTTGAGTTCAATACTAAGCAGAGTATTGACATAGAGGATATTGATGAAAAGCTTGAAGGAATTGATGTGAATGGCTTCAAATCCATACCAGCAACATATTTTTCCATGGAAGAAAGGAATAATATAAGCTTGGAGCTCATCAACGTACAACCAATAGAGGCTTGGGTAGATTACAATGATGGAAAAAAACTACTCGCTGTAAACTTGGAACCAACCACAAGCATTCGATGAATTCAATTACTTTAATTACTCTTTAGCTTGGGAAAAGCTTCAAATTTGAACATATGTGTAAAATAAATAAAAATAAAAAACTTAAGGCTGAAGATTTTAAGATTGGCAAAATGATATTCAAATTTCAATAAAATATGCAATTGATAGCACGGGTTACAAATCACAACATCGTACAACAAGACCCAACTTGTAATTTCGACTAAATATTACCAAAGCTCCCCCTAATTACAAACCTAAACCCTAAATCATCTAACCGCCAAATCCATACAGAGTCCTGCCCTGCCTCTTCAGTGCATAAACCACATCCATGGCGGTCACCGTCTTTCTCCTAGCGTGTTCGGTGTAGGTGACAGCATCGCGAATGACGTTCTCCAAGAAGATCTTGAGGACTCCACGGGTTTCCTCGTAGATTAAGCCACTGATACGTTTCACTCCTCCCCTACGAGCCAGGCGTCGAATTGCCGGCTTCGTGATGCCCTGGATGTTGTCACGGAGGACCTTACGGTGGCGCTTCGCTCCTCCCTTGCCAAGTCCCTTGCCTCCCTTTCCTCTTCCTGACATCTTCGATATCGAATGAAATTAAGAAACTTGAGTGATTTGGATAGTGAATTTGGAAACTTTGAGGAACGTTACGAAATTGCGAGTTATTTTATAGTGGGAACTGGGCAGCCTTTTGTTGAGATAGTGATCCGTGGGTTGAGCTTGAAGATAAACTGCAGCCGTTGATTACTTATAATGAAGGGTTCAAATGAAGAGAAGTAATGGCGCGGATCGATGACCTGGATTATTACCAGTTACTTTAAGCGCTTTTCGTTTTCTTGTTTGGGTTAAATCCAAGGAGAATCCCTAAACTATTATTCATATTCTGAATTAGTTCTCAAATCTCAAAACTGTTTTCAATTGAATCCTAAAAGCATGAATATTGCATCAGTCACGTCTTTTTCGTTAGTATAGCCATCACTCTTAAGTGTTAAACGCGGGTTTTAATTTAACATAGAGTATTTTTAGAACACATAAATTAAATTACAAACATGTGTAGTTATCACATTATTTTCATTCCGTTTAATGGCTAAATTGATACAATGCTATACTTATACAATAATATTGATTTATCATAATTTGCCAAAATCTATTCTGATAGTTAAATTAAAGCTTCGTTTTTCCCCAAGTTTCCTTTAATGGCATCAGCTTCAAATTCATACTTGTCCAGTGTTATTTCTCATCATATTCACCATCACGGATTCATACAACAAAAGCATCCTTTACCTCTTCGTCACATCCAAATCAAGTTAACCATAGATATCAATCTCCTACGTACAACAAACTCTTCGTTATGGTCTCAACATTTTGCAGATCCGCAACAACCTTCATGAACTTCTTGCTTCGACATTTAAAAGACTCAGAATCGACATGCCCTCTGCTTCTTACAACACCGTCATTCAAGAAATCATGGGATGCGGACTTGGAACTGCAAACAGGACATATGGTAGTGGATGATATTGTAAAGTCATGTATTTACATTCAATGATGGTGGAATCCGAGATCAACCGAGAGACTTTAATGAGTAGAGCTTTGGCGGAATCAAGCTCAGAGATTGAGAGGATTAACAATGGCATGGTCGCCAAGGTAGAGATGAAGAAGGCTGCATGATATGTTTGGAGGAGGTGGAGGTCGGTTTTGAAGCTTCTGGGATGCCATGTTCTCATATCGAAAAATACAAGAATATTGTAGAACTGAATAGTAAAGATAAACTATGAAAATAGTATGTAAGAAATGGGTTGGAATGAATATCATTAAGATATTAATATTAAAAAAAAATATTGGATAAATCAAATGGATAAGTGGTAACCAATTTTATGCTCCTTGTAGAATTGTAATTCCTAGTCAATATGGATTCCTTGCTCTTTATAAATAAATATTAATACAAGAATCGAAAATCTCAAAATCGATTGTGATAGTTAAGTTAAAGCTTTGTTTCTCTTCAAGTTTCTTCAATGGCTTCGGCTTCAATTTTGTACCCTTCCGATGTTATTTCCCACCATGTTCACCATCATGGGTTGATACAACAGAAACGTCCTTTACCTCCTCGACACATCCAAATCAAATTAATCGTAGACATCAATCTCTTCCGCCATGATCCGATAATAGACAATTACACCAACTGTTTTTCTGTACAACAAACTCTTCGTTTTGGTCTCAACATCTTGCAAAACCGCAACAACCTTCATGAACTTCTTGCTTCGGCATTTACAAGACTCAGAATCAACATGCCCTCTGCTTCTTACAACACCCTCGTTCAAGAAATCATGGGATGTGGACTTGGAATTGCAAACAGGACGTTTGATAGTGGATGGTATTGTAAAGTCATGTATTTACATTCAACGATACAAGCATTGTTGGTGGAATCTGAGATCAACCAAGAGACTTTGATGAGTAGAGCTTTGGCGGAATCGAGGTCAGAGTTTGAGAGGATTAACGATGGCATGGTTGCCGCTACCGAATCATCGATCAAGGAGATGATAGAAAAAGTTAAACTAGAAGCTGGAGATGAAGAAAAGTGCATGATATGTTTGGAAGAAGTGGAGGTCGGATTTGAAGTTTCTCAGATGCCATGTTCTCATGTCTTTCACGATGATTGCATAAAAAAACGGCTGAAGCAAAGTCATTATTGTCCCATTTGCCGATTTGAGATGCCAATTGATTAAGACTAAGATTATAGAAGTTAGTGTTGTTTATCCTTCATCTGTAATCTAATGCATGAAGGAATTGGATTTTATTACTCGTCAATGGGTTTAAAAGGTGTAAGTTATTACAGCAACGAGAATATCATTAAATTTGTATCTATCTGTATTAAAAAGTTGTTCTCTGAATTGGATCTCAAATAAATAGGTTACTCTGAGCATATTGGTCATACTCCTACTCATGCTCATGCACTCTTCCAATATAACTCCACTTTTTTCTCCCATTATTCTCTAAATACATAATAAATAAAATATAAGTATAAATAAGAAGATAAATAAGGGGAAATATCACAAATGATGGTTAACGGGGGATATTATTATAAAGTAAGATTCTGGCAGTACTGGTGGAGAGCGGGATGGATGTAGAGATTTGGATGACTAGAGCTTTGACAGAAATAACTTGAGAGCTTGAGAGCATTAACAACGACATGGTTGCAGCTAATGAATCATCAATCAAGGAGATGATAGAGAGAGTCAAAGTAGAAGATGGAGAAGAAGACTGCATGATATGTTTGGAGGAACTCAAGGTCGGTTTTGAAGCTTCTCGAATGCCATGTTCTCATGTCTTTCACGGTGATTGCATGGAAAAATGGCTGAAACAAAGTCATTATTGTCCCATTTGTCGATTTGAGATGCCGACTGATTAGTCTGAGATTAAACAACTTTGTGTTTTTCTTTCAGTCTCTGTTTTAGTGTTTTAGTAGCCATTGAGATAAAAAAAACGTTCTGAAACTTGGCCTGCTTTCTTATAGCTCCAGGCCACATCTGAGACCAAACATCAAGCAAGTTTTGCCAAAGTCTGTTTTAGTATCTTGAATGGCATGGCCAGTTTGCCTGATTTATCCAAAATACACCATCTTCTTATCCTTGCCATCTCATCACAGCACTGAAACCAACATATCCTATCCATAGCAAACAACCTGGTTACAAATGAGGTTGTAGTTTTGGGAAAACGAAAAGGCTGCTGCAGATACCGAGATTCATCTTCGAACTTGCTAGATGCCAGATGGCTGCTAAACATCAAATTCAAAGCATCCATTTTCAAGCCAAAGCACAAAACACTCAAAATTTTAACTTCTTAGACAGAGTGTGGAGAGCTGTAACTTCTTTTCTTGCAATTTCTTTCGTACCAAACATAGCAAGTCATGTTTAATATTAGTATAGTGTCTGCTTTCGTTGCTTACAATAATAGTAATGTTGGGGAAATGGGGGGGTGCATACCCCATATGATTGGCCAAAGAAATGTTAAAGCCTTGATTCTTTCAGTCTCTGTTTTGGTAGCCATTTATTTTCAACTCACTCAACACCCTCTCTCAAGTTGGAACCTTATTTGCAATGCCACCTTGGGGGAAACTATAAAAACATTTTCTAAAAGAAGAGAGCTAAGATAGACAAAATGACCTTCAAATTTCAATAAAAATATGCAATTGATGATGCGAATTACAACTTATAACAGCGAACAACAAAATCCACCTTGTAACTTTAACTGAGTCCTACAATTTTTCCCTATTTTATAACCTAGAACCTAAACCAACTAACCGCCAAATCCATACAAAGTCCTACCCTGCCTCTTCAGTGCATAAACCACATCCATGGCAGTCACCGTCTTTCTCCTGGCGTGTTCCGTGTATGTGACCGCATCGCGAATGACGTTCTCCAAGAAGATCTTGAGAACTCCACGGGTTTCCTCGTAGATTAAGCCGCTGATACGCTTCACTCCTCCCCTACGGGCAAGGCGTCGAATTGCCGGCTTTGTGATGCCCTGGATGTTGTCGCGGAGGACCTTACGGTGGCGCTTAGCTCCTCCCTTGCCAAGACCCTTGCCTCCCTTTCCTCTTCCTGACATCTTCGATATCCAACCAAAATTAAGAGACGAACGATTTGGATGATAAAATCGGAAACTTAAGGAGCGAAACTAAATTGCGAGGTATTTTATAGAGGGAAACGGAGAGTTTTGTGTTTCGATAGTGATCCGTGGTTGAGCATGAAGATGAATAACAACCGTTGATTATTCATAATGAAGGGTTCAGGTGAAGAGAAGTATTGGCGCGGATCGATGACCTGGTTTATTACCAGTTACTTTAAGCCTTTTTTTTTGGGTTAAATCCAAGAAGCGTCCCCAAACTATTATTCAGATTCTAAATTAGTTCCCAAATTTTAAATGTGTTTTCAATTGAGTTCTTGAAGTATGAATATTGTATCAGCCATGTCTTTTTTTATTAGCCTAGTCGTTAATTTAAGTGTTAAATATTAGTTTTAATCTGATATAGAATATATTTTAGCCGTCAATTACTCGTAATGGAGGGTTCAGACGAAGAGAAGTATCTGCATGGATCAATAATGCGAATTATTCAGAGTTAATTTTAGGATAGCATACAAAAATGATCACTTAACTATTAATTTTTTCGATTCAGTCACTAATATTTTTAAAATTAAATATTTTAATCATTAAAGTATTTATACATGCCATTAAATCATTATCGCAAATCAAAATTTCATCTCTATATCGAAATTCGAATGTAAATTTAAGATGTTATCCTATTTTCAAGGATTTTATTTTCAGAAACAAATGAAACACTCAATTCTACTTTCCATTTATGCATAAATCATTTGTTCTTATGCATTTGTCAGAAATAAAGCTTTAAAAATAATAATTGATAAAAAAGAAGGGATGAAGTGAGAAAAAAATTTCAGGATCAGAATTAAATTGTATAATATTATGAGAACTGAAATATAATTTTAACATTTGGATGGGTAAATTACAATTTTGTCATATACTAACTTTAAAATTTTATAAAATTTAAAGAGTCAAAACATAAATTTACCATTTTAGTGGAGCTTGCCAACCCCATACCACCACCCTTGGACAAAGGGGAGCATTCGATCGAATTAAGAGAAAATATTCAAATTAATTGAGTTGATGAGTCTTATCTTGATTTGAGTCGAGTAAAATTAAGTTGCTCGAATTAAATTTAAAAAATTAAACATTTCAAATTAAAATATTATTACAATATAATTAATTTCATGTTGGAACACGAAAATTTAAAACCATAAATATTTGAAATTTTTTCAAAACACATTAAAGGACAAGTTGATTGAGAGGACAATTTGAAAATTCAGCCTAATTATTTTTTAAAAATTATTTTAACCTCCAATTTTTAAATTTAATTATTTTGTGTAAGATAGTAGGTGGATTTCTTTTTTCAAATGTGTAATATACACGAAGAGAAAAGGCAAAAACTTTGTTTAGGAGGATCAAAATTAAGTTATAATTTTTATAATAGTAATTAAAAATATAATTTTACTATTTTAATAGTTTATATTTTTTTCTTTTTAAAGGATTAAATTAATCTTTTATTATTTATAGAGATCAAAGTGTAATTTTATCTTTACTGATTTAAAACTTTTTAAGACCTAAATGAAAATTTTTGTATTTCAACCTTGTACACGAACACTAATATGCTTCAACATTTTATAAGGATCAATATAAACAAATTTTAAGATAAAAGGGATAAGCCGAAATACTTAAACTAATTAATGGCAAATGCATATATTTTATAAAATAAACGGATAATTAGTGTTTTAATTACATGACATGCTAAATTTATGGAAGAAAAAGATGGCCATCTTCAACCACAAATCCTTCTCTTTTTCTTGCTCCGCAATTAGACCTGTTAATGGGTCGGGTAATTCGTTTAGACTCAAAGGTCTGTCCAAAATTTGGGAAGATTTGGGTAAAAATATTAGACCCGAAAATAGGTTTAGGCAAAAAAATTAGGCACGTTTAAAATATATGTTAGGCTCGGGCTTAAACATTCAAGGCCTGAGCCCAACCCGACCGGTTTTAAATTTATAATACTTTGTATTATGTAATTTACAATACATTAAAAAATAAACTTATACTAAATATATAATACTACTCTAACGTAAACATTAAAAAATGTTAAGATAACTATATAAAATTTTTCAATAAATAAAAAATATATAAAATTTTTAAATATTAAAATAAAAAAATATAAATATATTTTTTAATTTTAAAAAATAATTTGAACGGGCCTAAAATGAATTTGAGTTAGTCTTTTACAAATATGAGCGGATTTGAGCAAAATTTTAGGCTCAAATTTTGGGTCGGTCGGACTTGAGCAAGCATAAAGGACGTTAATATTATGTTTAGATCTGACCCGATCCGACCCATGAACATCTCTACTTCGCAAGAATTGAAAAAACAAATTTGGATAAGTTGAAAAGTTAAATAGCTAAATAATAATTGATTTTTACTCATTGCTGAACTAGGATTTGTAATTTCTAGTTGAAGTGAGATTTTTTATACCGCCTTTATATGTATATATATATATATATAGACTATAAGAATTGGAAATTCTCAGCACCCGTCGTGATTAGTAAATTTAAAGCTTTATTTCTCCCCCAAGTTTCTTCAATGGTATTGGCTTCAAATTCTTACCGGCGTAATGTAATTTCTCACCATGTGCACCATCTTAGAATTATGCTTCAAACTCATCATATATCTCTACGATTGATCCAAACCGAGTTATGTGCACCATCATGGAATTATGCTTCAAACTCATCATATATCTCCGCGATTAATCCAAATCAAGTTAACTATTGACATCAATCTCTTACACCATGATTCTATAACAAGCTATTACACCAATTGTTTCTCTTCATTTTGGTCTTATTGTCTTGCAAAACCGCAACAGGCTTCATGAACTTCTTGTTTCGACATTTGCAAGGCTCTGAATCAACATGTGTTTTGCTTCTTACAACACCCTTGTTCAAGGAATCGTGGAATGCGGACTTGGAATTGCGAATAGGACGCTGAATAGTGGACCTTATTGCAAAGTGGTGTACTTACATTCAGCGATACAAGCAACGCTGGTAGAATCCGAGATCAACCAAGAGAGCTTTGGCTGAATCGACCTCTGAGCTTGAGAGCATTAACTATGGCATGGTTACCGCTACCGAATCATCGGTCAAGGAGATGCTAAAGGGAGTCAAAGTAGAGGCTGGAGATGAAGAAGACTGCATGATATGTTTGGAGGAACTCAAGGTCGGTTTCGAAGCTCTTCGGATGCCATCTTCTCATGCATTTCATGGTGATTGCATCGAAAAATGGTTGATGCAAAGTCATTATTGTCCCATTTATCGATATGAGATGCAAACTGATTAGGCTTAGATTAAACAACTTGGTTTTCTTCTTTATCATTCATTTGTATCCTATTCAAATTAGGGTAAACTGTTAAAATAGTCACTTTTGTTTGTCTCAGGATATATTTTAGTCATTTATGTTTGAAATGTTACGTTTTAATTACTTACATTATCGTGTTATAACATTTTAGTCACTGAGCCATTAATTGATGTTAACGGTGTTACGTTAAGCTGACGTGGCACGTTAAATCATCATTTTAAAATTAAATTTTAGGTTAAATTCTACAATTGGTCCCTATATTTTTTTCATTTTGAGCAATTTAATTTTCTTTCTTTTATTCTTTTAACTTTCCCCTTTTTTTCTTTTTTTTTTTTTTTCATTCTCTTCTGCTTCTCCTTCTGTTTTCCTCGCTTCTTTATTTCTTTTAATGTAGTTTTTCTATGTTTTTCATTTGTTAAAACTAGTTCACAAGCTTGCCTCACTCCCAAAAATTAAATTGTTCAAAAAAATAAAAGTATAGGGACTAGTTTTAGCAAATAAAAAACGTGGAAAAATTACGTTAAAAAATAGAGAAAGGAGGAAAATAGGGGGAGAAACAAAAAAGAATGGAAAATAAAGAAAAAAAATGAAAAGTTAGAAGAACATAAAAGCAAAAAAATTAAATTGTTCAAAACGAAAAAAATATGGGGATCGATTATATAAATTAACCTAAAATTTTTTATTGAAATGTAGATTTAACATGCTATGGTAGCTTATCATTACACCGTTAAGGACAATTCAATAACTAAAATGTTATAACGCGATAACGTAAATGACTAAAATATAACATAAAATAAATAAACGAAGGTGAATATTTTGAGAGTTTTCCCTTTAAATTAATTAATACTTAACCACGATTAATAGTCTTTTTGTTTTACATTTTTTTTTTCTTGCACTTTCCTTCTTACCAAACATAGTAAAACTCATGTTTTTTATCCATAAATTTATAACAGTCCCCGTAATTCCCGGTTCCAAGACAAGGCCCTTTTTAATTGTCCATTTCCTACATATTTTACCTTTTCTCTTACACTAAATTTTCAACTCTTTCCTTTTTTCTTCAATATCTCTTCAATTCTCCATCTTCATATCGACGTATGTTGGTGAATTGAGAGATACAAGAAGAGAAAATCAAAAGAAGGGATATTGTTTCATCTTTCAACCATGGAAAACGGTGGGATCTTACTTGAGAAACAAGTTATCGACATTTACGAAACCAATAAGCCGAAACCGCCCACCACCAGGCTTCAAAAGCATGCCCCGGCACCTCTTCAGCTCAGTCAGATGAAGCCCAACACCACTGTTATCGAAAAAGGGGCAACACCAATCCCATTGCTTACACCGTTGGCTTCTTCGCCGAGTTCGTTTTCGGAGACGCGAGAATCCGTGTTTCCGATCGATGGTCACATGGAACCTGTGGTACAAGCACCGATGGGGACCGCGATCGGGTGGCAAAATCTTCCAGTCGGATCGGGATACGCAGAACCTTCCTCATTGTTCTTTTTGTTTCATAATAAATTTCTTGTTGTCAATGATCCACAGTGATGCTTTTTTTTTTTTGTTCTGCATCTGTACATCATATGTTTATATCACAATGAAAGGCTCAACTAGACTTACGAATCGTTTGAATTGAATATTAAAATACTCAAATTTAACTCAACCGATAATTCCAAAATCAAAATTTAACTTCTTTTGGATCAAATTTGAATAATTTATCAGCAACTACGTTTCTCTTATACTGCTAGTGATGGTTTATGGGATGTGATTAATGAATAATTGTATATTAATGATTAATTTTATTTTTTAAGAAATTATATATTCCTTAAAAGCTACTGTACAAGACATTGAGAAAAATTAAAGAAAATTAAGGTGGACCAAATCATAAATACTCGAATATTCCCAATCATGAAATTTCAACATGAGAGCATATGCATATTATCAACCCTACCAAAGTTACAACTTGGATATCATTATTGATGGAATATAATTATTTAAATCTAATTCTAAATTATTTTTTTGAACATTTTCATTATAAGTTTTGTAGATATCTGTTCTTTTAACATAATATTTAGAATTACTTATAATTCTTCCTTAACCCATAAATAGGAAGATAATGCGTTTCAACGCATTCGAACACACATCCTCTCACATTGGCAACAATGCTCATACCAATCAAATTAAGACTCAATTGACTGAATTCAAACCATTTAAATTATCTATCGGATGTTTAAATATATTAAAACTTCATATTTATTACATTAATTTTTTTAATTTAAAACGTATAACAATTCAAATTCTTTATATACCAAGTAAATTGAATTTGAACATTCCAATTCAGATACTTATGTTAAAAGTTTATTCAATTCTATTGTTAAAAACTGATATTTGTATATCATAATGAAGTACACGTGGCACTATCTAGTTATTTTGTCATCCACGCCAATTTTAAGTAAATGGGGCAAAAACGCAATCTAACTCCTAATACAAGAACCTTTATGGTACTTTTACTGAAGAATACTTAGAACCTTTGATTTCAATAGAAAAAACTTCTCTCGTCCTTCTCAATTTCTAAATTGAACAAATCGTTCCCTAACGGAGTAATTTAATGCCAATAAATGTGAAAGAGCAACTAAGGACAATTAATCACAATGTTAATGTTTTTCGTCAATTATATATAATTTTGATCGGTATAACAATAAATTTAACACTTAATATTTATATATTTTATTCATTTGATCTTAATTCTAAAAAAATTAATAAACTACATTTATACAAATATTGTAGATTAAATTTATTAAATCGAAAACAAATTGACAAGAAATAATAATGCAAATACACAAACTTACAATGGAATACTTTTTTTTTTTTTTTGAAAAGCTTCAAGAAAGCTTTTACAGTTTACACAGCTTTCCATAAATAAATAAAAAAACACCAAAGATTAAAAATTCATCAACAAAATATAATCAAAAACCCAATTGCATACAAGGAAAAAGATTATAAATACCAATTATGATCACATCATTACCAAAGACCAAAAACCATACATACATACATACATATATATATATATATATATATATAGCTGCTTTCAATAGTATATATCAGCCACCACCGTCTCCGCCGCCACCTCCTCCATGAGAACTACCACAACCACTTCCTTCCATGGCTGCAGCAGTAGTAGCACCCACCATTACAACAGCCGCCGCCGTCGCCACGGCAGCATCATTGCTGGCTGTGGTAACAGTAGGAGCTCCTTGATAGCTCCCATCATTACCTTCTTCTATGTCTCTCTTTTTCTTCTTCTTTTTTCCACTTCGTTTAGCTTTTGTTTTGTAAGAAGAAGAACCGTCTGAATAATCTTCTTTCTCTGAGCTTGCTGGGATGCAAAAACAAAAGCTTTTTCTGTATTTCATGGCTGCCCCCCCAAAAAAAATCAGCTGAGTATACGCTTCAGCAAGAATATATATATATATATCACAAAAAACACCTCAATCATTATTATTAACTAGCTTTTGGTTCCTTAATTAATAAGTATTTCCCCTCCACCAGCTTTTTCCTTTTTTTTCTTCTCTTTCTAGTCCTGCTAATATATATAGGATTAATGTACTTGACGTCCCCAAGTTATGACTCATATTAAAAATTAGTTTAGAAGCTTTAAAATATTCTAATTGAATCCTTAAAGTATTGGTACGGTTTTAATCATGTTTTTCTACCAGTCTACTTGTGAGCTTGACATTAAATATGAGGTTGAATTTAAAACACGTACACACATGTGATTATCGTGTGCAAAGGTATTCATAGTCTAGGTTTGGATCGGGTTCATACATGTGCCAAAATCATACATAGTTGCCTAGGCCTGACCAGGCTCGAAGTATGGACCTTAAATTTTGTCTTAGCCCACCTATATTTGTAAATGGTTAACTCAAGTTAATTTTAGTTCGTCCATGAGAAAAAAAATATAACATATTATAAACTCGAAAATAAGTTGAGTTGGGTCGATAAATGGACCAAAATTTATTATCCAAGCTCATTTTTCATACTTAATATTTTGTCCAAATCCTCCCAAACTTCAGGCGGACCTTCGAGCTTGACCTATTTTAAATATATTTCACAATAGAACCAAATTGTCATTTAGCGCACATGCTAACGTTAGCATGATGGAAGAAGTTCATTAATATACTACTCGATAATTTAAGGATTCAATTAAAATATTTTAAGATTAGGTTTGAATTCAAAATCTAAACCATAATTTAAGAAAGGTTTATGAGATTAATCCTTATATAATCTAAAGCATTATTTAATATATTAATGATTAGTGTTAGTTAAAACATAAAAAAGAAATACGACGTTGATTGACAAATGAAAAGAGAGAAAATGCTAAGCTGTAAAGCTTTGTAAAGTGGGATGCCAAATCATTGAAACTAAAGTTTGAGATTCCTTTTCTAAGGTAGAAATTAACTTTATAATAATTACTTTAATATAATTTTTTTCTCTTTATACTTCCTACTTAAGTTTACTATCATTTTCCATTTAATTCATTGAAGTATTTAAAAATTTTCATTTAAATCCCTAAACTATTTAAAATTTTTTATTTAAATAACTAAACCATTAAGTGTCTTTTTTAAAGCTTGACTAGCAAATTCCAAACAACGAGTCAACAATCAGTATGGTAAGTCAATACCCATCAACAAGTAAGTGAATCTAACGATCAATGTCAAAGATCAAAAAAAAAAACTGTTTAAATTTTGATATACAGATTTATAACATTCAAAGCTATTTCATAAAAATAAAACTGAATTATAGAAAAAACAAGGGAAAAGAACTTTTAGTTGGTGCAGGAAGAGAAAACCATACAATAATAACTTTAATAGTTCAGCAACTTAAATAAAAACTTTCGAACTAGTTCAATGACCATTTTGTAATTTTTCGAAATTAAATAAACTTACTATTAATTTAGTGACCTTTAGTGTAATTTGCCCATGAAATTAGATCAATAATTATTACAGTAACAAACGAGAGAAAATTCTAATGCCCATGAAATTAAATAAAAATTTTACAGCTAATGAAAGTTCAGACAACATATCCTCAAATAACTGTATTAACTGTAACAAAAACAAGATTCCAATGTCCATGGAAATGGTGGAATGATCTGTGAGATTTATCCCACATCGGATTAAGCTGTTGTCGGATCATTAATCACACCCAAGAAATCATCCTTTATGGTTCCAATACAAAACTGCAATATACAGAAAAGGAAATCATTATTTTTAGACAACATATTCGAGCATGCAACGCTAGTAGGATGAAACACGACAGAAATATGAAGTAAAAGATTTCAAACAAGTGCATATAATGTATGCTCACAAAGTTGCCTACATGTTCAAATCTCCGATATCTTCGATCTCACCGTAGACAGATGTGATTTTCGAGACCAATAACATGGGTTTTAGATCATACGGACAAATAAGTATCGATAACCACAAAGAAACTTGAATGCCAATGCAGCCTATTGAAATGGATAACTTGTTTTAACAAGCACAAATGCAACTTATATCGACTGTTGGCCAGTTCCGATAATCAGTCAATAGATACGACTATGTTGTCTGACATGGGTGTATTCAAGAATCCGAGCACTATAGCTAGCAATTCCAAGTGAAAGCCTAAAAGACTCTACGGTTGGCATCTAAGTGACTCGAGCCTTTTAAATGTCGAGACTGTGATTCACGGCACAAATAATTATAGAAACTATGAATGAGATAATAATGAAGAGGAAGAAAGGGTCGAGTTTTTATACTATTTCAGTAGCATCTACTCGAGTTCCAATTATCTTCAAGCGAACTTCACTGTCCTTTTGAATCTTAACCTGAAAAAACATCGATGAAAAGGTCGAAAATGAAATTTCCACAAAAAGAAAATTTCCTTTGCCATCAAATGAAACTTAAGCATACCGATCCATCAGATGTAGTATAATTTGGCATATCTCCGGATTGAAACTCCATATCATCCGGAATCAACTGAATAAAGAACACAATTTTCATTACACAACCAAATCTGAGTAACATATGGCAAAAGCTTAAATGACAACGAAACTTCCCTACAATTAACTAGTAACATAAGAAGTTATGGTACTGACTTACAGAAGTTCTCTAGATTCAATTTTAAGTCATTTGTGAAACATATCCGAGCAGGCATGGTTAACAAATGAAGCTAGTTCTTCGGAAAAAATATTATGAATGCCCTTGCACTAGGAGTTGAATTGCATTTTGCCCTCTCTACTAAAAAAATGAGCAAATTAAACCCTTGTATGTTAGATCAAAAGGCAAATTGGTAATTTCTAAAAAAAATCATCAGTTTGTACTGTTAAAAAATAGTGCGGTTGATGGAATAACTAAACAGTAACATAGTAACATGTGGCATGCCACATATACCTCATGTTGAGGTACAATGATTAATTTTTAATAGTAGAAATAGATGAAAATTTTAACAGAATAACCAGTTTGCTCTTTAACATACAAGGACTAATTTGCCTATTTTTTGAGCATGCGAGACAAAATGCAATCCAACTCCTAGTATAGGAGCCTCCATGATACTTTTACCCTAGTTCGTCATCCCTCACACATTAATCATAAAGACATGGAATCTCGAAAAATGAAACTCATGTTCTTTCATATGTTGTCAACCGGAACAGAAAACGAATAATTTCAATCCTCCAAATGCAATTTGCTTAATAAAGTCTCTAACTTTATCTCAACATACAGAACATATCATTGATCGAATAGTATTTCAAACCTCGGAAACAACATATAGTAATACAATCAAAGCGAAAGATTACAGCAGCATTTGCTCGAAACTGTTCTAGCCAGATACCAAGATTTTTAACAAGACTTACATGGTTCGAAACAAAAATTTGAACAGGCCCGGCTTCGGCAAAGAACCCCATCTGTATGGAAACCATAAAATCTAGTTACAACCATAAACACAACATGGTAGAAATCAAATAATGAAAACAGGCCCAAGAAAGGAAAAAAAAAAAAAAAACATGCCTTGTTCACCATAGTAACAGCAGCTTCCAAGATTTCCCCTTTAAATGGTCTGAAAACAACACATTGATACTTCACAGGGAATGTCACAAACCCGGTCCCATCTCGAATCAAACCTTTCCCAACATTTTCGATACCCGTTATTGCCACCACAAAACCATGTCTACCACTGTAAACAAATAGTAAAGCTAACAATTTCAGCCATTTTTAACCCCAAACTTAAAACTCAAGCTCGACCCAATAAGCGACACTTTGAAGACTTCTCCAAAAAAAGCCAAACTCGCTCAACAAGGTTATTTCATTCAATCAATCAAGGTTCAATTGGGATATTAGTTCATGTACTTTACAAAATTTGTTGATTTAGTCTCTATACTTCAATTGTGTAAAAAAGAAGCCAAAACCTAGTTGAATTTCTATATTTTCTATCTATTTAAGAAATAGAATTCTCAAGAAAATTTAAGCGAATAAACTCAGTTGGGTTTTTATTTTTATACATAAAAGAAAACCCAAAACAATTTTTTTTTTTCTGAAAAAACATTTATGAAATTGTAAAAGAAGAAACCTGCAGGTGCCCTCGACATCTTTCATGAGCTTGGATACGAGGTTTTCCCGTAGGTTACGACCGAAGTGGCGGGGATGCAATTGCATGTTCCTCTCTAATACTATGTGAAAAAACATGTTTGTTTTTTTAATTTAACTTTGTCTTCTTCTCGAACCGATCAAGAATCGCAGTTTCTTGCCCTGTCGAGAAAACAAGATTAAAAGAGGTTGAAGGTGAAAGCTGGTTGGGGTTAAGTGGGTGTTTTTATAATTATTTGTGTTTTATTTCTTTGGGCTCAAAGAAAGGCTTCAGTTTTCAAGCCAGGAGCTTGGGCTGCTTACTTATTTATTGGGTTCTCATTTCACAATAAGTTTAGCCTTTTTTTTGTCTTTCCAATCTTGACTCAAGTGTCACGAGACTAGAAGCAAACAAAGAACAACAGAAAGCCTAAGAAAGAAATCACACAAAGTGTTTGAGTAAATGTTCTCTATTTTTATTCGCAAAGAATAATGAAACAATGAAAGATATGTTTACAAATGAGGGGAGGCTCTTTATTTATAGTAGAGCTCCCCAAAACCGACGGACAAGATCAATTGTCACCTAACCCTATTCCTTAATTTAAGGGACATGTTCACTAATTTCTTGTTCAAATATTGTTAAATTAAAATAAATATATTAAACCTCGAATTTTAGCATAACAGACCAGCAAACCATAATTATTACCAAATACCAATTATTCAACGTATTCGACTAGATAATTTCATTTAATTAAAAATAATTGTATTCATATTTATCATTAAAATATATTTTTTTATTATTCTTGTAAAACTAAGATTGAAGGCCGAATCATTCAAACCACTTATTTTCGATTTAAATAATTCAATTGTCGTGACAAATTAAATGAAAAACTCAAATTAAAAAAAATTATTAGAAATCCGAAACCTAGTTTAACCCGTTAAACCATTGGTTTATTGTTTTAATGATTTACCGGTTCACATAGATTTACTCTATATCAATTTTTATCCCGCTAATCAATTAACCATCGATTTTCAATTAGTTGCCGTTGGTATTACCTCCCTTAATTCAACTATGTTCGCGAATTGGTGTGTTTGGATATGGTGCTTTACCTGTAGGATGATCATATTCTGCATCATGTTTATTGTGATTACACGTGAGTATGCAATTATATCAAGTGATAAAAATTAAATTAATTAAATTTAAAAATCTATTTAATTCTCTTTTATCAACTAAACTTAATTTAGAAATTTTATGATTCAAATATTAAAATATTTTTTAATATTATGTATTATAAATTTTACTTAATTTAATTTTTTTTTTTCAATTTTATTTTTCTAACAGTTTTAATAAATAAATTCAAGGTTTAAACTCTTTTTTTTTCCAAAAGGTTTCAAATTTTCATAGGTTTGTCTACTAAGTTAATTTTTTTAGATATTTTATTTTATTTAAATTAAGAGTTATTTTTTAATTTATTGTATTATTTATTTTATTTTTTCCACGTGTAATTATCTTATTGAGTTATCTAAGTAATAAATTACATCTCATTAAAAATATTCCATATACAAAATTCCACATCATCCCCGTTAATTTTTTTAATGATACTTTTATTAAATTTGTTAGGAAAAGTAAATTGAAAAAAAGAACAAATGTTGATAGCAAAAAAAGACTTAAAAATACAATTAGCGCCATTTTAACAAAACATGCAAACATTAGTAACCAAACTTGCTATTAAGCCTATATATTTTTCCAAATATTAAGTTTTTTTTAGATTTTTATATTTTTCATTATTATTTTGAATTTTAGATTTTTTATCATTTATATTTTTTAAAAAAAATGAAATTATATAATTTTCAAAAGTCAATTTTTTATTTTTTAAAACAATGAATTCAACAATCAATTTACTATTTTTTTGAAATTGATAGCGACCTAATAAGTACTATTACAAAAGTAAAAAGTACCTAAACAAGCAATTTTAGTTTATATTTTTTAGTTATTTCAATTATAAAAATTTAATTCACTCGAATTTAAAAATAAATAAATTATTAAAAAAACCAAATAATAACTCAAATAACTTTATACATCATATCAAAATAAAGTTTTGCTTAATGTTCAAAACATCACTACCATCATCCTGGAAGAGGGTAACCTTGCTAATTAAATGAAAAGAATGCTGACCAATATGGGACATACCAAATTTACAAACCTCGATTTTATTTTATTTTGGTTGGATCAAACTACTTTGTCCATGAACATCTCTGCTTGGACATAATATATATATATATATATATATATATTAAGCTAATATTCATATCCATATAAAAGATATAAATGTAACAGACATTTTAAGAAAATAAAATAAAAATCCAAGTAACATAGTTTTTTTTTTTTTTTTTTTTAATTTCCGTTTGAATGAACAAGACAAGTTTACAGAAAGATTAACAGGTGTTTGAATTTAGACAAAAGGTCTATTTTGTACCTTTCAATTCTCCTAACCACGACTAAAAGTAGGCACACTTTTATTAAAGTTAGTGACTGATCAAATAAAACAAATTAAACCTTTCTTTTTTTTCCTAAAAGCAACTTCCAAACCCAACTTTCAATCTTCCACTATTGAAGAAAACATGTCGATTTAAAAAAATAACAAAAAAAAAAATGCAGACCTTTCCAAGCTACTAACAACATGGTTTTGTTTAAAATATCACAATCAAGTAAAAAGTAAGTACAAGATATGATATAACCAATTACCTTTTTTTTAAGTAGAACAGCATGCTGTCTTAGTGTTCCCCGATTCATCACTCACGTTAATAGTGGTTCCTTGACCAGGAATCGAGGCACTAGCAGCGGCTTCCTGTGCCGCCAATGCCTTTTTGCTTACAATATGATAGATCTCGTTCAATATGTTTTGGAATGCTTTCTCGATGTTGGTGGCTTCCAATGCCGATGTTTCGAGGAAAGAAAGCCCTTCCTTCTCGGCCAGTGCATGACCGTCTTCTTCGGAAACGGATCTAAGATGGTTCAAGTCAGACTTGTTACCGGCCATCATAAGGACGATGTTGGAATCCGCATGGTCCCTTAATTCACGTAGCCACCTCTGGACATTATCAAAGGTTTGCCTCTTGGTTATGTCATAGACAAGAAGTGCACCAACAGCTCCTCTGTAGTAAGCACTAGTGATAGCTCGATACCTCTCTTGACCAGCCGTATCCCATATCTGTGCTTTGACAGTCTTTCCCTCCACCTATATCATGATAATGAATTGAAATTAATAGAAAAATACAAAGCAACAGTTTACCAATTTCCATTAACAAGATTACTAGTTAACAAAGAATCAAAAGATTTAATATATCTAACAGGTTGGCAAATGAAAGAAAATGTTATTTATATCATGGGCCCATGAACAACAACATTATACTTAACTCCCCATTAATAAGAATGGGAATAGGACAGCAACATAACAGCTTGGATTATCATAACAGCTTGGATTATTATTGTAATAACTTCATTTTCAATTCAATAAAATGATGTCAACACAGAGAGGGGGAAAAAGACGGTGACAGATGTTTTCTCATATGATATATGACTTAGGCGAGTGTTAGATATATATATATATATATAAGTTCGAGACAAGCATACATATATCATATATTTGGAGCATCATAATTGATAACCCATACATAGTCGTCGAACACAGATTCTTCAGAGAAAATGAAGAGCCCGAGTAACATAGTTTTTCTCATTAACAAAAAATTCATCTATCTTTGCAACAAAATAAACAATATAGTAAGAAAAAAATGTTTTGAATTAATCAAATCTTCAAGCTTTCTTAAATGTAGAAGTTGTTACGGAAAATAAAAATGAAATAGCCATCTCAGCTCAACATGTTTTCTTCAAATAAGAAAAAAAAGAAGGCGTCAAAGCGGCTTCTATGATCATCACTATCAGCTCATTCCCCCCCCCCCCCCCAATTATCTTACTGCTTATCAATCAAAATGAACTTCCAAGTTAAAACCAGGTTGCAAGATAACGCAATCAGATTACAACTCTTTATATACTAAATATTTTACTAAGTATAAGAATCCACAGTAAACTTGATCATGCAAAAAATATTTTTCCAGAAACTAAGTCAGATGATAAGTAGTCAAGTACACTTCAAAATATCAAAATAGGTAAAATCTAGAAACTTCAAGGTCACGAAGAATTCACAGTAGACTCGATCATGCAAATTTCTTTTTCCGGACACTAAATCAGATCACAAGTAGTCAAATACACTTTAAAATATCAAAGATGAAGAGAATTATCAGGTAAAATTCTAGAAACTTCCACAACAACTGATTTTCAGCAAGGAATTGAAAAAAATATCACGAAGAATTAACAGTGAACTTGATCATGCAAATCTTTTTTTCCGGAAACCAAATCAGATCCTAAGTAGTCAAATACGCTTTAAAATATGGAAGCCGAAGAGAAATATGAAGTAAAATGCTAGAAACTTCAAGAAACAATTAATTTTCTGCAGAAAATACAATTTTTTTTTAAAAAAGAACACGAACATGAATCAAAGAGTTGTCGATTGAATAGATGAAAAAACCTGGACAGTTCTCGTAGCGAACTCGACGCCGATAGTGGATTTAGATTCCAAACAAAACTCATTTCTCGTGAACCTAGAGAGAATATTCGATTTTCCAACTCCAGAATCGCCGATCAACACGATCTTGAAAAGGTAATCGTACTCGTGATCTACTCTATGCGCCATTTCGTCCTCTCTATCACTCTATATATATCTCTTCCCTCTCAAACCTGCAAGATCCAAAAACATTCAAACAAAACAAAAAAAATAAATAAAACGAAGAAAAGAAAAAGAGAGAAATATTGAAGCGATTGAAAAAACTTACCCGAAGTGGATAGATCGAGAAGAGAAAAAATTTCAAAAAATGGAAGAAAATTCGATAATTTTGTGAAAATAAAAAGAGGGACAAGCCGGGAGAGGGCTTTGATTTTTGATTTTTTTTTTTGAAACGGGGCAAGGATTAAATTTTGAATTAGTATATACATTCTGTTTTTTATTGGTTGAGATGAAACGGAGTCGTTTAGATGGCAATTGTGTGAATAAGACGAATTTTAAAGGTAAAAAATTAATAGGCTGGCATGGCAGATGATTTTGCAGTGACAATGGATGTAATGTTAGCATGTCTCTCCCAAATCCTTGAAATTTGTCATTTTCTTGAGCTTTAATCCAGTGCGGTCACATCTATTGGTCTCCATGAGCTTTCTTGATGTAAAATTTTCATGTTACTTGGAATTCAAATAATTATTTTATTTTTTTTAATATTTATTGACTCAAACTCAATTGTTTATATTTTATATTAAAATTTAAAATTCAAATATGAACTTAGATTCGAACTTCTTTAAGTGTTTTTTTCCTCTTAGATAGTGATATTTATCTATTTATATGATATGAGTACTATTTATTAATATAATGTATTTGATAGGTTCTATGTATACTTAACAAGTGTTTTTTATGCACGATCTCATGTGTGATTTTGCAGAAGAATGTAAGTAACCATCATGCGAGATCGATAGAAACCAGCCCGTCTAATTTGAACCCATTCAAGTCTCAGGTCAATAATAACAGAAATTATTACCATTTTATATTTATAGAGCTTAGCATTGTGAATGTGGGATGCCGTTCGATTGAATCATGGGCCGGATTCATGTTGTTGATGGTAGCCGTCTGATTGGATGAATTTTGGTCAAAGATAGAATGATTGGATTTAGAATATAAAAGGAAAAATTCATTTTCTAAACGTCGTATTAATTCGTGGGTTTATTTAAAATCGTGTGATAGATGACATCAATATTCTTCTATTATATGATTGGGTAATAATCATACTTTTAATAGGTCAATATGTAAATCATCTTTTTGGTAGAAAAAGATGGTACCATTTGATCTAACAAATCTTATTTAAAATAAAGAGCACACACCAAAATTCATTTATAAAAAATACGGATTTTGAGTTTTAGTTCAGCTGGTATTATTTTTATTGTAATAATTTGAAAAATATAAATTCAAACATATTTAGATGTTTTAGAAAACGAGAGAGGGGCGAAATTAGAAATTTTGTTTAGAAGAGACTGAAATAAGATCATAAATTTTAGCTTAAAGCTAAAAATCTTGTATTAAAAATGCCTAAATTAAATTACTAATTTCGAACAAGGCTAAAATTATAGTTTTCTTTGTTTAATCAGAGGTTAAAAAGGACTAAATTCATTTTATTTTATTTTAGGAAGAGCTATAAAGCAATTTCCCCACTTCTTTATTAGAAGTGGAAGAAAAAGTGAGGTTCCACTATTTTAAACTTAGAACACTTTCAACTCTATCTATGGTGGAGATTTTAATGAATTTTAAATTTGAATATGAAGATAAAATTGTCAAACTTGATATAAATTAGTTAAAAATTATAAAATTTAGAAGAATACATATGTATGGTGAGATTTGAACAAAAAGTTAACGTAAGGATTGAAAATGAATAATTCAAAAAATAAAAGGTTAATTTCGATCAAATAAAAGTAGAATGACTAAATTTGCATAAATTGATAAGTACGTTGACTATCTATTGATTTTACAAGGTGAATTTAATTAAATATGATGTGAGTGAGGTAGTATGTTCACTTGATCTGTTGTACCTTAAAAAACTAGTGTATTTAACTAGTGAATTTGGGACAAAATCATAATTGTTTTGTCCTTTGTTGTAACCTATACGTACCTTTTTGCTAAATTTTATGTAAGTCAATTTAATTTAACTATAAAATGTAAATAATCGAATTTTAATTTAACTCAAATCTAAAATAATTGAAATAATTCGAAGTAATTTGATAATTAGAAATGATTCTAACTTATAATGACCAGAATAAAGAACCCTAATTGACTCGACTTGGAGTATGATGGGTTTTGGTATTTCTAGCCCTTTGGGCCAACAAACGGTGAAAACCCAAAACTTAACATATTTAAAATCAATTGATTTTTTCACATGTTGGAGTTATGCTTTTGTTTTGGAGAGGTCAAACCTTTTTAGAGAAGTTTTTGAATTTCAATGAGAATTGATGGACCCTTAAATGGGACATAATTGTTCTTGATTGGGATTTTGTCTCCTAACTCTAGAGAGCTTCCAAATGATTAAAACGACATGTTTAATAGAGCAGAAGCATCTCATTGGATTGAACCATACGTGACGCACGACCATTTTGATCAAGTGATAGCATAAATATCCATTTATGCCAAATAAGTAGTGACGAAGTTAGAGGAGGACTGATAGTGAGCCTTAGCCCCCAAAAGTGGTAGGATTGCTTAAGTCCTTTTACAAATTGTAAGAATACATATGAGTACAGTGATAAAATCTCATTTTAGCTCCCCCAAACATTTATAATTTACTTTTGACCCCTCCAAAAAAATATCTAGCTTCACTCTTGTATAAGGGCATATATACAAACCCTATCAAGCATAGATACTCATGTTCCTTTGATAGGCAACCATGCCTTATGTATTTTGTGATTTGACAAGATATTCTCATTCTACAAAGCTAACATCTGACGCACTTTTCTTTATATAGTCAAAAGACAAAATTTACCATCAAACAACATTTTAAAAACTCCTCTAAAAGCATAGCCTCGCCTTAACAATTTAAAGGAGGAATGTCAGAAGATTCCTCGTACTGAACAAAGTCCGCCTTCCTAAAAACCCGACTCCCATAAACCAAGAACCCAACAGCATACCCACCAACCGAAGCTAAAAGAACACCAACGTTAAACGACATGACAGCCAACATCACAACGTAAGCCAAAGCCACCCTGGTTGCATACAGAAGTGTCTGCAAAAGCCCTGCAACGACATTATTGGTCCCTTGCTTGATAAACTTTGTGTGGGAAAGTCGTTCCACCATGAATGAAATAAGAAACACCCAAATTAACCCAAAGAAATAGGAACAGAAGCTTCCACCTGACCATCCTGGAAATATATCCTCTGTGTTTTTGCCCCAAAATAATGTTAAGTGTCCCATCTTCATGTTCTTGGGTTTGCTTATGGTTTCTTTGGTGGACTCAATTGAAAGCAAATTTAAAAAGGGGATCCCGCTCATGTTTTTGTACTACCATTTTTAGTTTTGGTACATCATTATAAAGTGCTTTCCACTAAGTAATATCACTGTTTTCTAAAGTTCTCACATTTTTTAAGGTTAGTGTTATTTTCGGAATGTAATGGAGCTGAATTCGAATAATAATAAGCTCGAGTTAATTTAAATATCAAAATTTAAGTTTGAGCTTGATTTGGGACTCAATCAAGCTATTTGAGTTTAAGTTTACTTATCAATTTTTCTACTCAAGCTCAAATTATAATTAAATTAAAATCAATAAAGGTAAAAATGAACTTTCATAATATAAAAATATATTAAAATAAAAATCTCAATTAAACTAACGAGCCATTTGAATAGAATATTACAATGCCTAATTTTAGCTCAATCTATAGCTCGAGCTTGAGCTCAACTCGATAATTAGAATAGTAAATCAAATTTGAGTTTTTTCCCAAGTTGAGCTTGAATAACTTAAGAGCTCTAGTATCATATTTACAACCCTAAGTAAAACCAAGGACAAGTCTCAAACTTTTTTGGGACTAGAGTTGAATACAAAATTTCGTTAAAAAAGTGTAAATTTATCATTTTATTAACCTAAAATTTTATGTTTTTAAAAAAATTAAACTATAAAATTATTTTTAAGCCAAAATTAAATTGTCATTTTGAAAATAAAAAAATATAAATCTACCCTTATATTAATTTAAAATTTCATTTCTTTTAAAAGTAGAATTTCATAAAAACTACGTTATAAATTTGTATATTTTTGGGTCGAGTCCCTTATCTGCATGGGGCCGCCACTCGATACACTAACAGTGGACCTGCATGGAAAATTATAAAAAGTTGTGGAAGGGATTGCAAATGTCGAATTCTAATTTGCTGGATCACATTTGAATGCAATGAATCTAATGTCCACTAGAGTTGCCAGCTAGTGAGAGAAAAACAGGGAACCTTGGACTATTATCATTGTACTGCACTTTGTAATTTAGGGATTTGTAGTACAAACACATTTCAGGAATTTAGAAAAACAGGCTTTAGATATTTATTTGGGTTAATGTGATTTTGGTCCCGAATTTAGTAACTAAATTCATTTTAGTACACTATAAATTTGAGTTAATTCCACCATTGATCCCCAAACTGTAACATTCATGACCATGCAATTAAATGTTCCGTATGCACCAAAATCACCAAAATTTTTATAGACCACACGGCCGTGCGGCCTATCTCACATGGATTTAGCTCTAGCAAATAGTTTAGTGACACGGTTGTGTGGTTCATCACACATCGGTTTGACTTTTGCACACGGTTAGTAGACATGGCTGTGTGACCATTGTTTGCAAATTTTTTTACCTTTTTAATTTAGTTTCAATTTGATCGAAATAATTGTCAGCTTAATTTTAAGCTTCCGTAAGCTCGATATTAAACTGAAATTTATTGAAACACATGTTAATTTGATTGTTCATGAAATGTATGATAATTAATTGAGAATTAAGTTATAATTTGTTTGCAAATAGTTTGTATTTGTTTGTAACATTCTATTACTCGGGTTTGGCGATCAAATTAGGTAAAGGGTGTTACATTTATTGGTATCAAATTGATCTCTAAATTTTAAAACATTCTAATTACATCCCAAACTATCAAGCTTATATCAATAAGGTCCTTCTATTATTAAAATTATTAATTTAACCGTTAAACATGGTTTAAAATGAAAAGTTTATAACAAATTAATACCGTAAAAATTTGATTTTGAAATTTTCAAAACTTTTGCAAAAACTTTATGAACCGATTCAAATCTTAGTAGGCATAGTTTATTAATTTAACCATTTATCATTTGTTGTAACTGATCGGCATTGTTACAACCTTAAATCATCAGCCTTATGAACTGATGCAGCCCAGCTCCAACAGCTCGCAACAAAGTCCTCTGTACTGCTGTGTTTTTGCTGGAAAACGACAGCATTCTGCTGCTTCCAAAGACGCCAACAAACAATTGCAAACAGAACCTCCCACTGAACATTCAACAAACTAACATGGGTCACATTGGGAATCTTATTCGTAAGCCAAAAGCTTAACTCCCCTCTCATGAACGCTCCATGCAAACTATTTGGTACCAACTTAACCCACACAGCTCGTACAAAACACTCTCTACATCATGTCCACACAGAGGGCAAGAAGCATCGTCACTAAATCCCCTTCGACATCTTTCAAAACTAGTAAGAACCCTCTCCTTGTACAGAAGCCACAAAAAGTGCTTGACTCTAAAAGGTGCCCGTAGCTTCCATAAATGCTTCCAATGCTCTTCCTTAGACTCCAACTAACCTGCTACAAGATGTTTGTAAGCAGTCGATACAGAGAATTGCCCCATAGCTGTCCATCGCCAAATACATCTGTCCGGCCCTGCTGTCTCACTTGGAGGAGGAATAAAGGTGATCCGCAAGAACGTTGAATTGTCCAGCAAAACCGCAAGAAAATCCCACCTCCGATTCCCCAACAAGTCAACAACATTACTAACACGCAAGTCCTCTATACCGGCCACCATACCAGGAAAAAGATCACTTAAAGGCCCCATATCCGGAACCAATGTATCCATCCAAAACTGCACGCACCTCCCAGTCCCTAGCGACCAACAAATATTTGCTTCGAAATTGTGCCCATACCCTCGAGAGTGATCGCCAGATATACAAACAACCTGGTTTCGCAGTCGAAACAGGGCAACCATTCCCAAATCTGTATTTGTAGCGAAGAACTTGTACCCAAAGATCATTCTCCTTAGAAAGCAAAGCAATACATAGCTTATACAAAAAAGACTTATTCTGCACCTCCAATCTTCGAATACCAAGACCACCGCTCTCCACTGGTTGATAGCAAGATTCCCACTTAATTAAAGATACCTTGCATGCCGTATTAGTCGTCCCCCAAATAAACTGCCAAGCTAGCTTCTCTATCTCATGAGAAACCTTAATAGGCAACAACATGATCTTCATGAAATAATTGGGTATGGCTAAAAGAACCGACTTAGCTAAAGTAACACGACCAGCCAACGCCAACAACTTAGCGTGGTACGCATTTAGCTTTTTTCTCACTTTATCAATCACAAATTGAAAGGTAGTCACCTTTTTATGAAACAAAGGCATCCCCAGATAGATTCCAAGTCATCAACCCTATTGAAACCCATAATACCACCTAGTCCATTTGCTTCCTCAGTTGCGACATTCGAGGAAAAGAAAATAGAAGTCTTTTGAGCATTCACTTTATGCCCAGAAAAGTAGCTGGATCGACGGAGAATAGCACTAACTAAATTGGCTTGGGCAACAAAGGCCTCACAAAATAACACTAAATCATCTATGAAAAAGAGATGGGAAATCAAAGGACCCTCCCTTCGAGATAACCGAATTGGCTTCAATTGACGACTTCCCACAGCAGCTTGAATGAGATGCCCCAAACAGTTCATACATAAGACAAAAGTTTTTGATAACTCATCGTTCCACAGAATCTGATAGAGGATGAGGAAAGATAGTGCATCATAACAGAAATAATACTTGAAGGCAAACCAACATCCATCAAGGTATCTTCCATAAAATCCCGCCAAATGCTCAAAAGTCTTCTCTAAATCAACTTTAATCGTTATCCACTTTGTTGCGCCCTTACATTTAAACATGGAGTGGACAACCTCTTGTGCAATGATAATGTTATCCGTGATACATCAACCCACCACAAAATTAGTTTGATTAGGTGCCACAACACTACGCATAATCACGTTTGTTGAAATTTTATAAGGCATAGTACATAGACTTATGGGGCGAAATTGGGTAAAGACTTCTGGCACCCATACCTTGGGTATGAGAACTAATAACAGCTGATTCCAAAACAGATCCAACTCCTTCCCTACAGAATCCTCTTGAGTCATTTCACAAATTGACGCCCCAACAACACTACATTGTTTTTGATAAAATTCATTATGAAATCCATCAATAGCAGGAGATTTCAATGGAGCTATCTCAAACAGAGTCTATCGAATCTCATCATGAGTAATCTCCGAACAAAGAATCAAACTGAACTTCAACAATTTGTGGAAGCTTACCCTTAATTGGGAAAGTACCTAGAACACTACCTTCCACGGCATACAATGTAACACCCCATATCCAATCTGATCGTCAGGTCAGAGATACGGAATATCATATTCATTGCCGGAGTAACTATAATAAAATACAACTCAATTTAACCATGAATACATGCTAACAATTATATTATTAATTTAAAATATTTTATACAATTATTTTCAGGTTTTATACATGCTTACAAAAGCTCTTAAGATGACTCAGGATCAAATAAGAACTAAATTGTAAAATTTCACACTATCAAGTTGAAGTTGCGACTTCGGAGATTTCTTGTCGCGATGCAACTCACTGACTTAATATTATCGCGACGTTAAAGGTCCAACATATTGCGACGTGACCGTTTGTTTCCAAATAATACAAATTTTAGGACAACTAAAAAAGTTCAAACACCTCAATTTTAACCAATTTAATGATATACCAATTCCATACATGCCAAAATATACCAAAAATTCAAAACCTCAAGATTCACCTATATCTGCATATGAAATAACAAACCGTATATTGAGCGATAAAGTTCAAAAATAATTTCAAAGTCAATTAAACTTTAGTAACATTATACATAACGCATGTCATGCAACTTCTAGTTTAAAAAAAAAAAAACATTACCAATCATATATCAAAAACTGAAATTATGTAAAAACGATTCATTTTTTTTCTAACTATTATTAATTTCTTTTTGAACCCTTGTGTTTTCATTTATTTTTAATAATATATAATAATATAATATAATATAAATTTTATTTAATAAAAAGTCATAATATAAACAGAAAAAGGGCTAAACTTATCAATTATAATAAGACGGTAAATTTTATTGTTTTAAGTTCACAAACTCCACACATGCACACAATAAGCATATTTTAACCAGAAATATCAATAGCCTTGACATCAGGCTTTTTAACTTCCATTTTCGGAACAGTCACAGTAAGCACCCCATTTTCCATTGAAGCCTTAACTTGATCCATCTTAACATTTTCCGGCAACCTGAACCTCCTCATAAACTTGCCGCTGCTCCGTTCAAGGCGGTGCCACGTATCGTTCTTATCTTCTTTCTCCACGTTCCTTTCTCCACTTATCTGTAACACCCTATCATCTTCTACCTCTACTTTCACTTCTTCTTTCTTAAGCCCCGGCACATCGGCTTTGAACACGTGAGCTTCCGGCGTTTCCCTCCAGTCAATCCGAGCGTCGACGAAGGCGGAGGTTTCCGGTGACCGTGTTGAGACGGGGAAGTCCTTGAGTGCGTCCCAAACGTCGAGAGAGAATGGGTCGAACACGTTGTTGCTGCGTCTGTTGCCGAAGAAGCTTGGAATCAAAGACATTTTTGAAAAACAGTGGGTAAGCTTGTGTTTGAATGCTTGTTGATCTTAAGGTTTGCTTGTCTGAGAATTGTAGGGGAGGTGAAATGGGTATTTATAGTAGTTTGTGGAGGATTCTAGCTTGGACAAGATTTTTCTGTTTTTAGGCTTTAAATCATTGTGTAGAGCATGATCTTGAAGATTCTAATAATGGTTACTTCCTATTCTAGAACATTCTTGAATATTTTTATATTATTATGGGCTTTAATAGAGATAACTTCCAATAACTGAGTTGTAATTTTAACATATTTTGAGGTTTATGATTAAAAATAAAATTTAATTAATTTTTTCGGTTTAATTAAATAAATTATTAAAAGATTATTAATCTTTCATACGGGCTCACAGGTCAATTAGTCCAATTCCTTATTTTGGACTGATACCACGATTAGTTCTTAATCCTAACAGTCATGTTCTAAAAATAGTGGCAAAGTCTCAAACTCAATTGAAATGTATCAATAATTATTGTTGCATTGTTTAGTTATACTACACTTCAAGGGAGAGAACTTAAAATTTAACCCTCAATGTGATATTATTAGGTAGGGCATTCACGAATCTCAAAAAATTTGTTTTTTAGACCTAAAAGGGACATACAAAATACTTTAATTATACAAAAAAAAAACCTTAACTATAAAGTTGACCCTTAAATTATACAATTTTTTTCACTTAATGACTTAATTTGTTGGTCAAATATAGTGCTTAAGCTATTAATTTCATCTCATTTGTATGGCCTCCAATAAGAATGTCCCATGAGTCGCGTGGAACATTCTTAATGGCTGGTATCATATTTTGAGATACAATGAAACAATATAAGTGAGAAACCAAATTTGACTAAAATTTTTTTTTTATGTAAGTGATAAAAACAATAAAGTTTGAGAGTTGTTTTTACATTTTTTTAATTTTGTTACCTAATTTATTTTGTCCCAATTTGGTATTTAAAGTATCAATTTTTCATATTTTTAGTCTATTTTGTAATGAATGTTTAAAAAGCTATTTAAGCACCAATGAAAAAGCACCACATGACACGTGGTAATTAGATTTATTTAAAATAAAACATTAAATTTAAATTTAAATTTAAAAATAAAAAATATAATATTAAATATTTAAATATTTAAATATTAAGAAATACTTTTGACTTTGATTAATCGTTGATCGGCATTGATTGACCACATGGCATTATTAGAGTACACCCCAAGTCCTTTTTATTAAAGTATTATATGTATGATTAAAAATGTGAGAAAAAACTTATATAATATATAAAACTTTTTTTTAATTTTAAAAATATTTTTTATAAAACTCTAAAATATATATTTATAAATTTTTAAAAAATCAAAATAATGTTACAAATTGGAAATTGTTATAAAAATTTAAAAAAAATTAAATTTCAAGTAATTGCAAAAAAAATAATTTAAATACTTTTTTAGAATTCTAGAATTATATATTTTTAATTTTATAAAAAAATATTTTAAACCTTTTTAATATTTTACAAATTTTTAATAAATTTTACAATTTTTTGTAATAATATTATTAATTTTAACTAATTTCTTTTCAGTTATCTTATTTTTTTGTAATTTTTTTATAATTTATATGTGTTTTCTAGATTATATATTTTTATTTATTTCAATTTTTTATTTTTTAATGTGTGTATACATTTAGTAAAAGAAATGTTTATTTTTTACATAAAAATGTCACATGGCGCTTAGTGGTTGGCTATAAAGTTTCTTTTTAATGTCCGGAAAAAATGGATTAAAAAATATAACAGATACATAGTTTAAGTATCAAATTGGGACAAAAAAAAAAATTAAGGTATCAAAGTGAGAAAATGAATACTTTAAGAGCTAAGTTGTTAATTAAGACAAAATTTATAGTTTAAGTATCGATTTTCACTTAAAATTTTTTTATGTAAGTGAGAAAAACAATATAATTTAAGAGTTAATTTTGCATTTCAACCTAAAAAAAAATATGAGAAACTTTAGTTTAATAGTAATTTTATCCCATGTTAAAGAAAAATTTATCGGAGAAATCAAGATATTCCTTTTTTTCGATTTATGAAAATTAATGCTTTCGTGGTTTATTATTACTTATTTGCCTTTAAGATTTGAATTTGAGTTTTTTGAAAACGTAATGTGTATTATTATTACAACCAATATTTATTGATAGGTTTGAAAATTTTGAGATATTCGAATCAGACTCTATTTTCGGCAAATTATATATAATTTCTTAATTTAAAAATTATTCTTATTTAAAATCTATTACATATATAAGTTTATATAAAATTATTTTAATTTAAGTTGGGTCATATTTTAATTTTTAATTTGTTGTTTTAATTTTTATTAATAATTTGTATTTGTAATTTTTTTTCCTGAAAAAATGTGGGAGGAACAAATTAGTGGAGAGGAAGCTCAAATACTAATTCTTACAATTCTCAGCCTTCAAATTTTACATAAATCCACATACTCATGGAAAACAAAAGATGTGTTTGGTTTGTGGGAAAACGCAAGAAAATCTATTTATTTTCGTAGGATAAAACTGAAAAAACGGCTAATTGAAGGGTTAACTTACTATTTTTCCCTCACTCAAATAAAATATAAAGTAATACAACACAACAAAAATTTAAGAAGAACAGGAACTCTTCTCCGATTTAACCTCCTCAAAAACCTGAGATTAAAAAACCATCACCTCAGGTTTCTCTAATTCCCCCCCCCCCCCAAAGAAAAAATCAAAACTTTAATTCTTCTTCCATTAACACCCAAATCCCAATGCTAAATTCTCTATAATCTGATAAAAAAGAAAATTCCTTGGGTTCAACCCAGCAATTCAGTTTCTTCCTTATAAAAAACCCAGAAAAAAAGATTGTTTTTTTAAAAAAAAAATTAAATCCAATGAGAAGTTTATTTACGATCGGTTTAATAGCATCATGGTACGCCTCGAACATTGGGGTTTTGTTATTGAACAAGTTCTTGTTAAGTAATTATGGGTTCAAGTACCCAATTTTCCTCACCTTGTGCCATATGATGGCTTGTTCGTTGCTGAGTTATATTGCTATTGAATGGCTGAAAATAGCTCCGATGCAAAGGGTGAAGTCACGGTTGCAGATGATGAAGATATCAGCTTTGGGGTTCATCTTTTGTTTGTCGGTCGTCGGCGGGAATATTTCGCTTAGGTACCTTCCTGTGTCGTTTAATCAAGCTGTTGGTGCTACTACGCCGTTTTTCACGGCGGTTTTTGCGGTGGTTATGACTTCTAAAAGGGAAGGTTGGATTACGTATGTTACACTCGTGCCTGTTGTCGCTGGTGTTATTATTGCCAGTGGGGTAAGCCTTAAAATTTCAAATCTCAATATTTGTGTTATTATTTCATTAACTTTTAAGAGATTAAACATAATTTCTTCCCCTTTTAGAGGATTAAAATGTAATTTTATTATAATTATAATTTAATTACTTTTTAGGATCAGTCCTTGCTTACCCCTAAAATTCGTCTTGAGAGGATTTTAAGCTTTTTATCGTGATTTTGAAAGTTGACTCATCCTTTTAAATATGATGGATATTAAATTTATGATATTTACGTAATATTGTAATTTTCCTATCATAAAAAAAATATTATTTAATTCTGTCCCCAAAATTTCTGTCTTCACCCATGCTGTTAAGGGTCTGTTAAGTCTCGAAGAACGACACTTTGAAAATAGATTGAATTTTGTTGATCTAAATGGTTGGTTTTTGCATTATACTTGATGATAATCCTTGCCACTGGTTATTGATTTGGTTCTTATGCATGGATGAAGGGAGAACCATTGTTTCATCTGTTTGGATTTATGATGTGTATTGGTGCCACAGCAGCAAGAGCTCTTAAATCAGTGCTTCAAGGCCTTTTGCTGTCTTCTGAAGGGTAAGGGACCTGACATTTTTGGAGTTAGAGTGTGTTTACTGTTGCTTTTGACTGTCTAAAACACTTTTGGATGGTAAAACCAATGCTAAACAAAGGGTTTTTTTTGCTCTCGGAAATGCATTTTTTGTCTCTATGAGATCTAATTTTGGGGTTTAAATTGATTAGGGAAAAGCTCAACTCCATGAACCTATTAATGTACATGGCACCTGTAGCTGTCATGGCCCTTTTCCCAGCAGCTCTTTACATGGAAAAAGGTGTAGTTGGCATCACCATTGCACTTGCAAGAGATGATTGGAAGTTCTTAATATATCTCCTCTTCAATTCAGCACTTGCTTATTTTGTCAACTTAGCCAATTTCTTGGTCACCAAGCATACCAGTCCCTTGACTCTCCAGGTAAAAAAAACAATCACTAGAGAATATGGTAGAATTATCATAGAGGCTCTTTTCTTAAAAGTCAGATTACATTTTAGCAAAAAAGCAAACAAATTAGTCCCTATACATTCGATCAAAGAGCAAATAGGTCCTTTACCACATGGTATGTCACATGTACTTCATGCTAACATAAATGGACCAATTTTAATAGTAGAAAATGGTGAAATCTTTAACAGAAGGATCAATTTGCTATTTGATCTAATGTACATGGATTGATTTTCTCATTTTTTGAGCAGAGGAGTCAGAATGCAATTCGACTCTTAGTACGAGAGCTTCTATGATACTTTTATCTTGCAAATACATGCATTGTCGAATACGAGTAAATGCCTAATATGGATATAATAAATTGTTCTTTTTCGAGCATTCAAGTTGTTGTCGTTGTTGTAGGTGTTGGGAAACGCGAAAGGGGCGGTGGCCGTAGTTATATCGATCTTGATATTCAAAAATCCAGTATCAATTACCGGGATGCTTGGATACTCACTCACAGTGGCAGGGGTTATTCTTTATACTGAAGCTAAAAAACGTAGTATGTAAATAAAGGGGCCATTAAGCAATAGGGATATATATATATATATATATATATATATGTGGGTACAAATTCAACAAATATTATGTGTTTTTTAGTGTGGGATTAGGCTGTTGAGTGAAACAAAATTGAAGGAAGAATTTTGTAATTTTTGTTGAACCAATGTGTCTTCTTTTATGGAGAATTTGGCAAAAGTTTGATTAGATTTTTCTGCTTCTTTTCTTTTCAAATCAGCTGAATATTTATTTTAAAATCAAATAATTAAAAAAATAAATCTCTTGAAATAAAAATAGAGAAATTAAAATTTAAAAACTTGAATAGTAGAGGGACTCGGGAAAGAATTAAACCAAAGAGGGATTGAGTTCGTTGGTTCCCGCCCATGGATATAACAAATCGGTAGGATCGGGCCTGTCGTTGATCCATTATGACGGAGTTTTATTAGTTTCGGTTCAACTAGTCAAACCATCAATTTTTGTCGGTTCAATTAGAAATAAATAATTCGTGAATTAAGTAGTTTAATTTTTATTTTCGATTCAATTAGTTCGATCAATTGATTTATTTAATTTAAATGATATTGATTATAACAAACAAATATAACTAAAATTTAAAAGTAAATTTAGCTTATAATATTTATATTTTTGTCAATTTTATCATTAATTATTTTTTAAAGTTAAATTGGACCTTCAACCTTTTAAAAAGAGTTAAATTTGACTATCAACCTTCCAAAAATAGTCGATTTGCTATTTTTATCGTAAATATTAACTAAGTGTTAAACTTTTAAACATAATAGCCCGTATAACAATCCACATGTACTTCATAACAATTTGTATTTGAACTTTTATGAATTATATATATATTTTTAATTTTGGATATTTTTACAACTTTTTAAATAATTTATTGACATAACATATAAGACAAACAATGTCATATTAACACGAAGTAAGTCGCTAAAAGATGGATTTAACTCTTTTTGAAAAGTTAATAATGGTTAAATTAATAAAAATGTAAACGTTGAGGGTTAAATTTAAAATTATAAAAAGTTTGAATATGAGATTTTACATTGGTGAAAATTTGAGTATTTGACCTTGTACTTTTTGCAAATCATGAATTTTAGTGCTTGTACTTTAATTTGATCACTTTTAGTCCCTGTACTTTTTAAAATTTGAAATTTTAGTCTTGACCAAATGGTAGCTGTTTGGTTAAATTATGTTATTAGTCATGTATTATGCATAAAATTCTAGATTTAATCTATGTTCACTAATTGAATCATTCTTTGTTACTATTTTTTTAACTTTCAAAAATTTTAGTCTTAAAGCAAGTGAAGGACTAAAAAGTTAAAATTCTAAAAATAGAGAGACACAATACAAATAAGATGCTAAGGATACGTAAATAGCAACAACGAAAAACATGATAAAAACAGACAGCCCCATATATAATCTTATAAAACACTCCGAACACTAATGTTACAACTTCGTCTTCTTCATTTCGCTTCTTTCTGGTTCAGCGGCACAGTCCCCACCGCCGTCTTATACGTATACCATTTCGCTATCCCGATGAAAACCCCAAAGTTCGCCACACTTAAACCAGCCAACAACCAAAAAAAGTAATCAATATGGCCATGATTCAAATTATTCGGTATCCACCCCAGTTTCCCATCTTTAGCCGTAATACTAGTAACAATAGTAACCAACAATGAACTCAAATAACTACCGGCAGCCACGGTGGTTAACGAAAACGCCGAACAAAAACTCCTCATGGCATCCGGTGCTTGTTCATAAAAGAACTCCAATTGTCCAATAAAGGTAAAAACCTCAGCACACCCAATGAGGAAATACTGCGGGACTTGCCAGAAAATCGTCAATGGCATCTCTTTTACGTCGTAATAGTTATGTTTTTTCACTATTTGAAGCCGTTCTTGTTCTAAGATAGCGGCGGCTACCATGGCGAAGATTGATATGAAGAGTCCGATTCCCATTCGTTGAAGTTGGGTTAATCCGTTTTTCCGGCCGGTGAATTTTCGGGTCGTCGGGACGATGATTCGGTCGTAGATTGGTACCCAGAAAATGACACTGAGGGTGTCGAAGATTGAAAGTGAGGCTGGTGGGATATGGAAGTTGGAGTGGGCTACGCGAGTGTCCATTCTTTCGCCTTGTAAGGTGAATAAATTGCTCATTTGGCTGTATACGGCGGCAAAGATGATGCCGGAAGCCCATATGGGGAGTAATCGGATTATGGCTTTGAGTTCTTCGACTTGTGTGACGGTGCAAAGTCGCCATGGATTAATGCCTTTTAATTGGTCTGTTTGAGTTTCCACTGCTGCTTTGTCGAAGAAACTGAAAAATTGCAGCCATAGTGAGAGTCTAATTAGAGATTTCAAAATTTTTTTGAACTTCATTATAATTTTCAAAAATTGTTTGGGTCTTAGAAAAAAAGTTTCCAAAATTTTGGGGCAGAAGCCTCCCTTGCTGCCTTCCATTTCCATCAGTCCATCATCAGCCACGGTACCGCTAGACTTGTATAATTAGAATGGGATAATATAAGTTTTTGGCTCTTTAGCAATTAGGTCCATTTTGGAACCAATATTTTTTTTGGGTCCACTTTTGTTTTTGAACTTGTCAACTAGATCCATTTTTGTCTATGAACTTAGATTTCATCGGCATTTGATGATATGGCCAACGTTATTGAAATATGACCAGATTGGACAATTTAAGAACTAATTGATATAACGGTCCAAACAAAGGAGTTCAATCGGTTGACTCAAAAACGGCTTGAAATTGATAAAAATCGAAAATCGAAAAGAATAAACAATTAAACAAGTTAAATTAGTTAAATGAATTTTAATTATTTATTTATTTATTGTTGATTCGATAGTCGAACCAATCAAACTGGTTGAATCAGGAATCGTTAGGGTAACCAATTCAACCATTAGTTATTAAAACACTAAATGTGACACTCTGATGATGTGGTATAATATCATAGTGTCATATTATTAAATTTTTAGTTTTCAAGTTCATGGACCAAAATAGACTTGGTTGCCAAGTTCAAGTGTAAAAGTGGACCAAAAAAGGTACATGTACTAAAGTGAACCTAGTTGCCAAGTTGAGGGACCAAAAATCATATTATCCCAATTAAAATATCAATTATTTTCGGGTTAATTCATGAAATGTACTCAAACTATCGTCTAGAATTTAAATTAATCACTAAACTTCAAAAAGTGTCATAGAAGCTCTTGTATTAAGAGTTGGATTGCATTTTACCCTCTCTACTAAAAAATGAGCAAATTAGTTTTTTAAGTTATATCAAAGAGCAAATTGATCATTGAGTTAAAAATTCTATCCGTTTCTACTATTAAAAATTAGTCATTGTATGTTAGCATGAGGTACACATGACACTGTCTGATTATTCCATTAGACACACCAGTTTTAACAGTACAAATATATGAAATTTTTAATATAAATGACAAATTTACTTTTTGATCTAACATATAAGGATTAATTTATCTATTTTCTTAGTAGAAAGAGTAAAAATGCAATCGGACTAATGTTAGTTGCAAATTCACAATGTAATGAATGATGATTTAAAAGCTTAAAAAGCTGACCTAAGATCATTGGTATGGTCAATCTTGCGGCTTCCTTTGATATTAGACTCTGCATCTGCTTTTTCATACAAAAGAGATTTATCAGCAGGCACTGCAACATTATATTTCCTAATGGATGCTACCAAAACCTGACATAGACGTGTTAGAGGGCTGCCACCGGGTATTTGGTTCCGATATAAACGAGTGCCCACAAAGAAAAACCCGACAGCTATAGCCATGGCTATAGCCGGGATGCCGAAACCCCACCCCCAACTCACATTGGTTTGAACCCATACCAACACAGATGCTGCAATGAGTGCACCAATGTTTATTGAGAAATAGAACCAATTGAAAAATGAACTCTTGTGTATCTTCTCCCTTTCATCCGTGTCGTCGAACTGATCGGCTCCGTATGACGAAACACATGGTTTAATCCCTCCCGTTCCTAGCGCTATTAGGTACAGCGCTAGAAAAGTCATGGCGCTTTGCGTATCGGTCGGGTTGCAATTATCTTTAGAATAACAAAATGGCTTCATGCCATCGACCGATGCAGACATTGCTAAAAGTGTCATTCCCTATACCAATATTATCTCAGTGAGGGACTACAAAGGTAAAAAAATCATGGAGTCTCCTATATTAGGAGTCAGATTGTATTCATTTTTTGAGTAAAAGGGATAAAATGCAATCCGTCTTCTAATATAAGAATCTCCATAGTACTTTTACAAGACTATAAACTTCGTATATATTACTTGGACTTGAAGTATACTTACAATGACATAGATGATTGAGAAACAAGCAATTGTCCAATATCTTCCTAGATAAGAATCAGCTAGAAATGCACCAATCAATGGTGTAATGTAACATGTTCCACTCCAGTTCTGGTTATTTTTTGAAGCGGTTGCATTTTGCTGGTTTAATTGATGCTTGAAATAAAGCACTAAATTGGTGCTCATCCCATAGTATGCCAATCTTTCACAACCTTCATTACCTGGTCGATAAAAGGCCAAGGTGAAACATCAAAATCTCTTATCTTTTAATTATTAATTTCAAGTTCGTTTAATGGCTTCCGTTTTGATTACCTATGATATAGGGACAAGCTCTCCAGGTTCCAGTTGTCTTCTTATTAGCTGGATTTCCTTTGTAATCCACTGTCCCATCTTTTGTATATATATCATCTTCTTCCATTTGTCAAAGCCTGAAACTGTGAAAACTTGGATCAAGATGATGTTCACATGCCATAATACTTCAGGACACAAAAGAACAATATGAACATGTTATGGATGAGTGTCTTGAAATCGAAAAACAGACACAAATATACAAGTTCTAGGTCTACATGTTATAATCTATACATTCTTAGTCTAGTTGAGGCTGCCAAACTTTTGCATAAACATGATATGAATGAGTCTCAAAATACCTTGAGACACAAAAGAATAACATGAACATGATATGGATGACTGTCTTGAAATAAAAAAAGCACGACACGAATACACGCTAGATTTACATGCTATAGTCTATACACACTCCTAGTCTAGTGTAGGCATGGACGAGTGTCTCAAAATAATTTGGGACACAAAAAGAATAACATGAACATGACATGAACTGAATATCTTGAAATCTAAAAAACATGACACAAATATACGAATTGCTAGTTCTACATGCTATAGTATGTGCACCCCTGGTTGAAGATGATTTTGGGTTGCATTGAATCATGTTTTAACAGTGTATTGCTCCAAGAATTTTCAAAAACAGCACTGAAAGATTGTATTGAAATGAATGAATTTTCCAGGTTGAAGAAAATAAAAAGAAAATTGATGCATGAGAGAAAAGGAATATTGGGTTTGTTTTGGTATACCTTAAGCTTCAAGTAACAAGTGGATCAACAATGGTTTTTTTGCAAAATAAAATGAGAGTTGAAGGAGATGATGGCTTTGGTTTCCACAAAGGGAGAGCGATGAGTTTCATCAAAGGTATTGTCATTACACTCTTATAGATGCTTCCAAAAATCCAAAAAAACCATAACTTGTGTTGCTTCTTCCTCTTAAATTTCATTAAAAATGTGTGATTAAATTTTTTTTTTCTGTTTTTAATGCCTTTCACTTCTTACATGACCTTGATGTCCACGAGACGTTTCTTCATTTTTTTTATATCAAGGGTCAAAGCAATACTTAGTCCCTGAATTTGATAATCTTTTCCAATTTGGTCCTTGAATTTTTTTCGGTCCACTTTAATCTGGAAAATTGGCAATTTTTCTCAATTTGGTCTTTAAACTTGGATTTCGTACTGAAATTTTGAAGGAACTTCTATAAAATCTAAGAACATACAAAATAAAAATAAAAAGTTTATATTTTTTTATAAAAAACATTCTAGATGATGATGTGGCAAAATTCAAGTTTTGGGACCAAATTAAAAAAAAAAGTTATCAAGTTCCAAGACTAATATGGATTAAAAAAAAGTTTAGAGATAAAGTTGAGAAAATTGTCAAGTTCAGACCTCTTATATCAAATATAGATTAATACTATCATAGGATAAAAAAGGGTCAAAATACTTAAGAGATCCGTATATTATAAGGATTGGATAAATTTAGTTCCTATATTATTAAAAAGAATCAAACAAGTCCAAATTGTAATAGAGTTAACAATTACTATATAAAAATATATTGAAAATTATTAATTTTAGTTGTAATTCAATTCTAAACAAAAGATTCATTTACAAAACTATAAAAACTTTAAAAATTTTAACATCGTACACTATTATAAGTATTAACTCTATTTCAAGTTAGCTTTATTTAATTTTTTTTAATAATACCGTGATTAAATTAATCTATTTAATTGTTATAATAAATGTCGATAATGACGGTAGAACGATCGCAAAGCAATAAAAAAAGAAAAAAAGAACACACAGATCGTACGTGGAAACCCTTTCGGGAAAAATCACGGCAGAGGAGAAGAAATTCACTAATGTTGACAAAAGAATGATACAAAAAGAGTTCAACTATATCTATTTAAGAGTTGAAAAACCCTATTCTAATCAAAGTCAAATAGTAGAAGTATAGTTCTATACTTTACTCTACGACCCTTGGCCTCTTGTCCCATAGATTCTCTTATTTCTTCAACAAATGACGGGATAAAAAAGTTTATTAATGTTCATGAAGCATCATTGGTCGAATATTAAAACATATATTTGTATTGACTTTAAAAACAAATAGTAATGTGAACAAAAGTGCAGTCTGAAGCCATTTGGTTTGAGTTGTTGTCCAAAAAAGGACAAGCTTGATGATATATACACAACTTTTAATCAAAGCAGCCAGTTCATTTGATGTTAATTAATTAGTTTCTTAATGATGTGTTTATCATTTAATATGAATGCTATATTTGCTTTCACACCTGCGTTAATGCCAATAATTTCGGACATAATTTAAAAACATGACACATTGGACAAATTTACACACCATTAATTCATATTTTAGTACATGATTATTGTCTTGTAATATTTTGTCTAGCTAGGCCAAGTCTTTTTCAAGAATAACTTGTGAAGCTAATACTTTGATCATGATTTTTATAAGATTAAACCCTCTTTTGAGACATGAAATGATGGTATTTGCTAGGAGCCCTTTCTCTAAGCTTAAGGGTGAAAATAAAAAATAAATTTTTTAAGGGGTCAAAATGTAATTTTATCATTATATTAACTTTAATTTCATAAATTTTGAAGAGATTAAAGGACAAATTTAAGGGGGCCGAAAAATGCATAAGCTCATGGGTGGATTTAAGGGGGCCCAAAAATGGAAACCATTATTCATTCCTTTTAAATAATGAAAATTTAAGTTAATATATGGTAAAATTGTACTTTGGCTCTTTCAAAATGAAAAAAATTATGTTTAGTCCCTCGAAAATTGATATTTTAAAAATTTATAATTTAATTTCGATCCCCACTATAAAATTTTCTAGTTTCACCCCTGCATAAGCTATCGACAAAAAGGATTATAGTTTATCTATGAATTGGATGAAGCAATGAAACTAGAATATTTAACTTTCATTACAAGGTAAATGGGTTAGTATTTCACTTTGACAATTTTTGCAGTCCTACTTTTTTTTTATGTACCAAAATGTTGTCAAAATTGAGATGTTCAAAATTTACAGTAACCGAAAAATTGCTACATTGATTCATGGATGGAGGAAGTTTCAGCTTTTTCTATGGTGTAAATGTTGAGCATAGCTTCTAGACATGCCGGAATTGTGTAAAATCGCCTCATTTTGACACTGCGTTGCTATCGTTTCCCTCAGGCTTGGTTGGTTTCACTTCGGATTCTGTCGGCTTCGATGTTTCCACGGCAATGTTACGGTTGTTTGCTTTGTGATTATCCTCCTTTGCCGCTTTCTCCTGCTGAAGTTGATAAGCCAGAGTTGGCTTTAGCTTCGGTTAATCTTTCAGTTTCGTGTTTAGTATCTTCAACAGATCGTGTACTAGCTGCCCCAGTGGCCTGTTCCACGACAGGCAAAGCCTTCTCCCTACTTAATATTTGGGACTCACCTTTAGTATCACGAGCATGGACATAGATGACCCCTGTTGAACATTTGGTAAGTCTATGTTAGACTACCACATACCACATACTTGCTCTAAGTTACGGGAGAATTCATTTTTTCTCTAAGGTACCCATGTTTGACACTGGTGTCTGAGAGACTTATATAGAACATAGACCGAGTGTCTAGATTTACCTTGGAGTCCAAGTAACATAGCATACATTTTGTTTCTATACTTGTATATGACCCCGAGACCTGTTAAATGTATTACTGACCTTGAATGTTTCGAGACTGCTATTATTGGATGACTGATCTATTGAATTCACAACCAGCTTCCGTTCATTTCGGGTTTTCTTGTGGTTGCTCAACATCTGATAGAGGTATTTCATCGTCCAGGATATTTTCTGGTAATACTGACCTTGGAGATGAAAATTTGTTTTCAGGAACTTGTTCGATCAACAATCTTCGATTCAGAGCCATCACGATTGGATCGTCAAATCTTTGTTTCGATCCAGAATCGTTGTTCTCTATCAACTTGTCTCTACTTTGAACTGCATTCGGTGCATCCCCAGGTTGGCATTTCTCCATCTTTTTAGATTCCAAAGGTGTTTTAGATTCATACGATTTCGAGTCGGAAACACTAGAAGCTCTTTGAGTTATCGGTTTTACATTCAATTCTTCCATAGGCTTCTGATGGGAAGCATTTGGCCCATCGAGTTTCATCTTTAAATCTGAAAGGTCTACTTTGACGGGATCCTCTTCAATAATATCATGTAATTCTTTTGGTTTTTCTCCATTTGCCTCTCCCCACACTTCACCGTCGGAATGGATGTCCCTATCAACATCACCATCATCATAAGGAATTGACTCACCATCAATGGATGAACCTGTTGTTGTTAATGGAGGTGAACCAACCTCTGAGACCTCAACTTGCAAATCAGAAGCTGTGGAACAAGTTGAAGTAGGACGATGTTGATTATATGTACTGTAAAACAAATTGAACTCCGGCCTAGGCCTTTCAGCTGGAGATGGATTGAAATCATAGGGAAGTGTATGTAGAGTTTTCCCCTTAGGAGGAACTAAAAGATTAAGGCTCTTTTGCATTTGATCCCTATGTATCTCGGGAGACTTACTCGTTTGATCTAAGACCGGTTCCGTGTCTTCAGATGAAGATGTGTAGCATGAATCATTGTTGTTTATAGAATCCATCTCCATTTTGACTTCATGAGGAGATTCCATTGCTATTTCTCTAATCATTTCATGTTTCTCTTGTGATGAATTCGTTGCATTTTCGTGATTGGACTCATACGATATCAACATCACTTACTGTACTAGAGGAATTATGATGATGATCACCTCCTTTATCTGATTGCCATTTGAATCTAGGATCTGTTGGATCCTCCACAAGACTTCTTTGAGTACTATAATAATGATTAAAGTGAGCATCATTCGAGTCTCGGGTCAACCATGTTCTGCGACAGAAGCTTTCGTGTCTGCAGAAAAGCATTTCCTTTTGGTTGACTATCATGAATTCTTGATGGAAACTATCTCCCGCAAGATTCGGTTTCTCTTCGTGTGGATCATAAGGTAAGTCAAATGGATTATCTTTAGGTACCCAGATTGAAGGTGCAGAACCCGGCATCTGTAATATTTCTTCGTACGGATCATTCGTACCACCGAGAAGGTTGCTTTTAGCGGTCATAACAGGAGCCAAATGACTAGGGAGAATAGCATCTTTGTTCGTCAAGCTTTTGTCGACCGCCATTTTGAAGAACTTCCTTGCTCTACGTTTCACCATTAAACTTTCAAGCCTTTGGTTTCTCTCCGATTCCAAAGTGCCGAGAATCATAACAATCTCCCGATCATGTTTGGTCCATTCAATCCCCTTTTTCCTGTCATCGTTCTCCTCCTTCCCTTCTTGGATACTTTCAACCTCTGCCCGACCACCACCACCATTAGAACCATCAAGCACTTGATCATTTAGACACCGGATGCATCCCCTCCACATTCTGTACTAATCCTCGTTTTCTTATCTAAAACCAACTTCGAATTCTCATCCAACAAATTAGCATTATTACTACACAAACTACCATAAGGACTTCTAGGAGAAAACTTGTTCATTTCCTCATTTTCTTTCCTATCCCATTCTAAAACATTCATTCGAGCATTTTGTCGAACACTTTTCAATGTTCTTAATGAAGGACCATTTGATCTATTTACATCAACATATGACTTCTTCTCGTTGTTTTTTTCTCTTAGCTTTCAAATAAAATCTAATAGCAACAAAAGTACACACAATAACAGCACAAGAACACATCAAATAGTAAAAGCCAACAGGAAAACATATATACAGGCATGAAACAAAGACAATAAAACCAGACACAAGTGGATATTTTCTTACATATCTATAACAACTTCCGTAGAAGATGTTGAATACCCTTTGAATCAATACTCATTTTGGGTCTTCCTTTTTTTTAAAAAAGAAATTCCTAAGTAAAATCTATGTGACATGCATTTGAGACATAATGATAAAACATTGATTTTCATTTTGGTTTAGTTAAAACAGGGGAAATTAATGTAAGAGAAAAGTGAATGGATGTTGGGTTTATTCTTTGTTTTGAATAAATTTTAATTTTTGGTGGATAGTTTTTGTTGGAGTCCTGTAATTTAGGATTTCCTCTGCCATTTTATTAGTGATTAATTTTGCTTGGGATAATATGTGACAAATAGAAAATTGGTAATTGAAGTGGGGGTTAATATTGAAGTCTATTTTGGTTATATTTTATAAGATGATCCATTAAGGATAGAAATTGGGTTATGTAGCAAGAGGCCCAAAAGCTAAGAACTAAAACAAAATAATGAAGTACAATGGGTTAATAGGACCCAAGTCCATCTCTAAATGGAATTCTATAAAAAAAACCCGAAAGATTCCGAGCAAAATTCATGCACGGCAATGAAAGGAGTGGAAAAGATCGGAAAGAAGTTGTTGCATTTGGACTCAGATTGCATTTTTTTCATTTTACTAAAAAAAAGAGCAAATTAGTCCATAAAAGTTAGATCAAACAACTAATCTTTTCTATCAAAATTTTTATCTATTTTTACTGTTAAAAACTAGCATAGTTGACAAAATAACTAGATAGTTACATGTGGTGTACCACGTGTACCTAGTGATGATATTCAGGGATTAGTTTTTAATAGTAAAATGGATGAATTTTTTAACAGAAAGACTGGTTCACTCTATGGTCTAATAAATAATGACTAATTTATTCATTTTTTTAGTAGAGGGAGTAATACAAAGGCTGCCATGATACTAAGTGTTGAAATTTTTTTATACCATCTCTATGCTTACCCGTGACTTTATATTAGAAGTCGGATTGTATTATGTTCTCTTTATTCAAAGAGCAAATTGATATTTCTGTTAAAAATCACATCCATTTCTTCTATTACAAAATGGTCCATGTATGTCAACATGAGATACGCTACGTGCAATTGTTTGGTTATTCAATCATCTATACTAATTTTTAACAGTAGAAATTAATAAAAAATTTAATAGAAATAACTAATTTACTTTTTGATCTAATTTACAAAAATTACTTTACCCTATTTTCACGTTAAAGAGGGAAAATATAATCCAACTTTTAATATAAGGACTTTCATGAGAAATTTACCTTTCTTTTCAAAGGAAAGCGGATAAGAAATAATAGACTCTTCTTAGCTCATCCTTTTTCTCTTCTTCCCGAATAGCACCCAAAATCCAAAAAGGAAAAAGAATAGAAAAAAAGTCCTCCAAAAATGGCGACTTCAGCTACTACACTCACTTCACTTTCCTTCTTCTCTTCTTCCCTTTTCCTCTCATCTCCTTCCTCTAAACTCTCAACTTCCCTTTCCTTCTCTTTCAAACCTTCTTCAAACCCGTCTCTTTCCATTTCTTCCCAACTTTCCACTCTCCCCATTTTGTCCTTCACCGGCGAAAAAATCGGCGAAACTTATCTCGACCTCAAATCAGCCCCTCCCGAAACCGCTAGAGCCGTCGTTCACCGAGCAATCATCACTGACTTACAAAACAAGCGTCGTGGCACAGCTTCTACACTCACTCGTGGTGAAGTTCGTGGTGGAGGGAAAAAGCCGTACCCTCAAAAGAAAACCGGACGTGCTCGCCGTGGGTCTACTCGCACCCCGCTCCGTCCGGGTGGTGGTGTTATCTTCGGACCCAAACCCAGAGACTGGTCGGTTAAGATCAATAAAAAAGAGAAAAGGTTGGCGATTTCGACGGCGTTATCCAGTGCGGCTGAGAACACGATAGTTGTTGAAGATTTTGGGGATAAATTTGAGAAACCGAAGACTAAAGAGTTTATTGAGGCTTTGAAGAGATGGGGATTAGACCCAAAGCAGAAATCTATGTTTTTGATGATGGAAGTGCCGGAAACTGTGAATAAATCGAGTCGGAATATTGGGACTTTGAGGATGTTAACGCCGAGGACCCTTAATTTGTTTGATATTTTGAATTGTGATAATTTGGTGTTGACTCCGGATACTGTGGATTATCTTAATGGAAGATATGGTGAAGATTATGAAGGTGATACTGAGGATGATAATGAAGAATATGAAGAAGAAGAAGAGCAAAGCGGTGAAGGTAAAGTTCTTTTTTAGTTAGTATATTACTGATAAATTGGTGCCAAAATTTTCTATCTTTTTATGGCATTACATTTTGTGTGTGTAGGTTTATAATGTTTATTTACTGATCTGATATGTGTGAAGAAGATGAATTTAGATGTCGTTTAGAAGGATTCGAAATCGGAGAAATGAGGGTAAAAGTACCATACAGGCACTTGTATTAGAGTTAGATTATATTTTATTCCTCTTTTCAGAAAATGGTAAATTAGTTCTTGTATGTTAGACAAACAAACTGATTTTTTTCTTAAAAGTTTCATCCATTTTTGTAGTTAAAAATTGGTACCAATAGATGAAAATAAAAGGACCAATTTGCTCTTTGATATAATGTAGAGGACTAATTTGCCCAATATTTGAGTAGAGTGGAAAACTGCAGTTACTCCTATAAAGGGGTCTCTACGGTACTTTCATCGAGAAATGAGCTTTGTTGGGGTAAAAGTATGGTGAAGTCCCCTTTACTAGATTACGTTTTGCCCCTTTATTAAAAATAAAATTAGCAAATTATTCTCTATCCAATAGATCAAAGAGCAAATTGATCTTTTTTGTTAAAAAATTCATCCATTTTTACTATTAAAATCTGATATGATTGATAGAATAATTAGACAGTTATACGTGACATGTCACATGTATCTCGTGTTGACGTGCAGAGACCTGTTTTTAACCATAGAAATAGATGAATTTTTTAACAAAAGTATGAGTTTGCCCTTAGATTAAAGTACAAGAATTAACTTGCCTATTTTTTAGTAGAGTGGACGAAATGTAATCCGACTCTTTGTACAAAAACCTCCATGATACTTTTATTGCATTCTTGGTCATTATGCAATAGATTAAGTGTATATATTCAACATAGTGAAGATGCCAATAGAGTAGAAAGATCCTGTGTTGGTAATTATACACAATTTGGCACTGTATTCAACATGGTAAATATACAAAAGAGAGTATTAAGATGCATATTCCTACTTGGTAGGAGCTGAGTTTGTGATAACGAATAAGGCATAATTGCAAAAAATGCAAAATGGTGTATGGTGTGTATAATGTATGGTGCAATAAGTACTATGTACGACTTTAGATAGATGCACAATTCAACATAGTCAAGATGCAAAGAGAGTACTAAGATCTTTGTTGATGACAAAGAGAGTATTAAGATGCTTATTCGTCTTTGGTAATAGCTGGTAAAAGTACCATGGAGGCCCCTGGACTAGGAGCTAGATTGCATTAAAAATAGACAAATTAGTTCCTGCATGTCAGATCAAAGAGCAAATTAATCCTTCTATTAAAAAATTCATCTATTTCTACTATTCAAAATTGATCACTGTATGTTAACATGAGGTACATGTGGCACACAACGTATCACTGACATATAGGGACTAATTAGCTCTTTTAACGGACATAGAGGGACTAAGTTGCTCATTTTTTTAGTAGAGGGGCTTCCATGATATTTTGACCGTAATAGCTTTAGTTTGCAATAATGACTAAGGACTAATTGCAAAATGCAAAATGGTGCATGACATCACATAGGTGCTTCATGATCAGTTTTGTATCTGTTAGCCTGCATAGATGAGATGATGATCATTGAATCTACAAGGAGTTCATATATTTATCTTTGTTGATTTTTTTTTCTTGTGTTAATTTATTGACCATTCCTTTTGAGGCAGATGAGAATGGTGATGCAGCTCAATGACCTGCTTTCCCCCACTCAATTAGCATATAAGCCATTACATATATGCTGAAGAAATTCAAGGCTTTGCCTAAATCAAACATTGTTGTAGGCTAGTTTTGGTGATTTATTGAGGTTAATTAGCTCTGTATCTCTGCAGATTTTTACAAAGTTGTATCAATTTAGTTCATTAATGATCTAATAACACTTCCAATCCAAGCATTGCCCTGTTTCATTCTCCCTTTATTTAATTATTTCCTTTTGTTATTCATTACTTGGATAAGACATCCTAAACTCCAAGTTCTTGCACTCTCCCTGATCTAAAATTATTAGATCTAAAAGATGGGCTTAGGTGAAAATTTTAGGCCCGTTTAAAATATGGTTTAAAATATGAGTTGAGCTTATGTTTGAACATTCAATATCTAAACTTGGCCGAATTTAATCTTTTTAGTTTATAATGTTTTATATTATGATAAATTATATATAATATAAACATTTAAAAAATGTTAAGATAATTATATACAAAATTTAACAAATAGTAGAATTAAATAATTAAATTTAAAATTTAAAATAGTATAAATATAAAATTTTTCATTTAAAAAATAATAATATGAGCGGATCTAATATGATTTTTAGTTAGTTATAAGTATGAGTAAGTTTGGATAAAATTTTAAACTCATATTTCAGATCAGGTCGAGCTTGAGCAAGCAAAAAGTGTATTAATATCATGTGTAGACTTGATCCAAGAACATTAGACTCTAATTTAGGTCATATTATTAATATTATTAAAATTTAAATTCGTTGGTGTGATATTTTAAAACAAAAAAAAAACTTATGATAATTATGTAATAAAAAATGACGCAATAATTTTAAATTTAATAGAAGGAGTTTAGCGGTGTAAATAATTAGACTTATTCTTTAAAATAAAGTACGAGAACTAAATTTCCTTTGACTTTACATCATTGATTTAGATATTTTTCTTAGTATGACATAAAAAAAAATTAAGATTTTGAGTCGAATTTTGTGATATATAAAGAAATAGGTCAATTTTGGAGAGAAAAACAGAAAATATAAATATAACTAGGAAATGAATCAAATCTAAAACTCAAGGACAAAACCACTAATATCTAACCATCTAACCAAAAGAGTTGACATGTCATATAAGTCATAATGCATGCCCTAAAAGACGAGTTTTTAGCGTATTCCCCTACTCAAAACCTTAATTTTTTTAAAATAAATATTCCTAAATTTGGCCAACTTTAATACTTTGTGCTTATTTTTTCTTACAATATTTGAAAATTAATTTGAAAAAGAAAAAAAATAAATAAAGCACTCTCCCATTGCCATCACTTTAACCAACAAAACTAGCATCCACAAAGCTACACATTGCAACTACCATCCCTGGTGTAAAAATAATAATAATAATAAAGAGAGTATGTTAAGTGAAATTGATCACACCAACTACTTGTATACAATTTTCATAACATGGATACACCAAATTCTAGCTAATAAAAATTTCAATCCCTCAACTACATATACCAACCAAATTGAGTAATAAATTATTGTGAAGTATTTTTTTCTATCTTCTCTAAGATAGGTTAATTTTGTGTATTTATATTATACGATCACTAGTACTAGATGTGACATATTAGGTAGGATTTTATGCATGATAACACGTATTCTACCTTAGGATTAATACGTCCTCATCTAGAGCTTTTCCATGTGCGAACTCATACAAAATACGAGTCAAAACGTGATGGACTAACAGGTCAGTGGGCTGATAACAGTTAGTATTATAACAATTATTTGTAAATTCAATCTAATGGTATTAACAATATATATTATTACTAATTACATTTTCTCACATGAATTGGTACAATAAAAACAAACCTAAAATCGTTGGGAAAGAAAGGTTTTCATTTATCCAAACAAAATTCCAGAAAAAGAAAGACAAAACAGAGTGTTGGCCATTGCTTCTTAAGCAATACCATCCGATGAACCAAGAGGGAAACAAGTATCTTCCCCACCGGTATTCCATAGAAAATTAGCATAGCTCGCCGGATAATATGAGTTATTAGGATCAACTTCAATGGCTTCCAAGAAATTTTCCTCCGCTGCCCACAAATCCTTCTTCGCTTTCCATAAAAAATTCGCATATTTATTGTGTGCTTCAGCGTCTACCGGTTCCACTTGTATTGCTTTCTTGAACAACTCTTCTGCTCTGAGAATTGAACAAATAAAATATTTCGTCAAGTCAGGAAATTGTTTTAAGGGGTTAAGAATGAAAAGAATTTAAGAGACCCAAAGTGTCATTTTACCATTATACTAATTTGTAATTTTCTAAAAGTTAAAGGAGCTAAAAAAAATTGAATGAGAAAGAAAAAAGAACGTAGTACCTGTCATAATCATGGACAACAAGGTAGAGAAACTGAGCATAATTAGCAAGAAGGAGAGGATTATTAGGTTCTTGTGATAATCCCTTTTTGTAAGCAAGCTCTGTCCTACAATACGTTCCATCAACGATCGAGTTCCGATGACTCAACTCTTCTTCACTCGGTTCCCACTCTGTTTCATCAAACCATTCATCACCACCACAAGCAACCGGTCTCGCTTTTCCCCCACCGCCTCTACCACCACCAGTTTTCCCATTCTGTAGCTGCAAAGAATCAAACTTCGTTTGCTCACTGCCTCGAACTTCACCGGAAGAAACATAAGAATAAGACCCCATCATCGGATTCTCCGCCGTTTCAGCCGCCAAAGCGGCGTTGTTTCCCATAGAATGAACAGAGAAATTCGCTAACAGTATCATCACGTAAATCATTAAAGTGGGTGTATGAGAAAACACTTGTTGAAATAACCAGAGGAACGAAGCATGGATCTCGTTTTGAACTCTAATGAAAATTCCATGTAAATCTTCGTATAACAATGATTCACGCATTTGTAAAGTGTAACTATGGAGTTCACGGATTATAAATACCGTCGATGAAAACGCCTTTTTCATTGAACAACAAGCCGATTCCCCCCACTGTAATTTATTATAGGAGCTATCTTCTTCGTCGTCGGATCTTTCATAGCCGTCGGTTTCATCGCCGTCGTGTAAGTGGAATCTGAGGGCTGGATCTTCAATTCTCTTTGAAAATTCATCGTCTGATAAGTAGTGTATACAAGCAATTGGTGAAGAAGCTTTATGTTTCGGTTTGAAAATCTCAGAGGATTTATACCGGTTGATAATGGCGGAACGTGAACCGAAAAGAGTAGACCGATTAACGGTCTTTGAAACAAGGACGGCGTCGGTACGGCACCGTTTTGGAAATGAAGGTGAAGGGATTACCGCCGACGATTGGGTAAGGTTTGGCTCTGATAACTGTAAATGCAAATTTGCTGCTACTTTTACTACCATTTGTTACAAAATTCGGCTATGCGGCGCCAAACAGAGCCTTAAGATTAAAAAAAATAAAAACCTTTGCTGGAAAAAAAACTCTTTTTCTTTCAAAATTCAAACCCCGAATTTTTTTCCTTAATTTATTCGAAAATGGAGAAAAATCGGATCTTGAAACTGGAAAACTGATAGAAATTCGAGATTTCTTAACAAAACATTAATTAAACAATAGTTTTCAAGAAATTTGTTAAGAAAAAAAAAGAAGGAATTTTCTTAGTTTTTGTTTGGCGCCCGAGAAAAAAAAGCTCCGGCGAAGCTTTATATATATCTCAGTTACCAGAAAGGAGAAGGAGAAGCTCTGTATTTATACAACAAAACTGTTCCCTTTTTTTGCTGCGTACTACAAAAAAAATATATAGATTTTGTTTTACTTTGATAAGTCTAAGATTTTGTTTAACGAAAAAGGACGAGTTTTTTATTCTAGAAAATATATAATCTAAGGATTAATATAAGATTTGATACTTTGAGTTTAGTCTTAATGTTCAATTTGATACTTATGCTTCTTTTGTCCTAATTTGGTTCCTGAATTTAACTTTGATGTTCAATTTAGTACCTAGACCAAATGGTAACATATCCCTGATGACTATTTGACACGTGTGATCTTGCAAAAAAATATAGATACTTAATTGCATTAAAAAAATTTAGGTATTAAATTAAATATTAAAGCCAAATCCAGACACTTAATTAATAAAAAAATTAAGTATCAAATTGAATATTAAAATTAAACTCAAATATGAAATTGAGATTAAAAAATTCAAGTAGTGAATCAGGATAAAAAATTAAAGTACAAAATTAAATATTGAATAGTAAATTATTATAATATATTTATTTAATATATTACATATTTAAAAATAATAATAGAATATTAATATTTTAACATTAATTAAACAAAATGTATCAAATTATAAATAGTATATAACTTCATAAATTTTAATAATTATTATATCTTTTTATTTCTTAATGTATCTATCGAAGCGAGTCTAGTAACAGAGGCGAATCTAAGGGGCTGGCAAAGGCCCTGACTCACCTTAAAATAGAAAATTATTGTTTTAGCTCTTTAAAAAATTTTAAAATTTTAAATTAGTAAAGGTAAAATTACACTTTGGCCCCCTTAAAATTATGAAAATTTAATTTAATCCTTTAAAATTTATAAAAATATAGAGTATTAAAAATTAAATTTCATTTCGGCCCCCCTAAAAAAATTTTCTAGCTTCGCCCTTGTCTAGTAATTAATCTTTCGCATTCTGTAAGCCCATTAAAAGGGTAGATACTGGTCACAAATTTTAGAACTGCTTCATATTCAGTGCGAAAATCGAACCCTTAACCGTTAGTTAAGGTTTTATGTCTAATTTATTTATATGATTAATATATGCATTTTTAAACATGCTTCACATCAGTTTATATTAAATCAATGGAAGGACTCGATTGAAATAATTAAATATTTTAATAATTCAGATAAAATTTTATATATTATTTTTATATTAGTTGATATTATTTTTATTTGTTTGTATGCCATTTCGCATGTGAATAAAATTAGATTTTTCCTTTTTCTTTTACATATGTTTTTAATTTCAACACGGCTTGTTTCACGGACAAAGATGGAGGTTACGTGGCAAACATTTAAGTATGCCACGTTTCTATAAAGCCGCCTTTCGCGAAATTTATTCTTTCCACCGACTTCTTTTGTCGCCACGTGTCCTCATCTATACCCTTTGTTTTGGTTAAAATTACATTTAAACCTGATTTTGGTTCGCATCTTAAATCATCGGTAATAAAAGTGAATTATGTTTTTTTTTTCATACTTATTAAACGGCTAAATTACTTGAAAAGTAAATTTATTTTTCCATTAAATTTTTATTAATTTTTATTATTAAAAATTAATTTTCGTATTTTAACAAGAAGTAAACGTGGCACACAAGGGCGTAACTGAGGGACTGACAAGGATTCCGCCTCCCTAAAATGAAAAATTTTAAATTAAAAAAAATTATACCGTATGAATTATATTATTTATTAAAAATGTCAAAATTAATAAAATTATTCATTCATTTATTAAAAAGCTAATTATTTTTTCAATATAAAATGCACAAAAATGAAAAAAAAATCTAATTGAGGAATGCAAAGCCAAAAAAAAAGATGGGAAATGGAAGGTCCAAAAACCAAAAATGCTGAGGCAACAACGTGCTTAAACGTTTACATCATCAAAAATATGGATGGCTAATAATTTCAACGGTTGATATTGATTACTTGACATTTTATAAAATTTTGACAACTCGAACTTAGAATGGCTCGAAGATAAATGTTTACTTAAAAAGATTAGAAGTCGATATGACTCGACTCAACAAATATGATTGATAAAGTTAAATAATTAAAATTAAAATGATTTGAATTGAAGTATATCTTAATTCAAAATAATTTAAAAATTTTAAAAGTTTAAATCGATCTAATCCTGATTCATTTAACCCGAAATCAAATACAATTTACTCAACTGACAAGTCTACTCATAAACATTGAAACAACATTTTCAAAGTATTGTCTAGATTCTAAATTGGTGTATAAACTTCAAATTGGTTAAATTGAATAAATAAATAAATAAATGCGAAGTTATCCCAAAGTTTAAATTAAAGAGAATGGATGTCGCGTAAAAGTATAATATATTTATAATTTAGTCTATATCTTTTACACACTTTCATAAATTTTTTTATATAATTGATATTTCAACAATTCGTCTGTTGAATTTATTAGTATATAGTTGAATTGTTGTATAAGTTTCAAATCAATTATCAACAAGTGCTGGATGCAATAGTAAATCACATTACATTTTTATGGAGTTCGGACCCAACAAATGGTAAAATTACCTTGTAGGCCCTTCAAAATTTTAAAAATTACAAATTAGTATATAATAATAAAATTGCACTTTGACCTTCCAAAAATTTATGATTTATCTCTATCTCTTTTGAAGCAATTTTCTGGTTTCGACTTTATTTTAAGAGAGATTATTGAGAAAAATATTTATGAATCCCGAAAAATTTAAATTTTATAAACTATAAAACGTAGATGAAAAATAATACAAAAATGGTTTGGATGGTTGGTATAAATTACCATTTATCATGTCAGCCAATTTGGCCCATGGAAAAGGAGTTGATTGGCATAGTTGAGTTGGAGAAAGACGTGCATGAATGTGGATGGGAATAATCGCACACCATGCACGCACCAAGGCAGGTTGCAGATTGACCACTCACTCCTTTTTGTCCGCTCATCCTCACACTCCTCGTTTGTTTTCAAACCCCATCAAAGAATCAAATTTGAGAGGGTTAAATCAATTTCTTTTGGATTCAGTCTTGTTTGAAAATCTGATTTAATGGAGAACAACTGTCAAATTCAGGCCCCAATATAGACACAATTATTAAGTTTAGATATAAAAATATAAGAACAATTATCTAGTTCATGTCTTAATACGAGAACAATTACTAAATTTAAAAAATATTTTAAATAAAAAAATTCAAACCCCAATATAAAAATTATTACCAAACTCGAACATTAAATAATGATTTAACGTAATTTTAGAGCTGAAAGTAATACAGATTGATACAAGACCTTTTTAACTAGGGGTAAGCAAAATTCGATTTGATTCGGAAAACTCGATAAAAAATTCAAATTTTGAATTAAATAGTTCGAGTTATTTGAGTTAATCAAGTTATTCGGATCAACTCGAATAAAAAATTAAGTTTTTTGGTTTAACTCGAATATGAATTACACAATTCGAGTTATCCGAAAATTCGAATAACAAAAGATAAAACTACGTCGTTTTGATAAATGTTTACTTTTTCTAAAGTTAAAAGTCAAAATTATTAAGTTAAAAGGCAAAATTCCGTTGTTTTGATAAATATTTACTCATTAAGTTAAAAGGTAACATTGAGTATAAATAATATGATTTATTAACTCGACTCGACTTAACTTGAAATTTTTTCACTCGATTCGATTCGATTAAAAAAAATTCAAGTTGTGTTCGGTTGCTAAAATATGATTCGTTAACTCGACTAACTCAAATTTTTAACTCGATTCGACTTGAGTCAATCGAATACTCAACCCTATTTTTAACTATATTTAAGGCTATGAGATTTTCTCCACAAGAGATTAAATTTGCTGACAATTTTTATTTTGGTGGGCTTTTTAATGGGTCCCAATGCGAAATCTGTCACCAACTTGACGAGGTTTCGTTGTATTTTCAAAGCTAGCTGCAAGTGGGTTTTTTATTCATGGTAATGGCAACCCCTTCAAATTCACACCATAACCATTTATCTTTAATTTTTTAATATAATATTTATTTTTATCCATAATCCCTTTCAACTTGTAAATTGAAAAAAAAAATATTTTTACATTTTTTATCTTTTTAATATATAAGTATAATGCGATACTTTTAAATAATAGATACGTTACAATGAAACAAACAATTACTATAATAGCTTTATGTTTTGTTTATTTTGATCATGCCACGTAAAGTGGTAATTAGTTTGGAAAACATTGAGTAATTCGGATTTTTATCATCCTTAGTTTAGTGTGAAAATTCATAAACATTTAAGTTTTGTCTATTTTGAACTTGGACCATTTTGATTTCAAATAATTTTAAGTTTGATTTTTTTTCTAATCTTTTTAATCAAATCAGGTTTAAAATAAGTTCGGGTCTAGGTCTTTTTGGCTTGTTCTTTCGGTTTTAGATTCATTTTGCCTCCTCTGAAATAAAATGTGACTATCTAAAGATCTCATTATAGTGGGATTCTTTTAAATCCATGATTGAAATAAAAAGGATGAAAACGAAACACCAATCTACCGTTAATCATATCATGTAGGATTTGCATTGAGAAACGATAGTTTACCTTTTAACCAATTCAACTGGTTTCAACACTAAAGAAGGACAAAAATTGATTTCCAGAGAAAAGCAATGTATTCAGTAACTGATTTAATAGGTTCCAAGTTGTCAGTACATTTTCTTAGTTTTTGATGTGGCTTGATCAAACGGCTACTATCCCATCATTTCTGTATTTTAACTGTTGGAAGTTTCCATGTATTTCAAGGAATTTCACATATCCCACATCCTTTAGATGCACCTATTAAAATATTGTTTATATAGTATTGATTTACTATAAGTTTATATGTGCCAAAATAAGAGGATGGGCTTAGTTCAAATGGGATATAGAAATACAAGGCTCAACCCGCTATTTTGATGATTCAGAATGATTTAACTCTTAGAGAATTAATAAAAAGTATTTTGTTGGTTTATAAAAATAAACACCAAATTAATCAAAGATACCAAGAAAAAAACTATATTGATAAAAATCATTTTTATGAATTTATTGCAAGACATCAAAATATGACTGAAAATAAAGAACAAAAATCATTATGATTTGTTTGTTCCTGAAAATATTTTATTCCCTAACCACCTGCAAGAATTACGGATTCGAATTTCTTTCAATTCAAGAGATAAAAATGGTATGCATTAATTCAAATGGGATGCAAAAATACAAGGCTCGACCCGACTATTCAAAATTACTTAATTTTCACATTCTCTTCCAAATTTTATCTGTATTTTCCTTAAAATCATTTTCTAACCACAATTGTTGATTTAAAAAAACAAATTCCAATATTCCAATATAATTTTTGACAAATTTTACAAACATATCAAATAAAAAAAAGTAAGTGGTATTTATCTTTGCTTTGGTAAGCATATAATAAAATGATGACAAAAACCTTATTAAGAAGGAATCACATAAACAGAGCTTGTTTACAAACAATATTTTCAAATGAGAAATGGGTTTTCTCCCTCTCTCTCTCAACTTGAAAAATGGCCCTCAAACAGTACTCCTTATCTTCTCACTGCTCAAATTTCCAAAATGTAAATATTTTTCATACGGTCCAAGAAAATCGATGCTTGGAATGACATCATCCTTGGGGTATTTCCGGTGTAAAAGGCGGCGGCCGGCTAGGCTGACAACGATGGGTTGAGTCCCGATTTGACATTAGTTTGATCTATAACAAGCAAATTGTGCAATTAATTAGTATTCACCAAACAATAAATAAATAATGGGATGCCATTGGAATTAGTTTTAATTTGGCTAATATATTTAAATACTGTAAATAAACCTTAAACTACGCATTAAATTTCGAGTTAAGATTTACTGCGTTATTTTTTTCATCCATTAATATTTAATACAATGATAAACACCGTTCAAATATGTAGGATCCATGTAAGATTTATCTATTAAATGTGAAAATCCTTTTTTGTTGATGCAATAGAAATTACGTACACTTTAATATCAACATAAAATTTAAAAGAGTAATTCGAATTTTTAAAAGAGTGATTAAGTGTGTCGTATATGTATACGATCACATTTTATTTTTATTTAATAAAGAGTTATTTAAACAAAATATAATAGTTTAAGGAATTTTTTAATATATTATCCTTTTAATTTTTTACTTACCCAATGGTGCTGGAATTTTATGAACAAAAAAACATGCAGAAATGGCTGCATAACAAAGGCAAAGTACCACTCCTTTCATGTAATGTGAAGTTCCATCCTATAAAAAAAATTATATTTATTACAACAATAAAATATAAACACTAAAATTAGAAAAGCAAATTAATTAAAAGTTGATTAATAAAACCTGTAGAGTAAAGGCAACAACAAGTATTGTTAAAGCAAGACAACCAGTTTCAAGAAGATTGAAATCAAGGTCCATTTTGATTCTCATAATCCACCCAACCACAACACATAATGGAACCTGTAATATATGCATATAATGTTAGAATTGATCGAGAGATTAAGGCATTAAGTTGTTGAACATGACACTACATGTTTAAAATCTTACAGCAAACATGGAGATTTGAGTTGCAGAACCCAAAGCAACACCCAAAGATATGTCCTGAAATTCAAGTTTCCAACAATCAGACCTCGCCAGGTATAGGTATAACGATAGATGTATATGATTGATTACCAGTTTGTTTTTAAAGGCGAAAATGATAGCTCCAGCATGTTCAGCTGCATTCCCAACAATGGGTATCAAAATTATGCTGATGAAGCTAATGGAAATGCCCCATGTTTCTGATGCAGCCTGAACCATCACACACCCATACATATATGAATACATCAATGTGAACCATATATGTATGTATATATGTTATAGAATATGTATGGATGGATGGATGGATGTACCTCAATTGTGCCCACCACATACTCAGATAGCAAAGCAATGATGAGTGTCATACCAACCAACCAGCTAAATCCACTCCAAAACCCTATCACTGCCTTTTCTTCATCTTCATCTTCAACTTCCTACATCATCATTATCAATTAGCATCACTTTCAGCTTCGAACTCGGGTTTAGAGGAGTCCATAGATCAATATCATGCATGGTTGATTATGCTTGATCTGATATGAAATACGAGCTTCGAGTTTTGTACAAGTTCTTCCATACTTATAAATAACCCAGAATTCAGCTTCAACTATTAATAACTTTAAGATTCTTCTATTTAAATTCTTCCATTGAATTCGATGGTGTTAAATTTTGAAACAAAATAGGGAAATTAAATTCCTTAAAATAGAAGTAGAGGATTAAATTTTCAAATGTATTAATAGTATATAGGCTTGGAGCATAATTTAACCCAAAAATAGTCACCTCTTGAGAGTCAAAAATCTGCCTATGAGTCTTAAGCTGGAAGACAATATATCCAATATAAGCAACAAGCATCACCACACTGCTTGCTCTTGACAGCTCCAATGTATATTCAGCAATGGAAACCCCAGTTTCAGGTTTTACTGCATATTTAAACATCAATGGCAACATATGGCAAAGCAATCCCAACAACAACAGCCCAGAGTTCACATCAGCTTGCTTCTGCACATATCATATATAATATATACACAAACATACAGCCCCAATGCATTATGAATCGATAAATAACTTTTGGATAAATTACACTGGTAGTTATCAAATTATTGGTAAGCTTCTTTTTTGATCACTCAACTATTTGATATTTTTTTTGGGTCATTTGCTGTTAAATGGCTAACGGAAAGATGATGTGATAGTTTTTAAAATTAACATAATAGTAACTTTAACCCTCAATATTTATACATTGTGTCAATTTAGCCTTGATTCTAAAAAAAATAACCCTCAACATTTACACATTGTGTAGTTGAGTCCATTTGCAGTTTTTTTTAAACACTTTCACCTTAAAGGCTAAAAAAAATAAATTTATTAGCTAAATCTGATTGAAAATATACCAGAAATGAAAATGTCAGGAAATTCAAGATAATAATTTTCATTTTTCTCATTCCTTTAAAATTCACTCAACGTAAAAAAGAAAAGCAAAATTGTAAAAAAAAAAAGATCAAATTATACAATATGTAAATGTGGAGGGTTAAATTATTTTCGAACCCAAACTAAATTGACACAATTAATAAATATTGAGGGTTAAATTTGTAATTATACCAATTTTAAAAGCTATCAAATTATATTTCCATTAGTTATTTAATAGATAGTGACCAAATAAGAAAAAAAATCGAATAATTGAGTGATTATTTTGTAACTTTTCGTAATTGGGTGACCGAAAAAAAAAAAAACTTACTAATGACCGGATGACTACCAATGTAGTTTACCTATTAATTTCCCAAAATTACTTATAGTATGATAAAGAAAGTCTTTACCCTATCATATCTTTGCTCTCTTTTGAGGTTGGCTAGGCCTCCACAAAGGAGAGAAGTGCCAAGAACGAGGAGGAGATTTGAGAGAATGGAACCCATTAGAGAGTACTTGAGAACATGTATTTTGTTTCTGTAAAGTGCAAATAATGCTATTATAAGCTCTGTTGCATTTCCACATGTTGCATTTAGGAGTCCTCCAACTGCAAATATTCCAATCCCATTATTATTATTTTTTATTTTCTTGATCCTTTAAAACCTGGGTTAATATACCATTTAATACTTGAGTTTAGCTTTAATGTTCAATTTGGTACTCAAGCCAAAATGGCATAATGTGGTCTAATGACACGAGTGCTAATGGGATAAAAAAATTCAAGTACCAAATTAAACATTAAAACTAAATTTAGATATCAAATAGTATATTAACCCAAAAAAAAAATCAAAATTTCCTATCTAAATGTTTGAAATGTAAAATAATAATAATATTAATAATAATAATACCTGTTGGACCTGTAAAGTACGCAATTTGCCTGGATTTTATAGAAAGAAATCTTGTCAGAAATCTTGCATATAAATTATACTAGAATATATGTGCATGAAAAGAAAATGGATAATATAAAAATTAACCCCTAGACTTTGTAACTTTTAACAATTCGATACCTAAAATTTGTTTAATAATTAGACACTCTAAGTCATAAAATATTGAAATGGCTTTGTTGATCAATACTAGGGTCAAATCCCAAGACAATTTTGGGTTTAGTTTTTGCCGAATTTATTTACTTAACTATGAAGTTGGTATGATTTTATGGTTGTATTAATAGCAAATTTTGATAGAAAGTACAACGATTGGACTAAATCTCAAACTCCATTCATTAGACCATTAAATTTGCTAACCAAATAAAAAGTGTAGGGATGTACGAAATCGTTAAAAAAACATATTGTTCGAGGATCAATTTATAAATTAATATTCTATCAAACTTACTCAGTTAGGAAGCTAACACGCTCAGCAAGTGGTGTAAGTCCAAGCAAACTTAAAGCAAATATCCATGGCTACATTAAGATTAAAAAAAACCCAGAAATATTAAATTAAAAATGATAAAATTAAAGATAAATTAAATTAAATTTGAAAAAGAAACTTACTCTTCCAAACTTATAGAAATCAGCAACAATGGCTAAAGGGATTGCAGGAAAAAGAACAGCAAGCTTAGTACCTAAAATCACTTCTTGCAAATTTGCTAACAACTCCCTAAGAATCCGAAATCGGATCGTTGACACCAGTATCGGGTCCGATTTCTTACGCATAAACGAACTCGACATGTTTTGTGCTGTCCTAATTGTAACACCATTGTTATTATTACAACATGTTTCTTTGTCCATCAAACTTTTGTTGGACCCTTCAGAGAACTCCATTGATACAAGAAGAAGAAGAAGAAGAAGAAGAAGGATTAAAGTGCAATTATAGGTTTTATTTTATTTTTGTTTGAAGAGAAATAATTTGTTAATAATAAGAGCAAAGTGGGGAATGGTTTTTGATCTTTTATATATGCATGGGATTTATATAGGGACATTAATTTTTATTTCTTTAGGGTTTTGCAGTTTCCTGGAATTTTCCAACCCTTTTGTTTCCATTCTTGCATGAGCTTTGAGCCCTTTAATTTACGTATTATAGCATTTAGTTTTCACCCCTTGAGCAAAATGAAAGTTGAAGGTACATATTTATACACATTTACGTTTATAAAGTTAAATTATGTAATTTATAATATATATATATATATATGCATATATACGGGTTAATTTCTAGACTTTAAAATGTTTTAATTGAATCTTCAAGGCATTAGTATAATATTACTTAAAATACGTGGATTAAATTACAAATATGTGTGTGCTTACTAGAAAACATGTCAGATCTAAGTTATATATGCAGTAGGTACACATGTATGTATAATTTAATCAATGTCAGTTGGCATTTGACGTCTAAGAAAATGATGTTCATAGAAAAATCCGATTAATATGATGTTGATACTTTGATATAGTGGCGAATCCAGGGGGGCTGGCATGGGCCCCGGCCCCCCCTAAAAGGTAAAATTTCCATTTAGGCCCTTCAAATTTTTTAAAAATTTTAAATTAAAAAAGGTAAAATTGCACTTTGGCCCCCCTAAAATTATAAAAATTTGATTTAATTCTTTACAAATTAGAAAGATATAAACTATAAAAAATTAAAATTTCATCCGGCCCCCCCTAAAAAATTTTCCTGGCTTCGCCCCTGCTTTGATAATTCAATTAAAATATTTTAAAATTTGAGTACACTTGTTGTAATTGATTTCTCTCTATAGTATAATATATTTATATTTGATTGTGAAACTTTTTATATTAGTGAAATAAGATAGAATTTCATCATTTATGTTATTTTAGAAGCTTAGAGCTATTTACACCGATCTTTATTATTATTTCTTTTAAGGATTTAACCTTATTATTTTAAATGGTACACGTTGAATTTATTAAATTAAATTCTATTATGTTAATTTATTATTTTCACGTAATACTAAAAAAATTACATTATTTTAATTAATAATTATGTTTATCGACATTTTTAAAGTTACATAAACTTAATTTTGTGGATGATAATATACTGAAAAAGGGGTCAGAAATTTCTTGGTATTTTCAGGTCAGAGCTTCCTTTACAAAGAATCAAAGGGTTTTGTATGGCAAGATTTTTAGTGAAAAATTAAAGCAATCCAAATGATGAAAAAGACAATCCTAAAAATAGTGTATATGTACTGCCCTCTCATATAAAGGAAGGTGTTGGACGAAATTTCCTCACCTTACTTTTACCTTCTTTTTTTCTATAATAATAATACCATAGTATGAGAATGTATGAAGAAACACTTATGAACCAACTAGTTTAAATAATGGTTTAATTCTCATTTTGGTTCTCCTTTGGGTGTCCTAATTAATAATATAGGTAGTTTTTGCCGTTAAAGAGACGCTGGGAATGCTTTTGTAATTCATCAAAAAAAAATATTTAGTTGACGTATAAATTTATTATTAGTTGAACTTGGTAGATGGATTAATTTCCATGTCATCTAGGAAGAAAATGGGAATTTTGTGTTCTGAGGACTAAGATTGAGTCATAAATTTTTGGAGGACTCAGATAGCAAATTTATCAATATTTTGGGGGGTTAAATAGGAATTTGACCAATATTAAAGTTGTTGAGGGCAAATTGGCTACTCCAGAAGAAGTCTTCGAAGTGTTGTCTTTGGGGACGCTGATCTGGTCCCTTAACAACGAAAGATAATGTCGCCTGGGGGAGGATTTTGCCTCCTTCCGCGGAGAGTAGTGTACGATTCATGGAGAGGGTGCCTCAACCATACGTGGACGTACAACCACCCACCAAGAGGTGGTGTGAGCATCTCGCCCTTGGTGGGATTTGAATCCCTGACCTATGCCATGTAAGTCACTTGTTGGGGTATACAGAATGTGGTACCACTTTGGCTAGCTAGCTCAAGTGATACCATATATCCTAATAGGTGACTTTTTTTTTTTTGAAGAAAACCCTAATAGGTGACTTATATACTATAGTTAGGGGTTCAAATCCCACCAAGGGCAAGATGTCATGTCGCCTCTTGGTGGGAGGCCATACGTCCACGTACAGTTGAGGCACCCCCTTTGTGAACCATAAATGGCTCTCCGCCGGAGAGGGGGCAAAACCCTCCCTCGAGGGACAATACCTTCTATTGTTGAAGGATCAGATTGGCGTCCCCAAGGACAACACTTCGAAGACTTCTTCCAGAGGAGTTAATTCACCCTCAACAAAAGTACTATTTGAAGAAGGAGAGGTTAAGGCCTTTCCTGCCTACACCTCTTGGTGTTGACCTTATACACCAGCTATTCAAGTGCAACCAAGTAATAATATTATCGTTTAGGACATACTAATAAAAGTTTGTTTTAAAAGGTTATGTAATTGCTTCAATGGCAACAATTAGTAAAGCCATCAGTTTGGACCTTTTAATAACATTATAAAAGTAGAAAAATCAAATTATGTCAAATTAAAGTAAAAGGATAAAATCCCAGATTTCGATATAGTTAAAGGATTAAAACCACAATTAGAACTTGAAACGTTACATACCCAGTTTCACATGTAATTAGCCTCAGACGACTCAATTTCCTTTGGACCAAAAAATTTCCTATGCTTCTTTTTTAGGGTTAAATAACATTTAATCCTTGAACTTACTATTTTTTTTTAATTTAATCCCTAAACTTTTATTTTTTCCACATCAGTTCTAGAACTTGGGAACTTTTTCTACTTCGGTCTTTAAACTTAGATTCCATTAAAGTGTGATAACATGGTACTTTTAGATTAAAAATAAAAAAAATTGAAAAAATATATTATATATTTAAAATATTCAGGTGATAATGAGACACAACTTTAACCTATCAGATCATCGCACCTTAACAGAATTCAAATTCAGTGACCAAATTGAAAAATTCGACAAAAAGAAATCTAAGTATTAATGTGAGATTTTTTCTAATTTACTAATATGAGTGAGTAATCAAATTTAAGGACCAAATAGTGAACTAATACTTTTTTTTTATTCTATACAACCTAACAACTAATGGGATCTCTGAATTTTGTGTTGGATTCTACATTTTCTTATTAGAAAAAAAAGACTTTCACAACATAAGCCTTGAATTGTTAAGATCTTGACTTAGCAACATGTTACTTTCAAGACATGAAATGAAATCTGCCCAATCCTGTTTGAATTTCGACCAAGCATATGGAACTTGCTGCAATATTTTAAACCCTCACGTTCACAACATTTCCTTGATTCTCTCCAAGACAAAATCAGACAGCCTGGATTAAATTTTTTTTCAAGTAATTTCATTTTTTTAATATAAACTTCAGCTTTTTTATTGATTCCAAAACAGTCCCATTTTTTTTTTCTGAAAGAATTAGAAACCATTTAGAGGAAGAAGAATGATTACCTCATGTTCATAGATTTTCAAAATATCTCTTCATATTGCTTTGATCTTGATTCTTCACCCCATTTGGTGTAATTATATGAAGGTTTAATCGCACCAAATATCCCCAAACAATGGGCCAAGTTATAAATTGATCCCTACATTTCAAAAACTTAGTTCTTCGATCAGCTTATGTTGTTAGTTTAGGCATATTTGAATATGAAGTGCGCATGAATCAAATTGCAAATGTGTATGCACTTATAGTATGAATAACTTGAATATGACGTATTAAAAAAAATAAATAGTGTCAATTAAAATTTAGAAGGGCTATCTAAGGGGTGAAAGTAGAAAAAAGTTTTTAGGGGAGTCTAAATTGAATCATAAACTTGGGGAGGGCAAAAAGCAATTTTACCATTGTATTAATTTTATAATTTTATAATTAGCAACTTTAATTACGCTCCATGCCCAATTTGAGCTGTAGCACATAAGCCGACGGTAAAGCTGTCAGACGGACTTAATTGATATGATACTAATACTTTTATAATTTAATTAAAATGTTTTGAAATTTAAGGATTAATTTAAAATTTAATCCATAGTTTAGGATATCTACTACAATTTATAATTCCTTGTAAAGTCAACCTGTTCTCAATGTTATCCTTACCCGATTCAGATCCAAGTTAATGATTTTGGTTGGAATCACCAATGCATTTTAACGTGCCGTATTGTAATTAGAAATAACCTTTGATAATTTATCGAAATTTAAATAATCGCAGTAATTCGATGCTATGATCATTATTTTTCTATTTCGATTTTTTGTGTTATCGATATTCATCGTTAAAATTAATCATGTAATTGATGTTAATTGATCATGATAACATTACTTAATAGGGTACTACTAAGACAAGATTACAGGGACCGTAATGCAAGAACACATTCTTTTCACTTTCGTTTTCAATCTTTTTAATCATTCATTTACAAATCAAAGAATCATAAATAAGAATAAAAATTCTGGGTTTCTTTTGACAAAAAGAAAGGACTAAAATGCAATTAAAAAATTTTCAATCTGAAGGAAGTGAAATTGTAGTATATGAAAGGCTAGCATGACTATTCTCACAAAGTGTTAAAGCTTTCTCTAAATTGGCAACAATGTCTGTCATATTAGGCCTTTCTTTTCCTTCCAAATTCACACAATTCATAGCTGTGTAAGCCATTAATTCCACTGCCTCGACCTCGTGAATCTCTGGCACCCCGACTCTTGTATCGAGCACTGACCGGAGATCCCCGGTTGATATCCTTGGGCCGGCGTATTCCACTACCCCCATTGGTCCAGTTCTGTCTTCTCTGTTTCGAAAAACGGCTTTTCTTCCTGTTAAAAGCTCTAACAATACCACACCTAAGCCGTAAACATCGCTCTTTGGTGTCAATACATTTAGGACGTAGTATTCGGGATCTATGTACCCAACTGTACCGACTGCGGTGGTTGACATGAATTGTTGATCGGATTCCGGTCCCATCAATGATAATCCGAAATCCGAAACTCGAGCAGTCCAATTTGCATCTAATAGTATGTTGGAGGACTTTATGTCCCTATGAATTATAGGTGGGACTGCATAGTTATGAAGGTAATGAATCCCTCTTGCCGCGTCTAACCCAATTTTGATTCTCATTTTCCAAGAGTTTAGTTCGCTGCTTCCTTTTTCGATGTTGTTCGTGTTATGGAGATGATCGTGGAGTGAACCATTAGTCATGTACTCGTAAACCAAAAGCCTCTCGTCGTTTTCTTGGCAGAATCCGATTAATCCCACTAAATGTTTATGGTGCAGCCTCGATAATAAAGCTAATTCCGATTCAAACGCGGTTTCCTTCTCTTGGAATTTCTTCGCTTTTTTCTCTAATGAGTCGTTTTCGCCTCTTTTAATAGCGACTTCGCGACCGTCTCGAAGTTTGCCTCTATAAACAACCCCGAAACTCCCGGAACCGATACGGTTTTCGATCGAGAAGTTGTTGGAAGCATCGGCGAGCTCCGAGAACGAAAAGCTTTGGGTTTTCTCCGTTTGTTTCGATGAGGATGACCCACTTCGTTGCCGGCTGAGTCTCCTCGAACTATTGTGTCGAAGCGAAAATGATCTTAAAGGTGGTGGAGCAATAGCATCATTAGCTACCGTGGGTTGCACGGAACTATTTGACCTGCAAAGCCAAAACCCACATTTCCATTGCCACAAACAGTAAAGAACACTGCAAATCCCTACAAAAGCACCAATTGATCCCACAATCAAAAACGCCATTGAAAGCTTGTTAATCCCTTTTGACGGCTCAGATCCTCGTGATGGTACCGGCGTTAACGGGACCGGGATTGGAAGCTCGGTTTGACACGGTTTACAAATGTTGCCTGAACCATAACACAGTGTCTCAGAATTCAAATAAGTACCACAATTACATGAACTTTTAACACATGGACCTGGAATCACCGTTGGAACAGGAACATCAATTGTAAAGGCATTTCCCCAACAAATAATTGTCAAATTCCTTGTTGTTAACCCACAAATGAAATCCAAACCAGCAACAATGGTTTCAAATGAAACATCCTTAACTCTATTATTATTACCGCTTCCCCAACATTGAACCAAACCGTTTCTTCGTTGGATACCGCAACCGAAACCCCGTCCTGATGTTAAACCGGAAAATTCAAAAGCCGAACTGGTTGGAACATCGAGTTGGCCGGTTCCTTTACAGACAAGGAATCCTGTCTTGGTCAATCCACAAACATGGGAATCTCCTGCAACTAAATTCGACATAGACAAGTTACCAAACTGAGTTTGGATTTCAACACTAATTTCACTATAACCCCAACAAACAACTTTACTACTGTTCATCAAAATCCCACAGCTAAAACCATTCCCTGATGTGATCTTACTAAACTTTAAACCATCACCAGGTGATGAAAATGGTGAACCACGGTTCCCTCGCCAGCACCTAGCTATGCCGGAACTTACCTCTCTAGCACAAACATGGTCAACACCGACGGCTAAGTCGGTCAACGAGACATTATAGTTTAAATATATACGCTTTGGGTTGAACAAAGCTCGAGTGTCCCAACAATGGAGACTGAATCCACCTGATCTAAGCCCACAAAAGAAGGTTTTGCCACCGGAGATTGATTCGAATGATACGTTGGGTGATACCGAAACGTCGAGTTTGAGTCCGTTTTGGTAACATTCGACTCGTTGGGTTGGCTTGTTAGCTATGATACCACATATGGTGCCTGTGCCGTATACAACCGCAACCGTGGAGGCTGAGCCGAGGGCGGCGACAACATGGATGGTAGCGGCGGTGAGGATCAAGAGGGAAATAGTGAAAAAGAAGGTCATTTCAAAGATGGTGCTGGTGGTTTATTGATGTTCTTCATTGAAAAAAAAAACAGAACAACAAAAAAAAAAAAACATAGGAACAGAAACAGGGAGCACGATGATAATGATAAAGAAAAGAGAGTCGTGTAATAAAACAATATAATATGAAAATGAATAAAGATTAATTCATACATAAGTGCAAAGCATGTGGTCCCATGAAAATGGTGATGGTAGTTTCAGATTTTTTTTTTTTTTGGTTTTTCAATCAAATATTAAAAAAAATGGAACTTTATAAGAGTGTTGGATGAAATTAAAACAATACTTTTTTAAAAACAGAGATTAAAGTATTTATCTTTCTGTCTGTCTTGTTTAAAGTTCCCTACTTGCAGATTTTACCTTTTAAAAGTAGTTTAATCATAGTTCCCATAACCCATAAAAAAGCTGGTGTTTTTTTTCCCTTCCTGTCTCTAAAAATGATGGAAATAACGAATATATAAGGTGAAATAAAATCAAATTATGAGATTTTAAGTTAAAATCTTAATTTATGTAAATGTGTCAATTTTTATTAAATTTATTCTCACTTACCACTAAACTTAAATTTATAAGTGATCATGGCCAGGTTACTTGGACCGTCCAAAAAGTGATAAATTAAACAAAAATATAAATTTAAAAAATGAGTTTGGATAAAAAATAAGTTCTGTTTAAAAAACAGACCGAGCCTCAGTTAAGGTACTTTTGGGTCGGGCCGGGCCGAATTTATAAAATGACAAAAAAGAAATCTGCTATTTTGTTGTTGTTTTAATGCTATTTTCTTGTTGTTTTCTCTCTATTTTGCTACCATTTCACTATTATGTTATTATTATTTTGTTGTTATTATTTGAATATTGTATAACACTTGTTTTATTGTTAATTTTGTTATTATTTTAGAGACATTTGCTTATTAAGTTGCATTTATCTTAGTGTTATTTAAAATTTATTTTCAATTTATTGAGAAATATTTATTTTAATATTTTTAGTATTTTTGATGTATTATGTATATTTAAAAAGTATATAAAAAAATTAATATGGGATTGGCCCGAGTTTTAGCATTTTTATCCGAACTAGGCTTGGGTAAAATTTTAGGCCCATTTTTCGGCTCGACCTGGTCTGATCCATAAGCACCTCTAAGTTAAATTGTTTATTAAATTTTAAAATTGAGAGACAAAATTTAATTATTTTTTTATATTTTACTTTTAATAGTTAACAACAATAAGTTAATTAATATAAAATTAAAATTAAATAAAAATGGTTATTTTATAAATAAAAAAATTCTTTTACTATATTATTTTTATTTCATTAATTAGAAATAATTTTTAATATTTATAAGTTAAATTAAAAATAAAATATATGAATTTTTTTTTTCAAATTATGTTTTTCAAATTATCAAAATTAATATTGAGTGATAAAAATTAATTAAAATAAAATAAAATTCAATGGCATAATAGTTGAATAAAAAAATTACCCACGGTTTCAAAATATGATGGCAAATATCAATTGAAACAAATATAGTAAAAAATTTCAATATCCACCTAGTACGATAGCAAATTTACACTTTTAACTCTAAAAACTGAGTAAATTACTATTACATACTAAAATATGGTTTTTATGTATAACGAATAATAAATTTAACCCTTAATTTTTTACGTTTTTATTCAATTTGACTCGTACTCTTTTATTTGGAGCAAATTAAATCTCAACCTTTTATTACTAAGTTGTCACTCTTTTGCATTTCTATTTTTTTTAATTGTTATAATTTTTAATGAAAATTAAAAAGTAAATATTAAAAAGTTTTATTTTTCATAATTTTTAAATTATTTTTTGATACGATGTATAACATAAAACAATACTATTTCAATATATAAAAAAAATTAAAAGCCAAATTGAAATAAAAAAATCGGGATCAAATTAAATAAAATTATAAACAGTAACAGATAAATTTGTTGTATGCCTTATACGTAAAATATCAAATAAATAAATATTTTTAAAAATTATTCTCATTATAAGTTCTTATAATATCATCTTTTAATATAATATTTAAAATTACTCGTAACTTCACTTCAACCCGTAAATTGGAGGATAATATGCTTCAGTATACTGGAACCCACGTTATCTTACACTGACAATAATACAAATACCAATCGAACTAATACGCAATCAATATCAGATAAATATTTAATTAACATAATTTAACAATGATTCATTACTAGGAAATTTAGCAATTTAGCATATATAATATTATTTGATTGAGAACCCTCACCGAACACACTGCTGTAAACACGTCAGCAATATCGAAATAATTTATCTCCGAAAAAATATTGTATCGATAAAAGAAAAAAAATTATAAGCTAGTTAATTTGTTATTAAACCGGTTGGATAGTGATTTATGAAATTAGATTTTTTTCGAATGGTTTAATTATGATTTTGTTTCTTTATTATGCTTAAATCGAAATTTTAGTTTTTTTTGTTCAAAAAGATAACATGAAAGTAAAATAAAATTTTATCCACTTTTATGTTGTGATGGAGTTGGGAGTCTCGGCCACCACAATATTATATATCACCTAACAAGATTCGTCAAAGACTTTCCATTCAACATTCATTCTCATGGCAAGGTTGGTCATATCGTCCGCTATTCTGTTATTCTGTCTTGATACATATACCACTCGAAATTCTTCCGTCCGTTCCAATAAATCCTTTACCCCCCTTAACAAGTTATGATCTCAAGTGTAACTATTCAACAAGTTAATTGCCTCTACACAATCCATCTCTAAGATAATCTTCTTAACTCCCTTCTCTCATGTTAGCTTAACTCCCTCAAACCCCCCGTCACAAGTTAGCTTCCAACACCGGGCCAATCCCTATTTTACGGGAAAACTGGCCACTCCCCCCAAAATTTAGTCTCTTTAATTTCACATTTGATCATCTTTTTTATAATGTTACTAGTAAGTCTAGATTGAGAAACATAGTTAGTTGTTGGATAAAATGATAAATAAGAAAAGTACACATCATCAATGATAATAATTAATAGTTTTTTCATTTTAGACTTATTAATACCGTTTTAAAAATAGATGATTAAATTATGCTAAATTAAAGTAAAGGGATTAACTCCCAAATTTCAACATAATAAAAGGACTAAATTCAGAATTAGACCTCATTCATAGGGTATTTAAACATGGAGTTAATGATATTTGTTAATGATTTAATTAAATCAATGCAATACCCACAACCATTTAGCAACTCAGCCAATTTAAAGCTTTGACAAATTTTGGCAACTCAGCTTTAAGTTGTTGTACCAGCTGAAATGAATGCTAAAATACATTCATTTAATAATTTTTTTATAACACAAGGACTTGTTAGATATTTTTATCAGTTTCTTAAGGGGTAAATCTCAAAATTATATGTAAATTTTGACTTGATGCAATTATGTACATAAAATTTTTATCGTGCTTCAAATATATACATAAAACTTTAATTTTGATTTAATTATACACATTTGTGAAAATAATTTGTGAAAAATGGATCAAATTAAAATTTCATATATAAAATTACACAAAATCAAAATTCATGTATATATTTAAAAATTTATTCATTTATTTAATCTATTAGTCTAGCGAAAAACATAATTGTTCTCTTAATAGAACCAGAGGTGAATCTAGAGGGGGACTGGCATGGGCCCCGGTTCCCTTAAAATAAAAAACTACTATTTAAGTTTTCTAAATTTTTTTTAAAAATTTTAAATTAATAAAGGTAAAATTACCTTTTGGCTCCCCCTAAAATTATAAAAATTTGATTTAATCTTTTAAAAATTATAAAGATATAGACTATAAAAAGTTAAAATTTCATTCAGCCTCCTTAAAAAATTATTCTGTCTTCGCCCCTGAATAGAACGATGTAATTTATCGATTAATGTTGAGTATAACAATAAAATACATTATATATTTAAATAAATAATTTAATTTTAAATTTTGGAAGCAATATTATTAAAAGCCACAAACATGAATCCGAGAAATTCTTAGAAAGTTGCATGTAATTTTACTAAGAAATTAGTATGAAAATGGTGAAGGTAAGAGCACCGTGGAAGAGGATAATTTGTTATCATTGATTGGCCCGCTGGAGCTATAAAGAAGATCCATCGGTGTAAGGAGGGCAGGTGGATGTCTTCCAAAGGTCATGCCGTCTGCTATCTTAAGCATCACATGTGACTTTTTGACTGTTATATGGTGATGTGACTCGTAAAAGTTATAACCCCTGTTGTTTGAATTGGATCGAAAAGGGGTTATAATTTTAATTTAATTTTTATTATTTATCTTTAATAATTTAAATATTTTTAAATGCAAGTAAATATTTTATCGTAATTCTTTAAACATAAAACACTATTACATTTTTATCCTTTTAATAATTATATGCAAACAAGGATAAAAATTATCATGATCTCCTCATATCAATTGTCTAAAATAAATTCACTCCGTCTTGTTCCGTATTCACTTTTCAAAAGAAAAAACTCACTTCATTCGGTGTAGATCAATTTAGAATTCATCGAACAGTATGAGTTTTGCCATCCTTAGGTTGAACTGGTATTTTTTTTTTTGTTTGTAAAATTAAAATATTTTTAAATTTAAATTTTATTTTTTAATAATTTATTTATTTTGAACCATTTGGATTAGGAATTAGTGGTCTAACCAGTTTGACCACCGGGTCCAATTCTAAAATCATTGTTAAAAAATTTTATTTGAACAGAGAATGAAATTAATTTTGATGAAATAAAAAATAACATTGATAATGAAATTAATTTTATTTTTTAGAGTAGTTTAAGAAAAATGATTTTTGAGAGCTGAAAACAATTTCCGTATTTAGTTAATCTCAATTTACCTCATATACGCCCCCAATTTATAAGCACATAATGCACGTCGATATGTCTAACATTTAATCCTATTGACATGGTCGAAAATTACGAATGAAGAGCACATCTAAAAAAATATTATCTCTATTGTTAACACTTTTACTCTAAACAAAAGATTTTATTTATAGTTTACTCGAGTTTTTTAATATTAGTTTTTATAATTATTAATTATCACAATTTAAACAATTGATTCTTAAACTTCAAATTATTCTAATTATATCCATAAACTATCGAGATTATATTAATCAGGTCATTTCATTAATAAAACCGGTAATTTTACTGTTAAATGACAAGTAGGCGTGAGCAAAATCCGATTCGATTCGAAAAACTCGATAAAAAATTTGAATTTTGAATTAAATAGTTCGAGTTATTTGAGTTAATCAAGTTATTCGGATCAACTTGAATAAAAAATTAAGTTTTTGGGTTTAACTCGAATATGAATTACACAATTCGAGTTATCCGAAAATCCGAATAAGAAAAGGCAAAACTACGTCGTTTTGATAAATGTTTACCTTTTCTAAAGTTAAAAGGTAAAATTACATTTTTTTTATAAATATTTACTCATTTAAGTTAAAAGGTAAAACAATTATATTGTTTATGTAGTTAAATAATCTAGTACTTCGTCTACTAGTTAAATAATCGGTCCATGTAAACGCAACATTGAGTATAAATAATATGATTTATTAACTCGACTCGACTTAACTCGAAATTTTTTCACTCGATTCAATTCGATTCGAAAAAAATTCAAATTGAGTTCGGTTGCTAAAATATGATTCGTCAACTCGACTAATTCAAATTTTTTTGACTCGTCTTGACTCGATCGAATACTTACCTCTAATGACAAGTTAGATCTTATTTGACATAATTTAATAACAATATATGTAAAAATTTTAGTTTTGACATTTTCAAAGTTTTTACAGAAGTTTTATTGTTCACTTTATTTTTTCTTTCCTATTTTAATTTAGTTTTAGTTTTTATCTTTAAAAGTTATGCCAAAAACCGTTCTATTTAAATGTTTCATTTTAAATTTAGCTACATAATATTTGATGTGTTATTTAACTGCTTTAATATCGAAAGGACTTAGTTGATATAACATCAACATTTTAAGATATAATTTAAATGTTATGAAATTTGAGGACAAATTTAAAATGAAAATTATAATTTAAGGATGTCTGATGCAATTAACTCCAATTATACCATACATATATACCATACTAATTCAGTTTGAAAAAAAAAAAAAACTAAAATTAGAGGATTTTAACTTTATAGATGTTAATTGCTGTATAATATTTATAAAAAAATATATTTTTTTTTGTTAAAATAATAACTGCTCTGCTATGTCAAAACAAACTATCCAGCCACCTAGTTGTGTTATAACTACCTTACTAAAAAAAAATAATTACTTTACTAAAAATTATCATATTTATATGTTACTTTTTTTTACACCATTCATTAAAATTTAAAACTTTTTTCTTCAAAAAAGAAAAAAGAAAAACAAAGCCAAAAAGTCCCTGATTTGATTGTGTTTCTGCTGTTGTTCTCATATTTGTGTTTCAAAGGTAATTTTTATTATTATTACATTTTGGTCCTTTGATTGTGTGCTGTTTGGTTGGTGAGCAAATGTGTAAGAAAAAAATAGTAACTTTGAAGTGTTTTTTATTGTTGGGTAGTTAGTCTTAAAAATACATATTGGTACCATGTTTGGACATTGGCTAAACCGTATTTATCTTGTTTTTATTTATTTGTTTTCTATGTTTTTAGTTTTATAACTAATATTCTATTATAAATTTATGAACTTTGTAGGGTTTTAGGGAGTCTCTTTTTTGTAATTCTCCCATTTTTTATGTCAATTGTAGGCTCTGCATTTTTATTTTTATAAATTTATAAATTTTTCTTTTCAAAATCGAAGAGAAATTTAATTACCATGTGCAGTGTTGCAATGGGGAAATCAACTCAAACCGGTGGGGCCACACAAAAGTTTTCCGATTTGCTGGAGTTATCAGCTTCGAACGATTTGATCAGTTTTAGGATTGCTATCGAGGAAGAGGGTCACGACATTGATGAGCCAAGCTTGTGGTATGGAAGAAGGATAGGTACGAAGAAGATGGGGTTCGAGGAACGAACGCCTCTTCTGATTGCTTCGATTTTTGGCTGCAAGGATGTGGTGAATTATATCATCAAAAGCGGCCAAGTCGATGTCAATAGGGCTTATGGTTCCGATGGAGCCAGGGCTCTCCATTGTGCTGCTGCCGGTGGTTCCTCTGGTTCACCTGAAATTGTCAAAATCCTGCTCGATGCTTGTGCTGATATTAATTCCGTTGATGCTAACGGAAACCGGCCTGGTGATTTGATTGCTCCGGCTAGTTGCAACTCAGATTGCAGCTCGAGGAAGAAGTTGTTGGAGGCTTTGTTGAAAAGTAATGTCGATGGAAGAGAGGGTTTCCCTTTCCGAGTAGGAAACGAGATGGATGTGTCGGAGGTGCAAGTAGATTCGATCCACCGAGTTTGGAAAGATGGAAATGAGAAGAAAGAGTATCCCTATGATCTCACTCTTCCTGACATTAAGAACGGGATGTACGGGACAGATGAGTTTAGGATGTACACTTTCAAGATCCAACCTTGCTCGAGGGCTTATTCTCATGATTGGACCGAGTGCCCTTTCGTTCATCCTGGGGAGAATGCAAGGAGGCGTGATCCTAGGAAATATGTTTATAGCTGCGTCCCTTGCCCTGAATACCGTAAGGGATCTTGCAAGCAAGGTGATAACTGTGAGTATGCACATGGTATTTTCGAGTCTTGGCTTCACCCTGCCCAATATCGAACTCGTCTATGCAAAGACGAGACTAACTGCAACAGGAGGGTTTGTTTCTTTGCACACAAGCCGGAAGAACTTCGTCCTTTGTATGCTTCAACAGGTTCAGCATTGCCTTCACCTAGATCATACTCAGGTTCCGGGCTCGAATTTGGTTCAATGAGTCCGCTTGCTCCAGCTTCTCCATCTGTTATAAAACCTTCAACATCAACACCACCATTGACTCCTACCGGGACTAATTCTATAGGTGGATCGATGTGGCCGAACCAGTCTAGCATCATACCTCCTACGTTGCAGCTTCCTTGCAGTAGGTTGAAAGCTGCACGTACTGCTCGGGGTAAGGATTTAAACATGGATAAACTCAATTTGGAAACTCACCGTCGCTTTCAGCAACAGCAGCAACAGTTGGAACAATCCCCGACCAGTTGGAACAATCCCTTATCCGGGGAATTAAACAGGTTTGGAGGGGTGAAGTCGACTAGCCTTGACGATATTTTCGGATCTCTAGATAGTACTAAACCCCAGTTACAAGGACTTTCGCTCGAGGCTGCTTCACCTCAGCTACAGTCACCGACGGGAGTTCCGAAGTGGCAGAATCTTAACCAGCAGCTCCGTGCTAGCTACCCAACGAACCTAGCATCCTCTCCCATAATGATGTCTCCAACCTTCGGGGTTGAAACATCCGGGCCAACTGCAGCATCCAGCTTAAGTTCAAAACGGAGCCCAAGCGTCATCGAGCGTCCTGCTGGAAATCGTAATTCAGGGCTATCTACGCCAGCATCACCAGTTGGTGCAATGCCTCCCAACCTTTCGGATTGGGGTTCCGTCGATGGCAAACTAGACTGGGGTATACAAGGAGAAGAGCTAAAGAAACTAAGAAAATCTGCATCTCTTGTGTTCCTAAACAACAGCAACAATTTGCTGAATACAGCACGCTCACTGCCATCAACCAGCGAAGAACCAGAAGCGTCTCGGGTCCAGCCTCACATGAACGGCGGCACCCATTCCGCCGGTCAGGTTAGACCTGAGGACCAGAAACAGCAGAAATGCCATAACACTGGGAATTCGGATATGCTCATTGCCTGGATGGAACAATTGTACAAGGAGAAGGACCAAATATTGAACTAAAACCGAAAACTAGCCCCTCCCTCCATTGCCTCCTAAGTTTAATTTTATTTATTTATTTCTTGGATGGAAAATGGAAGCAAATTTAGTATTTATTTATTTATTTTTGTTTCGACTTATGTTTCTGGTTTGTACCTTTTTTATGCATTATTTAATCGATATAAATTTTTTTATCCTTTCTACTTGTCCTAGATAAACATTGTGCATATTTTATGTACCTTTCAAGTACGATGGATTGCACTAACCATCAAACCTAACTATTCGCCTATATTCTTCAGAAACCCATATTTAATTACCTTCAAAGTCAGTTATTCCCTAAAACCGAAGCACTAAACCGGTATTGCACAACACACAAGCATTAAGAATCACATAAACATGACGAAATAAAAGAGAACTACTTCACACAATGTGTAAAACAAGATCCAATAGAACTTCACATAAGCAATAAAGAAGGCATGAACATCTCAAAATCGAATCATTCGTATTAACATATATAGATGTAAGTCTATAAATATGAATCACATAAGAGTGCAAATCAACAAATAAAATTCTTCATTGGTCATTCCTAGCTACATAAGCACCAACAAAACAGAATCTCTAAGGACATAATTTTATCCATCAATCGTCTTTTGTTAAAACCGTTTTTCTTACTTCCATAGAATAAGTCGGTTTTAGCATTCCCGAGATCAACAACCATCTCAAAATCTTGTGAAAAAGGCGAGATGCAACAAAATAAAAGAGAACTACTTCACACAATGTGTAAAACAAGATCCAATAAAACTTCACATGAGTAAAAACGAATGCATAAACATCTCAAAATCGAATCATTCATATAAACATATAGATGCAAGTCTATAAATAGAAACACATAAGAGTAATCAGCAAATAAAATTCGTCATTCGGTTATTCCTAGCTACATAGGCACCAACAAAACATAATCACCAAGGACATAAATTTTACACTAAAACCGTATTTCTTACATTCATAGAATAAGTCAGTTTTAGCGCTCTCAAGATTAACGATTTTCAGACAACCATCTCAAAATCTTGCGGAAAGGGGGAGATGCAATGAAAGAAAAGAGAACTACATCACACAATGTGTAAAAATCCAATAGAACTTCACATGAGCAAAAACAAAGGCATAAACATCTCAAAATCGAACCATTTGTATAAATATGAATCACATAAGAGTGCAAATCAGCAAATAGAATTCGTCATTCGTTCATTCCTAGCTACGTAAGCATCAACAAAACATAACCACCAAGGACATAAATTTTATCCATCAATCACCTTTTCTTAAAACCGTATTTTTTACGTTCATAGAATAAGTCGGTTTTAGCACTCCCTAGATTAACGATTTTAGGACAACCATCTCGATCTTTCTCTTGTTGTGTACACTCTTTACAATAATATGCATCAGATATTCCTACACCACCACAGATAACACACCTACCTTGGAACGAACCATAGTTGCATTCATCGCAAACCCGCACCAGCGTGCAAGACGAACATAGGAGTCGCAAATTACGCATTTGCCATCACATTTCTCACATAGTCGTCCTATTGCAATTCCTGGTTGCTTCCTGCACATGATCAAATCAGGGTGGTGCTTGGCCATCACTCAGTAACTGAAACAACAATGGAAAAGATTATAATTAAGATAAATTCAAAAACTCAACATCATAGAAATCATAAAAATCAAAACAGAGTTCTTTTTTTGCTACTATCACTACACACGTTTCTCATTTGCTTCATGGAAATCGATAATTAACCCAAAGATAACACTGATTATAGCATAACTGAATCATATGAAAAGAACCCATCACGTCAACAATTCTTTCTTTAAGAAACAAACATAAGAAAAGAGGAAAAAAAAAAAAAAAAGAGCCCTTAATTTAGAAACAGAAACACGTTGTAAAATTACAAACTTGGGACCAAAAATTATTAGGTGAAATGGAGAATCCAAGGAGAATGAATTAACAAAGAAAAAAGGAGGAGGAAGAGTGGCATGCTGACCTAAATTGAAGCCCAAATCCGAGATGTAGAAAGCGCTGGTTATAGATTCATAGAAGAAGAGAAGGTTTAATCGAAATATTATCATATATTCCTTGCTTACTTTAATTCATCCATTACAATGGTTAAATTATAGTCAAGTCACTAAACTATTAGTAAGTTTACGTTTTGGCCACTTATCTTCAAAAAAATACAAAATGATCATTGAACTATTCCAAAGTTTTCATTTAAGTAACTAGTATGTTAAAATCATTGCTATGTGAACTTCTCTTTTTACACCACTTGCACCAATCGAGAGCTCTCTTTTTATTTTCTTCGGAGTTCAGTTTTTTTCCATAGATTAACTTTGAACATCACGAATCTGCAAATCAAAATCTAAATTGCTTTCTTTTTTGATCTTCAATACTGATCATCAGATTTACTTAGATTTAAGATATGTTCTTCTACTTGTCGATGGACACTTATCTATCGTACTGGTCATCAAATCATCGCTTCAAGCTTTCTAGCTGAATTTTTGAAAAAAATAATAATAACTCAACAATTTAAATGAAAACTTTCGAATAGTTCAATGATCATTTTGTAACTTTTTAAAGTTGAGTGACTAAAACGTAAACTTACTAATAGTTTAGTGACTTTAGGTGTAGTTTACCCTAATCCATTTATATTATTATTCTGGTCGCTTAACTTTGAAAAGTTACAAAAATGGTCGTTGTACTATTCGGAAGTTTTAAATTAATGTACTATTTGAAAGTTTTTAAAGTCATTGAGTTTGGGGTTGTTTTAGTTTGAGTTATTTGAAGCTCGGATCATTTTAAGTTCATGTTATTCAAGTTTGGATTGTTGACTTTTTTATGGTCAAATCAAATTGAATTAGAATCATATTTGGCTTGATTGAATTAAAGGTAAAAGTACCATAGAAACCCTTGCATTAGGAGTTGGATTATATTTTGTTTTCTTTACTAAAAAAGTGATCAAATTAGTCCATGTATATTTAATTAAAGAGAAAATGATTCATATATACAATTACATTAAATCAAAGAATTTGGTTAGTTTTAATTTTTGTGTTTTTTTTATAAATTTAAAATTTTAATTCTAATCAAACGGTAGTTGTTAAATTCATTAAGTTAAATTTTACTGTTTTCAAAATTTCATACGACAAACATATTATCAGATGTGTATTATCATGTCAACTTGTTATTTCCATATAATCCTCATCAAAAAAATCACATTATTTTAACTAATAGATTCAACAACGATTGTTTGAGTCAAGACTGAAATTTAAAAAAAATGAAAAGCATAAGAATTAAAAATAATCCAATTGAAGAACACAAATTAAATCCATAATTTACCATGTCGGTATCTGAATTTGATCTAATAGATTTAACTCATATAATCATTTGGGTCATGATTAAAATCTCAAATTTCGAAGAAAAAAACTAAAATTAAGTACATTAAAATTCATGAATTAAATCAATATACATATTTAATACAAAGACTAACAACAAAAAAAAAATTAAGCATTTAGCTTGAAATTATCAAGGCCAACCCTAAATCCCAAGGTCTCTATTTCTTTTTGAGCTTGTGCTTGAAAAGATTTTTAAGTAAAAGGCTTGTACTTTGAACTTTGAATGGTACAATCAAATTGTGGAAACACAAAATAATTTATTGAGATTCGGTCCTCTTGTTTCTTTACCTTTACTCTATGCTTCGCACTCGTGTATAAATCGTTGCTTATGGCCTGATCAATGCAAAATTTTCTCATTAAATCTTAAAGGAAATGTGATAATTTTGATTCGAACTTGAAAATTAGACTCAATTAATTTGAATCTAAACATGATTCGATTCGATTTAATCATAAAATGTTAACAATTTGAACAATATCGGCCAAAAGTCAAATGGATTCCAACTCAAATTGACTCAAAATCAAAACAACATGAACTTGAACTCGAAATGTCCCAAAGACCGAATGATTAGAACTCAGAATAAATTGAGCCTACAATGACCTTACCATAAAAAATCCAAATCTCAAATCAAAATGACTTGAACCCAAAATTATCCCAACAAAATATGACTCGAAAATTTCAAAACTAAAATCTCATCCAATTTAATCCAACCAAAAATCTAACATGACCTGTCCAGTAATAATAAAAGTTCAAAAATAAAATCGTGATATAAGTGTATATAAGATCATATAACATCTAAATGAAACACTTGCTATTTGAAAACTCTTTATCTTTTGCATTTGAATTCATCAAAGTAATTAAAAGAAATCTATGAGAGAAAAAAAATTGAACCTGTATCATATCTCCAAGGTTGACGGTGAGGGAATCGGCATGGGTTTAACAAGGATCCATTTGTTTTCTTTGAAAACTTCTAGTCCTCCAAGTTGGTCTTGGTTCAATATCGAAAGAATCGTGCTATCTGTATGAACTCCGACTCCTCATGCTTGGTTATCTTTAAGGATCCGTGGATACCGATGAACACTGTACAAGCCCAATTCTGCCCGGGTCCATCCAGCCTAAATAAAAGACCCAAACACACTAACAAACCCAGAAACCCGACCCAATTACTAAAAGCAAATGACCCAACCTAAAAAACCTAGCCCAAATCTAAAGAAGCCCAAAACTTAAAAAAAATTTCAGAAACCTAGCCCCCTAAACCTAGTGCCGCCACTGTCTGCCTTCTGCCCCACTTGCCCTCTACTCTGCCTAAGCTTGCAGCCGCCACCCACGTCACATCTCCACCGCCCACGCCACTTGCACCTGCAAGACTTAAAAGAGAAAGGACATAAATAAATGGATGTATCAGAATTTAGGCTATAAAAGTCGATCAATATTTCTTTGTAAGGGGACTTTTTTTGAATAACAGAAGCATTTTTTAACAAAATAATAGATTCAAGCATATAAACAAACCAAAAAACAACAAGCAACGGAGAAGAAAAACAAAAACGTGCAAAAGGTCCTTTTTTTTTTCTTTTTATCCCTCATTTCCGAAACTGTTTCCCATCTATTTATCATTTTGCTATCCTCTTTTTGAAACTATTTACATATATATATGTATATATTAAAAGAGCTTAAAAGGAGAGAATTTTACCTTTGATTTTCGGCCGTCGTGAACGGCGGCGGATCGGCGACGGCGCGAAAGGGGTCTAAACCCTAGCAGAGAAGAAAGGGGAAATGCCTTTGTTTTTTTAAAAAACAAGCAGCAGAAATGAAAAGAAAAGGAAAAATATTGCTTTTATAAGGGGACCAAAACGACGCCGTTTAGGGCCTGTTTCAGTGGCCCCAAAACGACGCCGTTTGGCCAATGACCCGCGCACGGACCCGACCCGCTCCTAGGATCCGCGTGTTTTTCTTTGGAGGGGCTAATTGCCCTTTCAGCCCATCCGATTCTTTAACGGTTCTATTTTGGTCCTTTTCTTTGTTTTTCAATTTGGCCACGCTTGTTTTCATTTCGTCTCAATTTGGTCCTTGTGTTCATTTTGAAGCAGTTGCGAAACGGTGCGTTTAGGTATTTGGGAATAATATCCTTTTTGATCCCTAGTCATTTGTGCGCATTCCATTTCAGCCCTTCCCCTTCCTTTTATATTTTAAATTGACCCCAAAATTTTGTTTTAAATTCAATTCGATCCCCTTTTTAGTTAATTTGCGATTTTGTTCTTTTTACTATTATTTAGTATTATTATTATTACTATATTATTATCATTACTATATCATTATTCGTATATTATTTATTACTGTTATTATATTATTATTATTTATTACTATACTATTATTATTATTATTGTTATTATTTTACTACCATTTGTATATTTTTCTTTTGTGTTTGTTATTTATTCCTTTTGTAATTTCTATTATTTTTATTATTTTCCTTGTTAGTATGTTATTATTTTATTATCATAATTCATATTCATATTAGCATATCATTATTACTTACACTATTATCGTTATTGTCATGGTATTATTGTTTTTCATATAATGTTCGTTTATTTACCATTATTATATCTTGTATATACTATAATACTATTATTGTTATTATATTGTTGCTTCATATAATGTATATATTTATTTTCCATTATATTTCTCATACATCATATCACTATTGTTATTATAATATGCTTACCATCATCATATCTCTTATGTAATATACTATTATTATCGTCATCATATTATCATTTTTCATATAATGTGTATATTTTATTATTATTATTATTACCATATCTCTTACGTGCATACGTCTCATTATTTGTTCGTTAAATACTATTATTCGTATTCTTTTGCCTATTATCCTTACTATCTTTTGTTTTCGAGCATTCTATATTGTTAATATCATTACCATTATTTTATTGTACTTTTTACCATATTATTATCATTTGCTTCTTACTAAATTTTCTCGATGCATCAGTTTTATAACAATCGATATTCCGTACTAAAGGTTCGAGAAGATCGAGCCCTAACTTACTGGGCTCTGGTTTTTCTCGTTCAATCTGAACAACGGAATATCCCTTTCAAAAATCGCAAATTCAAGTTTTAAATCGACATTCTGTATTAGCAATTCGAGTGAATCGAACCCTAACTTACTAGGTTCCGGTTTTTCTCATTTAAGTTAAACAACGGAATATCCCTTTTAAAAAATCGCAATTCAAATTTTAAACAAAACAATTAATCTTGGCAATTCAAAATGTTGCGCCCTAACTTACTGGACTCGACGCCTAGATACTTCGAGATAAGTTTCTTTTTCTTCTAAAATAGAGGCAATATTCCTAATTTGGATTTTCGGGAAAATAAGCCCTAACTTACTGGGTTTTGGTTTCTCGCTCGACAAATGACGGGAGATCCTCTTCAAAAATAAAACCAAGTTTTAAAAGGCGAGCTTAGTTTCGGGAGTCTAAAGTGTCGCAACCTAACTTACTGGACATGATACTTTGTCTCCTCGAAATAAGAGGTTCTTATCATCCATCTCGATTTGTTCAATTTCTGAAAGTAAAAAAGGATCATATTTTCAAATCTTTTCAAATTTTCAACATTAGGTCATTAATTAATCAATTTGGTACCAATTTTGGGCGTGATGAGGGTGCTAACCCTTCCTCGCACATAACCGACTCCCGAACCCAATTTCTCAAAACTTCGAAGACCAAAACCACTGTTTAGTAAACCAAAATGTTTTATTAAAACAGAAGTGATCCGATCACACCAAATAAAGATCGGTGGCAACTCCCTTCCTTTTCATTTTCAAAAACCGAGTCGACCGCGTCGTTTACTGTTTTATCAAAAAATAGTTACGACAGCTTGGCGACTCCGCTGGGGATCTCGAGAGTCAGGCCATAGATTGATTGATTCTTGTCCTTTTGATTAAAATTGGAAAATGGTTTCGAAAAAATCATGCTTCTTTTAATGCACTTTCAATATTGGGTCTCGTAAATACTTTGACATTACATTGCATGACCGTTGTGGTCACACCCTTTAAGTGGGAGCGAGAAGCTATGCCTTCGTGAGGTTTTCACCTCCGCATGGGCTAGTGGGCTGCTTTCGGGATACATCCGTACCTATGTCTTCGTGAAGTTTTCACTTCCGCATGGCCATAGGGAAATGTATTCCTCTGAACCGAACTCGGTCCGTATGAGCCTATAATGGGTGAGGATCGAGGAATCTGCTGGTTCGGGTACCTCGAACTTTAAAACTCAACCACACGTAAAGAGCCTAAGAACCCACCCTGAGCTGAATTATGCCAAACCTTAGTAGTTACCCAGATAGGCGTTTTTGTATTTTACATGCTTTATATCTCATTCTGTGGTACTAATTGGTGATTTTTTATTTCCTCTGCATGTCATTTCCATTTTTAAGAGGCATCGATTCACGGTCAGTTTCTGAGTTAGAGAGATGGTTATGGAAAGCGAATTTCTTGATAAAGTGGAAGACAATGCGGCTGCCCACATATGGTCAGGGCAATGCCAATTAGAAAAAGGGGATAGCTTAGCTGAGGGGTATGTGTAGAACTGCGGGATTACACCAATCTGATCACCTGCAGACCCTGGCGGCACAAGCTGAGATCCTAAGCATGAAATACGAGCTACAGACAGATCGTAGTCAAGAGCTGACCTCTTTATTTAGGAAGATCAAAACTCTGGGCTTAAAGGCGAAAGCATATTTGTAATCTGTTTTATGTAAAGGGTTTTGCCTTCTAATAAAGTTTTCTAAAATGAAATTGATCAGAATCGATGTCTTTTTCTTGCATTCATGCATTTGCATTGCATCACATTACATGCATTTAAGTTTATAAAAAGGGGCCTAATTAGTTAAAATTATCAAAGAGAGAAAAAAGAAAGTGAAAAGAGAAAATCTGGAAGCGGAACATCACTACGGAACACGCGCTAAAACCAGGAAAATGGATCAAAGGTTCGAACAATTCCAGAAAGAAATGCAGGAACAGATGCAAGAGCAAATGTTAAAACTCCAGCAGGAAATGAGGAACCAAATGTTGGAGGCCTAGAGGAATGTGATGGCCCAAATGGCCCAAATAATGAACGGGGCAATGGACAAGGGGAAAGGTCCCATGCCGCCGGTCGAAGAGGATAGTGATGGCACCCCCCCGGGTTTTACCCCACCGCACGCAAGAGCATAACCTAAGGAATATCTCCAAAGGCCACCAGTTACAATCAGGCCCCAGCAAGGGCAGGATGACACTAGACCTCCCATGAGCTATCACGTAGGCTCTGGATCCCAACCAGGAGATAGCCCGGCCAACCCTGTTGTGCCCGATTTAGATGCAATAGAGAAAATGGGGTCGAGAATAGAATCCTCAAGGCAACTAGAGGATCGTTGCAAATGGCTGGAGGAAAAATTCAAAGCGTTGGAAAGTATCAATCATCATCATGGGATCGACGCAAAAGATTTAAGTCTAGTTCCCGATTTAGTACTACCCCATAAGTTTAAAATGCCTGAATTTGAAAAATACAGTGGGACTAGCTGCCCGAAGGCCCACATCACCATGTTCTGCAGGCGGATGGCTGGCTACGTGAGCAATGATCAACTCTTAATCCACTGTTTCTAAGAAAGTTTAGTAGGCGCAGCTGCTAGATGGTATAACCAGCTTAGTCGTGCCAACATTAGTTCTTGGAGAGATTTGGCTCAAGCATTTCTGAAGCATTACAGCCACGTCACAGACATGGCACCGGATAGAATTACTTTGCAAAGCATGGAAAAGAGACAAAATGAAAGTTTCAGACAGTACGCGCAGAGGTGGAGGGAGGTCGCCATGCAGGTCCAACCACCCCTCTTAGAGAAAGAAACTACCATGCTCTTCATCAACCCTGAAGGCCCCTTTCATAACCCATATGGTAGGGAGTACCACTAAGAGCTTTTCCGACATAGTAATGGCAGTGGAAATGATTGAAAATGCGTTCAAATGCGGTAAGATTGAAGCAGGGGAAACCACTAGAAGGTCTGCTCCGAGAAAAAAGGATGACGAGGTGAATAATACAAACATGGGGCACTCAAAGTCAAATACTGTTAATCAGCCAAAAACGGTGACTATTGAGTATCAAGGTTCATCAAGAAAAGAATCTCGCATAAGGAAAAACGTTGAAAAACTCCAATTTATGCCGATCCTGATGACGTATAAGGAGTTGTATCAAAGTTTATTTGATGCGCACGTTGTGTCCCCCAATATCCGAAACCGATGCAACCTTCATACCCAAAATGGTACGACCCAAACAATCAGTGTGAGTACCACGCGGGGATCATAGGCTATTCGATAGAAAATTACCTTACTTTCAAGAAATCGGTGGAAAATCTCATCAATATGGGTATCGTGAAGTTCGATGATGGAGCAGTGGTAATTGAAATTGGGGGCAGGAGAGTTGCGTTTCCTTGAAGAAGTCATCAGAAACCTAGAAATCGGGGGAGCAGAACGCCAATGGTATACCCGAAGAGAGAACCGAGGAATAAAAGTTTTTCGAGCATCTGCCTTTATGTACTTGAGAGTGTTTTGAACAACGAGACTATAGAAGAAACATGTATTTTTAAAGCTAATCTAGAGTAATGTGCAAAACACACTTGTTGCTTTAAGTTTAAAAGTAATAAGATTTCTTTTGTGAAGTAGGCTTGTGTCCAGAATTTTTATTTCAATAAAATGCATCTTTCTAAGTAAATACTTTCATTCTTTACATTTCATACTAAATATTTTTCACTCATGACCATATCATACGAATAATCATCCTTAGGATCATTTATTCTTTGGATTTTTTGAACGCAATGGGTCCCCAGATATCAATGACATGAGCGACGCTGTTATTGACTCCCTTTTTAGTGAGATATGTGTCTAGAGAGATCTAAGGGCTTTGAAGATGACAAAGATTGCAACTTACTTCCCAATGGTAGATTCTATCTTATGAAGTGTCAGCGGACGCTATGACCTAACGAAGGAGATGAAGATGGAAGCGTAGCTCCTCGCAGGAATAAGGCAATGCATCATTGAGTTATTTTCAGGAATTCAAGATGTTTTCGCATGATCATATTAAGGCATGCCAAACTACTAAAACATGGGTATGCTATTATGGTTGGGGTTTAAAGAACCTCTGTTTTACAACAGCCTAGCTAATCAAGAGGTTCGGGCTATTGGTTCACCAAGAAAGGGAAATTGCATCTGTTATGCCGTAAATGCCAAGTTGAGGAAAACTATGCCTCCCCCATTTTCCATATATGAAGCATGGATGTTAACAAGCCAGTTTTATCAAAAGCTTCTGGCCAACATCGGTTCATTCTCGTGGATATCAGTTACTTCACAAAATCTCGTGGATGTCGGTTACTTCACAAGATGGCGAAGGTCGCTTCATTTGACAGTCATCAAATCCCACTCTAAAAAAAAAAGAGATTTGCTACCGACAAAGAATGCCAAAAAGGACAATGTCAAAAATTTGTAGTCTGTTCGAAAGATCAGACACCCTATCATAGAGTGACAAAGGCAACCAGAAGAAAAGAACAAAAAATAAAATAAGGATTGCAAGAAAGATGGCCGAGACTTATAAAGATTGGCATAAAGAAGTTACATTCTATGATTACCAAACATTGGCCAGGGCTTTTGCCGGGGCAACATCTTATCCATTGGTTTGTGGAATGGAAGTTTTTTCGCCAATTTAACCTAATCGAAGAAGAGGTTAAAAGTTATCCATCACGGTCAGATGATGCAAGCTTACGATAAAGGGGAATTCCACGAAAGGGGAACCTGATCCTTCTTTTACAGAAGGATTTCAGAGTAAAGCAAATGCCAATCTGGAAAGGACCTTATACAACAAAGAAGACATGTTCATGGGAAACATAGGTTATTGACTAAAATGGATAGCAAAGACCTGCCCAACCCAGTGAGTTCAGATTCTTGAAAAAAAAAAGTTTTCAAAAAAAAATAACACAGAAAAGGAAATAAAATAAAAAAAAAGAAAAAGGAGAGGCCAAGGCGAAAACCCGCAAAGGGCGCTTTGAGACCAAAGGGGGTTTGAGTTGAAAACCCAAAAGGGCGGCTCAAATTTTGTTTGAAAGTGGGGCATATAGTAGTCTTACTACGCTTGAAGTAACAATGAAGAAGTATGTTACGTCTTGGGGCATCAACAAAGTACTCTGGATCCCCTAAACACATATTGAGCTTAAAATGGTCCTCAAGAAGTTTGAACAGAGAAGCTAAGGCTGCGATATCTGGGGCACCTAGTTTCCATTTTACCCATTTTGAGTTTGCTATCTTTGATTACCTTATTCTTTTCAAAATATACTCTTAATAAACTTTCTTCTTCATTGCATTTGCTAGCTTTGATTAACTTGTTTGTTTCGAGCTATGCTCCCAATAAATTTCTGTTTCATCCATCATTATGATCTTTTTCAAGCATTTTGCATTGAAATAACAATTATTGGACTAATAATACTTTCATGAAAAAAGTTTCGCATATTACTCTGGAAGTTTCTGAAAAATACAATGACCTAAAACAGGACTATTGTTTAGAACTCACTCAAGCTTAAGGTCTGGAAATATTGGAGAAAGATTATTATCTCTTTGGGCCTTTTTGGTTAAACAAAAGACAAGACATTTTGTCGGTGATACAATCTTGACGAATAACGAGTAATGTCAACCCAGATGTATAAGGGGATTATTCTCAGGAAAAGGAAAATGATACTTTGTCATTACACCCAGCGAATGGTGTAACAGATCAAATTGATCCTATACCTCGGAGTTGTAGCAAGGTGGATGGAATAAACCAAATGTTATCCTGAAATTGCAAAGGGAAGTGCAAACTTTATGTCCCAGAAGGTATAGTGGAAATGACTCTGAAATTACAATGGGGCAAGCTTGCGGAGCAGAATATGATCATTTCTTTGAGTTTTCTGTCAAAGATACCTGTTGAACGAAAAAGCATGGCAACGCATCAGTGATAAAACCTCGATGAACTACGAGCAGTGGCGACCCTAAGCATTTAAAAATAGATCATTTCATTTTTTTCATTCATACATCATCATTCAAAGCACGTTTAGTTAGGAGCATTCGACTCATTCTGATCGTTGCATCCTAATCATCATAAAAAATCATTATTTCTCATGACATTCTGCATTCATGCAAATATCGTCCATAAGGCATTTAGTTAGGGGCATTAAGGTCCCTTCTGATTATTGCATCCTAATCATCATAAAAAGACCATTCTCATGACATTATGCATTCATGCAAATATCGTCCATAAGGCACTTAGTTAGAGGCATTAATGTCCCTTCTGATCATTGCATCCTAATCATTATACATTTAACAAAGGATCATTCTCATGGCATTCTACATTCATGCAAATGTCATCTATAGTCATTTAGTTAGGAGCGTTTGATTCATTCTGATCATTGTTCCTAATCATTTTAAAAAGACCATTCTCATGACATTCTGCATTCACGCAAGTGTCGTCCATAACACATGTAGTTAGGAGGATTTGAGTCATTCCGATCATAGCATCCTCATCATTTGCATAAGCAGAAGCACATAAAATTAATTCTACAGGACAGGTTTCTCAAAGAACGGTGCAGCAATATCAAAATTCTGATTTTGTTCCCCTAGTGGAGCAGACTGAAGATTGAAGTCTTCCTGAAGATAGTAAGGAAGCAAATTGGAAAGTTCAGATTTTGTTCCCCTAATGGAGCAGACTGAAGATTAAATTCTTCCTGAAGATAGTAAGGAAGCAAATTGGAAAGTTCAGATTTTGTTCCCTAGTGGAGCAGGCTGAAGATTGAAGTCTTCTTGAAGATAGTAAGGAAGCGAGTTGGAAAGTTCAGATTTTATTTCCTCAAAGTTCTAGTGGAGTAGGTTGAGATTACAAATCCCGTCTCCCTGAGTTAATAATGAGGATAAATTCTTATTTCTTTGAAGTTTTAGTAGAGAAGATGGAGATTACAAATCTCTTCTCCCTGAATTCTCATTTCCTCGACGTTCCAGTGGAGTAGGTTGAGATTACAAATCCCGTCTCCCTGAGTTAACAATGAGGATAAATTCTTATTTCATTGAAGTTTCAGTAGAGAAGATGGAGATTACAAATCTCTTCTCCCTGAATTCTCATTTCTTCGATGTTCCAGTGGAGTAGGTTGAGATTACAAATCCCGTCTCTCTGAGTTAACAATGAGGATCAATCATTATTTCTTTGAAGTTTCAGTAGAGAATATGGTGACTACGAATCTCTTCTCCCTGAATTCTTATTTCCTCGAAGTTCCCGTGGAGTAGGATTACAAATCCAGACTCCCTGAGTTAACAATGAGGATCAATCCTTATTTCTTTGAATTTCAGTAGAGAAAATGGAGATTACAAATCTCTTCTCCCTGAATTCTTATTTCCTCGAAGTTCCCATGGAGTAGGATTACAAATCCCGTCTCCCTGAGTTAACAATGAGGATCAATCATTATTTCTTTGAAGTTTCAGTAGAGAAGATGGAGACTACGAATCTCTTCTCCCTGAATTCTTATCCTGAAGTCACAATAGAGCAAGTTAGAGATAAACAAATCTCATCCCCTCGAAGTTGCAGCAGGAGCAAATTGAAGCTACATGTCCTATCTCTCTGAAATAGCGGTGGAAGGGATCGAAACAACAAGATGCAGTGGACTAGAACGATGCTACACGAAGAATAAAAGTACCAAAGAAGTCAAAGACTCAGCGAGACCGGTCAAAATTGGTCTTTCCTGAAAGTCTTTGCTCCATTCCCGTTACACGACAATGAGCAAAGATGGGCAACTGTACAAGCCCAATTCTGCCCGGGTCCATCCAGCCTAAATAAAAGACCCAAACACACTAACAAACCCAAAAACCCGACCCAATTGCTAAAAGCAAATGACCCAACCTAAAAAACCTAGCCCAAATCTAAAGAAGCCCAAAACTTAAAAAAAATTCAGAAACCTAGCCCCCTAAACCTAGTGCCGCCACTGTCTGCCTTCTGCCCCACTTGCCCTCTACTCTGCCAAAGCTTGCAGCCGCCGCCCACGTCACATCTCCACCACCCACGCTACTTGCACCTGCAAGACTTAAAAGAGAAAGGACATAAATAAATGGATGTATCAGAATTTAGGCTATAAAAGTCGATCAATATTTCTTTGTAAGGGGACTTTTTTTGAATAACAGAAGCATTTTTTAACAAAATAATAGATTCAAGCATATAAACAAACCAAAAAACAACAAGCAACGGAGAAGAAAAACAAAAACGTGCAAAAGGTCCTTTCTTTTTTTTCTTTTTATCCCCCATTTCTGAAACTGTTTCCCATCTATTTATCATTTTGCTTTCCTCTTTTTGAAATTATTTACATATATATATATGTATATATTAAAAGAACTTAAAAGGAGAGAATTTTACCTTCGATTTTCGGCCGCCGTGAACGGCGGCGGATCGACGACGGCGCGAAAGGGGTCTAAACCCTAGCAGAGAAGAAAAGGGAAATGCCTTTGTTTTTTTTTTTAAAAAACAAGCAGCAGAAATGAAAAGAAAAGGAAAAATATTGCTTTTATAAGGGGACCAAAACGACGCCGTCTAGGGCCTGTTTCAGTGGCCCTAAAACGACGCCGTTTGGCCAATGACCCGCGCACGGACCCGACCCGCTCCTAGGATCCGTGTGTTTTTCTTTGAAGGGGCTAATTGCCCTTTCAGCCCATCTGATTCTTTAACGGTTCTATTTTGGTCCTTTTCTTTTTTTTTTTAATTTGGCCACGCTTGTTTTCATTTCGTCTCAATTTGGTCCTTTTGTTCATTTTGAAGCAGTTGCGAAACGGTGCGTTTAGGGATTTGGGAATAATATCCTTTTTTATCCCTAGTCATTTGTGCGCATTCCATTTCAGCCCTTCCCCTTCCTTTTATATTTTAAATTGACCCCAAAATTTTGTTTTAAATTCAATTCGATCTCTTTTTTCAGTTAATTTGCGATTTTGTTCTTTTTACTATTATTTAGTATTATTATTACTATATTATTATCATTACTATATCATTATTCGTATATTATTCATTACTGTTATTATTTTATTATTATTTATTACTATACTATTATTATTATTATTGTTATTATTTTACTACCACTTGTATATTTTTCTTTTGTGTTTGTTATTTATTCCTTTTGTACTTTCTATTATTTTTATTATTTTCCTTGTTAGTATGTTATTATTTTATTATCATCATTCATATTCATATTAGCATATCATTATTACTTACACTATTATCGTTATTGTCATGGTATTATTGTTTTTCATATAATGTATGTTTATTTACCATTATTATATCTTGTATATACTATAATACTATTATTGTTATTATATTGTTGCTTCATATAATGTATATATTTATTTTCCATTATATTTCTCATACATCATATCACTATTGTTATTATAATATGCTTACCATCATCATATCTCTTATGTAATATACTATTATTATCGTCATCATATTATCATTTTTCATATAATGTGTATATTTTATTATTATTATTACCATATCTCTTACGTGCATACGTTTCATTATTTGTTCGTTAAATACTATTATTCGTATTCTTTTGCCTATTATCCTTACTATCTTTTGTTTTCGAGCATCCTATATTGTTAATATCATTACCATTATTTTATCGTACTTTCTACCATATTATTATCATTTGCTTCTTACTAATTTTTCTCGATGCATCAGTTTTATAACAATCAATATTCCGTACTAAAGGTTCGAGAAGATCGAGCCCTAACTTACTGGGCCCTGGTTTTTCTCGTTCAATCTGAATAACGGAATATCCCTTTCAAAAATCGCAAATTCAAGTTTTAAATCGACATTCCGTATTAGCAATTCGAGTGAATCGAGCCCTAACTTACTAGGTTCCGGTTTTTCTCATTTAAGTTAAACAACGGAATATCCCTTTTAAAACATCGCAATTCAAATTTTAAACAAAACAATTAATCTCGGCAATTCGAAATGTCGCGCCCTAACTTACTGGACTCGACGCCTAGATACTTCGAGATAAGTTTCTTTTTCTTCTAAAATAGAGGCAATATTCCTAATTTGGATTTTCGGGAAAACAAGCCCTAACTTACTGGGTTTTGGTTTCTCGCTCGACAAATGATGGGAGATCCTCTTCAAAAATAAAACCAAGTTTTAAAAGGCGAGCTTAGTTTCGGGAGTCTAAAGTGTCGCGACCTAACTCACTGGACATGATACTTTATCTCCTCGAAATAAGAGGGTCTTATCATCTATCTCGATTTGTTCAATTTCTGAAAGTAAAAAAGGATCGTATTTTCAAATCTTTTCAAAATTTCAACATTAGGACATTAATTAATCAATTAGGTACCAATTTTGGGCGTGACGAGGGTGCTAACCCTTCCTCTCACGTAACCGACTCCCGAACCCAATTTCTCAAAACTTCGTAGACCAAAACCACTGTTTAGTAAACCAAAATGTTTTATTAAAACAGAGGTGATCCGATCACACCAAATAAAGATCGGTGGTGACTCCCTTCCTTTTCGTTTTCAAAAACCGAGTCGACCGCGTCGTTTACTGTTTTATCAAAAAATAGTTACGACAAACACGTACAAATCCAATCGATTCTGACAAATAAGATTTCGATAGTCTCAAATCAAGACCAATATTTTTCGCCATGGATTCGTATATAGTTCTAGCAAGTCTAGCTTTGTGCCTTCCATATTCATCCATTAAACTCCTAACCTGACCATAAAAATGAATGAATAAACCATAAATTTTACACATCTTTAATGAATTAGATAATAACAGTTTATCTGAAAGAGTTAAGTAATGGATCTTCAAACTTGGATTCCAAGAACTCAACGAGAGGAAAATTAATGACTTCGACCCAACTGATAGTCTTCGGACTTCGAAGGGCCGCCCCAGATATGGATGGAGCTGTGGTGCCCTAAAAATAAGACAAAGGGCTGCTTAAAATGGCTTGTTTATGCTCAAACGAAAGGGAGAAAAGGTTCTTGGCTTGGTCCTGGATTTGGGTCATGATTTGGGTCATTAACTTCAAAGGGGAACCATGGTTGACCAAACGAAATAAACCCCAATCCTTACAAGCTTCCTCAAGCTTGTCCAAATTAAGACATTGAAGGTCTATGATAGGGATAAGATCTAAATCTTCAAGATCTTGGATGGGTTCATCAATGTCTATGATTTGGGTTTGGTGGCTTTGTTGGTTAAACAGAGGAGGATATGATTCACTGTTCATTTTCTAACATTTGTGTTTCTTCTTTGTATGGTTTATTGGCAGATATATATATATATATATACATATATATATATATATATTATAATCATTCTTCTATGACTTAAACTAAAGATTTAATTATAGTTTTAGTCCAATTGAGTTTTAGTCATTGCTATAGTAATATTTCGGAGAATATAGGTTTGAATCTCGAATACCTTTTAAGTCTTCATATTTTCATACTATTAATAGGGATGTAGCTAAAAAGGAGTAGGCAGGGGCCTTGGCCTTGTTGTTGGCTAGATAGGAAAATTTTCTTTTAGGCCCTCTCATAAATTGTATATATTAATAATGTTGTTAATTGATTTTTTTTTCATTTTAATGTCATATATGTTCCATGTGTTATTATTATTAATTAGTTTCGAACAAACATTTCATTATTTATTGTATGCTACTTTTTAACACACCTTTGTCTTTGAAATACATGATTTTCACACGCATACGCGTGTCATAGAATTTCTAGTAGTTTAATTATAGTTTTAGGTCGATTGAGTTTTTATCATTTCTATAGCAATATTTCAAAGGATATGAGTTCGAACACCTTTAAACACATAATATCTTTTACTTTAAGATTGAGTGATCTTTGTATTTTTATACTATTAGTACTATTAGCCATTATCATTAAAATGATGATTTAAAAAAATAATTCTAAAATATGAAATTTTAATTTAAATGAATTTTACGTGACGTGATGAAATAATCAGTGTTGTTTGAATCGGACCAATTGGTGGGACCGAGAATTGGTCTAGGTATTAGTTCGGAGAGTGATTTTAAACTGATTCAATCAAGAATCGATAAAAAATCGATTGAACCAAATTTGACCGAGCTTTTAATTAAAACAGTTGAATTGACTAAACTGATGAACCAATAACTTGACCAATTGATAATACTCTAGAATGACATATTTTTATGTATTAATTACACATTTATTTTGAGATTTATCCTACTAATTTGAGCTATTTATGATTTTTTTATCTTGTAGGGACTAAATCGAAGCCAAAAGGAAATTTGGGGGCTAAAAGCATGAATTTAAAGATGAAATGGGCCAACATGCGAAGTAGGAGAGAAGTGGTGCCAGAAATGCAAAGTATGAAAGACTTGGAGGGCAACAGTGCAAAGAAGAGATTTTTATAAACACAAGACTCTATTTAATTTTTAATTATATTAGGATAATTATTAAAAATTATTATTTAGATTTAATTTTAGCATTTATCTTTATTTATTTGTATTTATCTTTTAGAATTTAAGTAGGAATAAATTAAGTTTCTTAGTACTAGGGGATGGAGTGACACAAAACACTCTTTCCCCCAAAAAGATTAGCCTTATTTCCCTTCAACTTGTGATCTTTTTCAACTTGTGCAAGGAACGACCACTTTGTATGTTTTGGGAAGGTTGCACTGTCGGTTCGTTAGCTTACTTCGTCAGAGGTTGGCGAGCCCAAGAGACAAAATGGCGTGGTATTCGACATTGAGAAGTGATGATCTAGTATAAGATGGTCCCACAAAAGCGATTGTTGGCTAGAGTCAGGTTCCTCTAAATCGTAAGTTTAAAATCTTGGAGCTGGTGGCCGTAGGTGTCCTCTTCCACTATAACTGGCTTATTCTGTTTGAGAAGAATCACCTAAAAATCGAGGATTGAACCCAAGGTAGATCGAGACAACTGGAGGCTGAAATCTATCTATAAGAAACTCCTTTTCTCAACCAGAGACAAATCTAGATATTTTTGGTGCTCTCAACGACCACATCATCGATTCAACCATGATCCAATTTAAAAAACATTAATACATATTATTTGGTTATAAAATTCTAATTTCTATCCTCAAAAGCATATATTGAAAATTGAAGCTGTCTTAAGTAATGCATAATTTAATTGAAAGCACATGTTAGAAAAGGAACAAATAATGTACGGACAAAACAAGTGAGAGACTACGTATAAAAAATTATATAAAACACAGCTAAAAATTCATACATTCGGAATTTAGTCCCCGATCATATTTTTAAAATTTAAATTTTTTTATTTTTTAATTTTAAATATTATTAAAATTAAATAAAAATAATACAAAAATACAAAAAAATCTCGAAAATTATTTTAAGAAATAATATTCTCCCCCACTTGTTTTGTCCGGCCATTAATTGTCCCTTTCTTAACATGTGCTTTGGATTCAATTAGGCACTACTTATTGAGCATAGAAATTAGACTTCAATAAACAAATCATAGATGTCCTTTTCTTAACATATATATCATTTGCAGTTCTTTAAATTAAAATTTTAATAAATAATAAATTAGGTAAACTATTCCCAAGGTCATTGTATTATTAGTAAATTTACGTATTGGTCACTCAACTTCAAAAAGTTACAAAATTGTCACTGAATTATTAGTAAATTTAAGTATTTGGGTTGTTAGGTTATTTATTTTAAAAAAGTTGTGCTAGTGAACTTTAAGCGACAATTTGACAATCGGTTCGGTGGATTAGTACCATCGATGAGTAAAAAAATACCTTAAATCCAAGTCAATCTGACGGTTAGTGTCGGAGATCGAGGTAGAAAATTGTTTGGATTTTGGTTCAGAGATTCGTCACGTTCAAATTTGTTTCATGAAAGAAAACTTGAAATGTAGAAAACTTTTTGAAGTTGAGTTACCAAAATGTAAACCTATTAATAGTTCAATGACATTGAGTGTAGATTACCCTAATAAATTTATATATCCACCAAATATTTAAAAATATTTTAAAAAACTCGTCATTTTTTAAAGGCATTCGAACCTTTATACTCTGAAATATTCATATAGCAATGACTAAAACTCAGTCAGACTAAAACTATAATTTAACCTTTAGTTTAAGTCAATAGAATAATTATATATAGTTGCCAATAAACCATACAACGAAGAAACACAAATGTTAGAAAATGAACAATGAATCATATCCTCCTCTGTTTAACCAACAAAGCAACCAAACCCAAATCATAGACATTGATGAACCCATCCAAGATGTTGAAGATTTAGATCTTATCCCTAACATAGACCTTCAATGTCTTAATTGTGACAAGCTTGAGGAAGCTTGTAAGAATTGGGATTTATTTCGTTTGATCAACCATGGGATCCCCTCAAAGCTAATGACCCAAATCCAGGACCAAGCTAGGAACCTTTTCTGCCTTTCGTTTGAGCATAAACAATCCATATTAAGCAGCCCTTTGTCTTATTTTTGGGGCACCACGTTTCGAGCTATATCCAGGGTGGCCCTTCGAAGTCCAAATACAATCAGTTGGGTCAAAATAATTAATTTTCCTCTGGTTGGGCTCTTGGAATTCAAGTTCGAAGATCCATTACTTGACTCTTTCACATAACCTGTTATTATCTGATTCATTGACAATGTATAAAATTTACGGTTTATTCATTCATTCTTGTGGTTGAGTTAGGAGTTTAATTGATGAATATGGAAGGCACCAAGCTAGGCTTGCTAGAACCATATACGAATCCATGGCCAAAAATCATAGTCTCGATTTGAGACCATCGGAATCTTATTTGTCAGAATTGACCGGGTTTATACGTGTTCATCGGTACCCACAAATCCCTAAAGGTAATCAAGCTTGGGGAGTTGGAGTTCATACAGCTAGCACGGTTCTTTCGATATTGAACCCAGACCAACTCGGAGGACTACAAGTTTTCAAAGATAACAAATGGATCCCTGTTAAACCCATAGCTGATTCCCTCATCATCAACCTTGGAGATATGATGCAGGTCCTAATTTTTTTCTCAATACCTAAATTTTTTTGTTTTATTTTTTATACATAAACTATAATTTTCATCTCATTTTACTCCAAAAATTATTACATCCAATAAAAATGTGCCATGTGTTATGTTCTTATTGATAACTTTTTTTTCTTTTGAGGGTAAATAGAAACCAATGATAACTAAAATGACACAAAAAATATTTAAATACCAAAGTGAGAAAATAAATATAGCTCAGAGGTTAAATCATGATTTAAGCCTATTATATGCCTGTCAATTTCACGAGTCATGTTGATTTTTGGTCTAGGATTAATTTAGATGGCATCAATTCAGTTTCTAAATTTTCTGGTTTTTTTTTTTTTAGTATTATTTTGGTTTTTTTTAGTATCATTTTGGGTTTAAGTCAACCAATTGAGATACGAAAATTTTCAAGTTGGGTCCATGCATGGGTGGCAGCAGGGGCCTTGACCCCCTAAAATTAGAAACTTAAAATTTGACTTTTTAAAATTTATAAAGTTTTAAATTTGTACTTGGTAAAATTGTACTTTAACCTCTAAAATGGTAAATTTTTTTATATAATCCTTTTTTAGTTCAAATAATTTCGAGTTTAGGTTCATGTCATTTTAGTTTTGGATCAATTTGAACTAGAGTCGATTTGACTTTATGCTGATCATGTTCATGTTGTTGACATTTTATAATCAAATCAGATCAAATTATATTTAAATTCAAATTAATTGAGTCTAGTTTTCAAGTTCGGATAAAAAATAACACGTTTCCTTTGAGATTTGATGAGAAAATTTTGCATCGGGCCATAACCAATAATTTATACAAGTGCATGCAAAGCATAGAATAAATGTGAAGAAGCAAGTAGACCGAATCTCAAATTTTTATTTTGTGTTTCCACAATTTGATTGTACTAGAGGTGTGCATGGGTCGGGCTGGGCTGGGTTCGGGTCGGGCTCAACTAAAAATTTAGGCCCGTTGATTGGGCTCGGGCCGGGCCGGGCTCAAAAAATGGGCCTAAAATTTTGCCCAAGCCCGGCCCATATAAAAATACTAAAACCCGGGCCCGGCCTGGCCCGCCCGTATTAATTTTTTATATTATTTTATATAATTTTTAAATATACATAATACATCAAAAATATTAAAAAAATCAAAATAAATATTTTTCAACAAATTGGAAATAAATTTTAAAAAATATGTAAACTTAAATAACACTAAAAATAGATGCAACTTAACAAGCAAATGCCTCTAAAATAATAACAAAATTAACAAATGTCTTTAAAATAATAACAAAATTAACAATAAAATAAGTTTTATATAATATCTAAACAATAACAACAAAATAATAGAAACATAATAGTAAAATGGTAGCAAAATAAAGAGAAAAATAATAAGAAAATAATATTTAAAAAATATTTTTTTGCCTTTAATGAACTCGGGCCGGGCCGAGCCCGGGCCAAAAATGCCTTACCCGAGCCCGGCCCATTTTTTAAACGGGCCTTATTTTTTTGTCCAAGCCCATTTTTCGGGCCTATATTTTTGCCCAAACCCTCCCACATTTCGGACGGGCCTTCGAGCCGGGTCGGGCCGCCCAGCCCATGCACACCTCTAGATTGTACCATTCAAAGTTCAAACTACAAGCCTTTTACTTACAAATCTTTTCAAGCACAAGCTGAAAAGGAAATAGAGACCTTGGGATTTAGGTTGGCCTTGATAATTTCAAGCTAAATGCTTAGGGTTTTTTTATTAGTCTTCGTATTAAATATTAATTCATGAATTTTAATGTACTTAATTTTAGTTTTTTTTATTTTTTGAAATTTGAGATTTTAATCATGACCCAAATGATCATATCAGTTAAATCTATTAGATTATATCATTCTGTCTTTGGAATATTTCGAGTTCAGATTCATGTTGTTTGGTTTTGATGAGTCAATTTGAGTTAGAATCCATTTGATTTTTGGCCGATCTTGTTTATATTGTTGACGTTTTATGATCAAATCGAATCAAATCATATTTAGATTTAAATTAATTGAGTCCAATTTTCAAGTTCAAATCAAAATTAACACGTTTCCTTTAAGATTTGATGAGAAAATTTTGCATTGATTAAGCCATAAACAATTATTTATACACAAGTGCGAAAGCATAGAGTAAATGTGAAGAAGTAAGAGGACCGAATCTCAATAAATTATTTTGTGTTTCCACAATTTGTACCATTCAAAGTTCAAAGTACAATCCTTTTACTTAGAAATCTTTTCAAGCACAAGCTTAAAAGGAAATAGAGACCTTGGGATTTAAGTTGGCCTTGATAATTTCAAGCTAAATGCATAGTGTTTTTGTTTATGTTGTGTATAAGTTATGAATTTAATCCATGAATTTTAATTTAGTTGATTTTATTTTTCATATTTTTTAAATTTTTAAATTTTAATTCTAATCTAAATGATAGCAATTAAATTAATTAGATCAAATTTTGATATTGGTCTCGTAAGTTATGGATTTAATTTCTCGTCTCTAATTGAATTTTTAAAATTTCAATCTCAACTCAAACAATAGTCATTAAATCTAGGATTTGACTTTTTTTACATTTTAACATGCAAAATTATTAATCATTTATCGAGAACATCAAAAAATATGTTTTTTTCCTTCAATTTTATATTTTGAGATAAATCGCAAAACTATATATGAATTTAGAACATTTAACGTTATTTTTAATTGCGTGTTGGGACTTATATTATTGAAATTTTGGATTTAACTGTGTACTAAAAATAAATATATGTAGTACAGATATATTTAAATAATTAAAAAAAAAACTTGTTGATATATTTAGAGAATCTAATCTTGATTTGGTGTACATTATGCTCTAAAAACTTTGATTTAATGGAGTTATACCCAATTTTATTATTCAAACTAACACTATTATCTGTGTAATGTTATTAGTTTTTTTTTTTTTTTTTTGTTATTTTCACACTAATAACATATTGAGTCGAAATATTCATAAATATGTATAAATATATCAAATTGTTACTTAGTTAAAAAAAGAAAATACTGTTTTCAACATTATCAGCACTACAATTTATTGAATAACCAATTTATGTTACTAACATAAACATTAGACCAAGTTTTCTTTAATTTCCATTCTCTATATTCTTAGGAAAGCATTCAGCCTTTGCACTATTCTTTCCCTTACATCCAACCCTATCAATACGCCACAACTGACGGCAGAAACTATGGGTGACGCACCACCAACGTATCTTCCTTACCGAAACAACACGCTCGAAGTTTGTGTTCCGGGCAAGGTAAACTCAGCGGGTATATGGGAAAACCTGACGTATCCCTCCGTGTTCCTTTCGTATCCATTGCCGCGTCTCGAGTTACAAATCTTATTGACATTTTTGTGTAGTCATATCATTTATTTTATCGTCAAGCCACTTGGAATTACATTCTTTGCCAGTCAAATGTTTGTAAGTTATCCTCTCTTTTGGTAAATTTGTGTTCGGAATGCATGCTTTTATCGGAATTGGATTAATTTCTTTTGTTTTTTAACATGTAGGCCGGTTTGTTGTTGGGGCATACAGTATTGGGAAAACTAGACACAGTCAACGAATTGTTGTTTTCTCAAGGATCAGGCATTGAAATCATTGATACCACGGGGCTTTTCGGTTTCGTCATATTTATGTTCTTAATGGGAGTGAAAATGGATTTGAGGGTAGCGTTTATGTCGACGAAGAGAGCCGCGGTGATCGGTTTTATATCCATTTTAGCACCTATAACCGTCGGTTTAATCATTTTCGAGGCCTTCAGAAAGCCTGAACAAAGCAAGGAGATAAACTTGGAACGTTTACTCGGAACAACCATTGAATCGTTGACATCTTTTTCTGTCATCGCTTGCCTCCTCAGCGAACTCAATATCCTAAACTCCGAGCTCGGACGATTGGCTCTATCAGCGTCGGCCATCGCAGACGTTGGCACCTTGATCCTCGTCTTTGTCTTTTCGTTCATGGCAAAATGGGCCATTTCACCATCAGTAGCCGCAGTTAAAATGGTGGGATCCATTGCTTTTGTGGTTATCCTCTTCTTCGTGTTCCGTCCGACGATGTTTTGGGTAATAAAGACGACACCCGAAGGAAAACCGATTAAGGAAGTGTACATTGTGCTCATAGTAATGATGGCTATAGGGTCTTGTATATTCACTCATTTCTTCAGCGATTCACCATTAATCGGTGCTTTCGTCTTTGGCTTAGCTGTTCCCGACGGTCCGCCATTAGGTTCTGCCTTGGTAGACAAGCTTGAATGCTTTGTCAATGGTGTTTTTCTCGCAGTCTTCACAACCACATCAACAATGCGAGTCGATGTGAAATCGATGATGGAGAATCGATCCAGATTCCTATTTAGTATCATTTTTGTTTGTGTAACGTTCCTTGCAAAAGTTATATCATGTTTTATAGCCACATTTTGGAGCTTAATGCCCTTAAAGGACTCATTGGCATTTGCTTTAATCATGAGCAGCAAAGGGATTGTGGAATTATCATATTTCTGCAGTTTCATAGATAATAAGGTACAGATCGAAAACTCGGTTGGGTTCGAATCTCCATCGTTTCGTAAATTAAACACTGAATGTACTTTTTCATTTGCAGATTATGTCCAAAGCAACTTTTAGTGTCTTGGTACTCGGTATCCTCGTAAATTCAACTATAGTCCCAGTCTTGGTGAAGTTGCTTTACGACCCGGATTCGAGAAGATATGCAGGGTATGAAAAACGAACCTTAATGCACTTAAAACCGGATTCCGAGCTTCGGGTTCTTGCATGCACTCATAGATCCGAAAACGTCTCCACCATCATCGAGTTGCTTGACCTTACATGTCCTGCAAAGGAGAGTCCTCAAGTTGTTTTTGCCCTTCATATTGTTGAACTAAAGGGACGTGATTCTCCTGTGTTTATAGCTCACCAAAAGAATGAAAACAGTGCCCTAAGTTCTTTAGAAAACATCTTTGCTTACAATCAATACGAACAGAACAATTGGGATTCCGTTACAGTTCATGCTTTCACGGCAATCTCGCCGCCTAAGCTCATGCACGAAGATATCTGTAGTATGGCACTCAACAAGCAAACGTCTTTTATAATCCTTCCCTTCCATAGGAAGTTCTCCATTGACGGATCAATCGAAGACGAAAACAGTGTGATGCGGAACGTGAATTGTAGTGTCCTGGACCGAGCACCGTGCTCGGTAGGGATCTTCATTGACCGCAGGGTAGCCGATAGGGGAAGGAAGACGTTGAAGACATCATCAAGGATGCCAACCTGCTCAATCGGGATGCTTTTCATAGGCGGGAAAGACGATCGGGAGGCTTTAACGTTAGCCAAAAGGATGGCACGTGACCCCCAAGTGAATCTGACCGTGATCCGTCTCATTGCTGATCATCATCATTCCGGGAATATCATGGACTGGGACGGCATACTCGATTCCGAGGTTTTGAAAGATGTTAAGCAAAAAAATGAAGTTGGTAACAGTTGCAACATAATGTATGTGGAAGAAGTTTCCAACGACGGGCCACAAGCCGCGGGGGTCATTAGATCGATCGTGAACAACTACGATTTGATCATCGTCGGTAGGCAATACAGGGTGGAATCGGTACAAACGATGGGTTTAGCGGAATGGTGTGAATTCCCTGAATTAGGGGTGGTCGGAGATCTCCTTGCATCAACGGATTTAAATAGTAGTGTATCTGTATTAGTTGTGCAACAACAATATTATGTAGAGCAGGGTAGAGCTAGGTAGATATGTATAATCCATCGCATCAATTCACAAATTAAAATAAAAAATAAAAATTTCATCACACATCTCTAAACTATTATTTTTATTCTAAGTTGATCTCCAAACTTTTAATATTCTAATTATGTTCCTAAACTATCGATGTTATATCAATTAGGTCAATCCATTATTAAAACTATTAACTCAGTCATTAAATGATAGATCAAATCTGATGTTGTATAATTTAAAATGAAAATTTAAAAAAAAAGTAAAATTTTACCGCATAAATTTCAAAAGTTAAAACTACAATAAAGTAAAAATGAAAAACAAGAGAGAGAGAGTGAAACATGCCTCAAAACAAAGATTTTCATAACATTCATTTTCTTTGAACTTTGCATTTTAAACTATGCCACATAAGATTTAAAGTCGCATTTAATTGTTAAATTATCGAATTTAGTAATAAAATGACCTTTTAAATATAACTTCAATAATTTAAAGATGTTACTAGAATATTTCAAAATTTAAAGACTCACTTTTAGAATAATAGTTATAGCTCGAAGATGCATGATGAAACTAAGTCAATTTTATTTTAATTTTGACTTCTTGTTGTTTTTATCTCGAAAGTCTCGAGCTCAAATTCGAACCCAAAACTCAAATTAAACTTGAGTCTAACACTATCCAATTCCCAAAGGCTAACTTGATTGTTGATTTCAATCTTTGATGTTGTTAGTGCCAGTTGCACATTCTATTTCCATCACTTTGTAACTAGATGGTTGTGCAACTTGTCATCTGTGTTACAAATTCCGTCAACATCTTTCTATGTTTTTTTTTAGGAACGTCAGCAAGAGTTACATAAGATTGATTTTAATAAATATCAATCAAGGATTTTTATTTGAAGAATTTAAGCCCGCTAGAGGAGATTCAATTTCAGAAGAAGTATAATTCAAGAAGGTTTTTTTACTTATTTGATACCATATAGAAGATTAATCGGAGCACAATTATGGCAGCATCTCTCCTTCACACCAATAAAATATTACAAGCTTATAATACCTATTTTAGATAAATGTTTGATTATGCATTTGATTTATAAATTTTGCTTTCAAGAAGAAAGTCTTAGTATATTGGGTGTAAGGCTGCAAATGGATGAGTAAGTTGAACTTAAATAACGACTTGTAATACTAAAATATAGTGAATGTATAAAATATAGTAAATGGGTAAAGTCTCGCAAATGTATAAAGATTTTCAAATTGCCTAACCAGTATCCATCTTTGCTCATTGCCATGGGAGTCGGTATCGGCCGATATTGTTCCAGTCCTGAATCAATATTAAATAGTTTATGTTCTGTTCTGATCAAATTTTTTGTGCATTTCAGTCATTTTTGTGTGTTTCGGCCTATTTCAGTTAATACCAGTATGTATTAGTTCGTACCGGCTTGCGTCGATTGGTACAAAATTTTGATATTTTAAACGAACTTTCGAATTTTGTATCTTAACCATTTTAAATTTTCTATAGTTACATTTAAAATTAATAGTTATTAATTTAAATTATTGAACCTAACTAATAATTGCAAAACTTATATTAACATATAAATATGTTTATAGGGATGTAATTAAGATATACTTGTCTGTCGTATAATATTAATTTATTTTTTTACCAAAATAATTTATTAAGACATAGTTGTCTGTCTGTCCGTCGGCTTATGTTGACTTATACTAACGCTTTTTCAAAAGTGTCGCGGCACCTATGCCAACTGTACTAAAAAGGACCTTTTCGAAAGTGTCGGGAGAAGCGTCGCGACCCCTATGTCAACCTTTTTTGCATCGTCTTAAATAAAAAAAAGAGTGTCGCGGTAAGCCTATTTTGTTGTAGTGCAAGAAATAAAAATTAACCTTTAATATATATATATATATATACACGAGAATATTTAAAAATATCAATAAACTTAAAAAGCTACCGCAACAATACTCACAATCTTTTTAATTTTAATTTTTAAATGAGACATCATCTTTTTAAATTAATCATTTCATTTCTTGTTTGAAAAACACTTAAAATAGACACTTAAAACAGTTAAAGTAGAGTAAGATTGTTGGCATTTTTACTTGGTTTATCGTAGTTAAATTTCTATCAGCAAATTATCCTTTAAATAAAATTAAAATTATTTTTTGGTTTTTGTTTGGAAGAGAAGGATCCAATTATTCAGAGCAAACATTATCCTTATCCTTATTTTTTGGGTTGCAATTATTCAAACATTTAAAATAGAATAAGATTGGTGAATATGAATTGTGTTAACAAATATCGCGTGTTAATTTTTCTTTTTACTTTTCTTCTCTTATAATTTATCTGTAAAACTACATTATGTTGAGACATCAAATTACAACATCTTACAATGATAAAATCGAGTTTAGTGACTCAATAAACTAAATTTTAAGTAAATATGACAAATTGCAGGGGGTCGAAAATCTAGTTGAAACAACTAAGAAATTGTTAACATTAACAAGAAAACCCAAAATTTGTTGCTAACTTGAAATTTTAACCCGATTGATTAACATTGCAACAATTTCTTTTAACTATCTTACTTTTGCATTCTAAAAAAATTTTCTATGTGAAGTATTAAACCTTGCATTGTTCTTTCCCTTATCATCCAATACATTCTCTTCATTAATACCATTATAATCATAGCCACAAGCGACAGCCAGCGGCAATCATGGCCGAAGCACCATCACCGCTTCCCCATCAAAATGGCACATATGAGTTTTGCTTCAGTTTACCTCCCAAAATAAATTCAGCCGGTATCTGGGAAAATCTGGCTTACCCGTCGACGATGTTGACATACTCATTGCCACTTCTAGAGATGCAGATCGTCATGATATTCGTTTGCTCTCATCTTATTTATGCCATCCTCAAGCCTCTTGGAATCACCTTATTCGCCTCACAAATTATTGTACGTTAATCAATCACTTATCCCCCCTCTCTCTCTCTATATGTATTCTTGACTTATTATGGTTCATGAAATGCAGGGGCGAAGCTAGGGGGGCTGGCATGGCCCCGGCTACCTTAAAATGTAAAATTGTTATTTTGGCTCTTAAAATTTTTTAAAAATTTTAAATTAGTAAAGGTAAAATTACACTTTGACCTCCCTAAAATTATAAAAATTCGATTTAATCCTTTATAAATTATAAAGATATAAACTATAAAAAATTAAAATTTTATCCGGCCCCCCCTAAAAAATTTCTTCTGGCTTCGCCCCTGATGAAATGCATGTCAAGTAAGTGAAACCTTAATTTCTTTTTACTAGGCCGGGCTTATCTTGGGACCTCCAATAATGGGGAAACTAAAGGCATTCAGGAACATATTTTATCGTCGAGAGTTAGGTGTAGAAATGATCGACGCTGTATCAGTATTCGGTTTCACATTATTTATATTCCTAACGGGAGTGAAAATGGATGTGAAGATGGCATTTAACTCAACAAAGAAATCCGTAGTGATTGGAATCATATCCCTCTTATCTCCCATCGTGGTCGGAATAGTGCTTCACAAGACCTTCAACGAACATAAACGAATGAATGATGTAATAAAAACCGAACGAATAGTCGGAACATTGATCGAATCAACAACATCGTTTTCGGTCATCGCCTGCGTTCTCACCGAGCTCAAGATCATAAATTCTGAACTCGGACGACTCGCTCTATCGTCGGCCTCCGTAGGTGACTTGAGCACCTTGTTTCTAGTTCACATAATTTCATTATCACAGGATTGGGCCACGTCACCATTGTTGGCTCTACAACGCGTACTTGTGGCTTTTCTTTTCATAACAGTCCTTTTCTTCGTGTTTCGCCCAATGATGTTTTGGATCATTAAAAAAACACCCGAAGGGGAACCAATTGAGGAAGTGTACATCGTGGCCATCCTGATGGTTGCTATAGGATGTGCTATATTTACACATTGGACCCAGCAAGCACCTTTAATCGGTGCTTTTCTCTTCGGCTTAGCGGTGCCTGACGGTCCGCCACTAGGGTCGACGTTGATAAACAAGTTCGAATGCTTTGTCAATGGCATCTTTCTTGCTGTCTACATAACAGCATCGGCAATGAGGGTTAATCCGAGGAAGATGGTGTCGAATCCACCCAGAGTCAAATTTTCTATAATTTCATTTTTCTTGACATTCCTTGCAAAATTTATATCTTGTTTCATAGCTTCGTTTGTGAGCTTCATGCCCTTTAGGGACTCCTTGGCTTTTGGTCTCATTATGAGCAGCAAAGGGGTCGTGGAGTTGGCGTATTTTTCTACTTTCAGAGATAATTGGGTAAGTTCTCCTTGGGTTTAGCATAATGATAAATCTGAAATTTTTAATTTTTTGTCGATTCAATATTTTAGTTAAATTTGAATATTAATCTTTTTTAAAAAATTAAATTATTTTTTAAAACTGACTAAAACATTACCTTTTTTATCTATGCTAGCATAGCAATTTGCGTCACAATTCACACATAATTTATGCTAGCATGACATTATTTTTTTATATGTTACATTAATAAATAATTAAAAAATCATAAAAAAATTTAAAAAATTAACATAAAATGCTTTTGAGTTATTTAAATATTTAACATTTTAGTTCATATTTCCCTTAAAAATCATTAATTTGACTCATTTTCTTGAAGGTGAAATTTAAATGCGAAAGTAATTAAAAGTTAAAGCCTAAATTTATGATTATGACAAGCTCTAATTATGTTTTTCATTTGCAGGTTATATCAGAAGCAACTTTTAGCGTGGCGGTCTTTGCCATTCTTGTAAATGCAACTGTAATCCCACTCCTAGTGAGGTTCCTTTACGACCCAGTTTCAAGAAAATATGCAGGATATCAAAGACGGAACTTAATGCACTTAAAACCCGATGCTGAGCTACGGGTTCTTGCATGCATTCATTGGCCTGAAAATGTCTCAGCCATGATCGATTTGCTTGACCTCACATGCCCTATGAAAGAAAGTCCCAATGTTATTTACGCCCTTCACTTGATCGAGTTAATGGCTCGTGATTCACCGGTGTTTATAGCTCACCACAAGCATGAAACTAACACCACCGTCGGCGGTTCCTTTGAGGACATCCTTGCGTTCTATCAATACGAGCAGAACAATTGGGGTTTGGTCACAGTTAATGCTTTCACAGCAATCTCACCGCCGAAGCTCATGCATGAAGATATTTGCACTATGGCTCTTGACAAGCAAACATCTTTCATAATTCTCCCTTTCCATAGGAAATGGTCCGTTAACGGGTCTGTAGAAGCAGAAAACAATGTGGTACGGAACGTGAATTGTAGCGTCTTGGACCAATCACCATGCTCGGTAGGGATCCTCATTGACCGTGGTGGGAGGCGGAAACCGATGAAATCGTCGTCCTACTCTGTTGGGATTCTTTTCTTAGGTGGCAAAGACGATAGGGAAGCTTTAACGTTGGCGAAAAGGATGGCTCGAGACCCTCGAGTGAAGCTAACCGTGATCCGTCTCATTGCATATCAAGATCGCAGAGATGTCTTAGACTGGGACACGATAATGGATATTGAGATATTGAAACATGTTAAGCAAAATAATGGAGTACTTGGTAATGGCTATGACATGATGTATGTAGAACAAGTATCGGATAGCGGATCACAGACTGCGAAGATCATTAGGTCGGTTGCCGATGATTATGATTTGATAATCGTCGGTAGACGCTACGGAGTGGAGTCGATACAATCAATGGGTTTATCAGAATGGAGTGAATTCCCTGAGCTAGGGATTGTCGGAGACCTTTTTGCATCTACAGATATAGATAGCAGGGTATCTGTATTAGTTGTGCAACAACAACATTATATAGCTGAAAGTAGACATTGATTATAATTATCTCTTTTTAGGTTCATACTTTTGTAGGAAATAAAATTTAGATTCTAATCTTAAAAATAATTATAGGGCCCAAAATTTGCCCGGGCCATTGTAAACCATATTAAACAAAATAATAAAAAATTTGATCCAAAACAGTCCAATAATTATAAAGCCCATTAAATTACATACCAAGTTACAAACTAAATAAACCTGTATTAACCCAAAACCCAAAGGCCCAACAGAATCCAATACCGAAAGGCCCAATTTTTAGAACAGCCCGAATGGCCCAAATCTCGGTTTTAGAATGAAACCCTAAGGGTTCCAGAAGCTAATAGCGCCGCGCGTGTGCCCCTACGCCACCACCACGCGCGCCTCCACGCAGCCTCCATACCTCCAGCGAGCCTCCGTACGCCACGTCCGCCTTTCGTACCTGCAAACGAATAGCAAAGAAATGACAGCACAAAGAAGAGATTTGTATTTTTTCTTCTTTTTTTTGTTTCGGCTATATAAACAAAAGGCCATTCAATGTATTTTTTTTACGCACACTGTTATTAAGCAAATTGAGAGGCAATATACAAAATCAAAAAGCAAAAATATTGAAAAGGTGATCTGAAAAATCTTTGGCTTTTCGTATTTTCTTTACTTTTTCTTTCTTTTTTTTTTGTGTGTGTGTGTTTATTTATAAATAAAAAAGAGATCGATTTACCATGGCACAGGTATGTCACCTGTCTTCCTCGTCGTAATCGGGGTTTAGATGGGGACATCAGTCGGAGAGCACGAATCGAACCTTTGCAAATCGCTCCTCGCCATTTACAGGGGTATTTTAGTGGTTAACAGAGAGGTTTTTTTTTATGGCGGCTGAGAACAGGAGCAAAAGGGGTTAGGTTTTTGCTTTCTATTTTCAAAATGGCTGAATACGGATGCTTTAGGTTTTTTTTTCTCTTATATGTAGTCTGAAACGGCACCATTTGGAGCCTGATTCATTGGCACCAAAACGGCGCCGTGTTGGCTAATATCCAATGACCCGATTTGACTCGATCCATCGCCCATGGGATCCGCGCATTCTTGCGGTGATGGGATATTCACACAATTAGTCCTTTTTTGTCGTGCCGACTTTAGATTAGGTCCTAGGTACATTTGCATTGTTTTTTTTAATTAGTTTCTGTAAATCACGCGCATTTTCAATTTAGTCCCCTTAAACACTGCGTTTTGATTGTTTAAATATTTGCTGTTTCAACCCCTGATTATTCGAATGCTTTTTAATTTAGTCTTGGATTTTGCAAATTCTTTATAAAACAACCTTCGAATTTCATTTTTTTAATTAAATATTTTTAGTTTTTTATTTAAATTCTTGTACCTTTTTGTATCAAATTTATTTATTATTCAAATTATTTTAGTAAAATTGTTTTGAAATCTATTCTACAATGTTTTAATTTGTTTTATTTTCCACTATCTATATATATTTAGTTTCTTTTAAAATTACTTATATATAAAAATATATATATATATATATATATTTCTATTTTAAATTTAGTATACTTAATTTGTCACTTTAAAAAAAATTTATATTTTATTGTATATTTTAATTTATTTCAGATATTTTTATATATTATTACTTATATATGTTTATATATTTAAAGTCATTCACTTTTTTTAAAAAATTTGTATAATCTATTTCAATTTATTTTTTATACATATTTCATAAATTCATTTACAAATTACCTCATTTTAAAAAATTTCATAGCTCGTAGATTTCAAACTCCACTTTCTTTATTTTAAATCCATTTGCTAGCAATCAAAATTCCGTTTTATATTCATTTGCCATTGTAATTTTTGTAGAATTATTATATTTTGTAGCTTATTGATTCTTGATTGTTAATATGTTATTTTAATCATGAGGTTATCGTTGTATATTTGTGCGTTAAATTATGTTTATAATTGTGTTCATTCTTATAATGTTGAGTTTGCATATTACTTCATGCTTAATACTACGCTTGTACTGCTAGTTATCGTTTTTATATCTCAAGTTCTAATGTATTTGAGCCTTTACTAAATGCTTCATTTTATTTACGTGTATACCAAACAAAAAGCATTTGGAGTCAATTTTAAAATAACGTATTTCAAAATAAGGCAATGTTTCGTGTTTGGAAATCTACGAGATCGTGCCCTAACGTGCTGGGTTTCGGTTTTTTCGTTTGACCAAATAACCGAATATCCTTTTAAGATTTCATTCATGTGTTCTCAACTTCAAAATAAGGCAATGTTTCGTGTTTGGAAATCCGCGAGATCGTGCCCTAACGTGCTGGGTTTGTAATATCCCGAAATAGGGGTTACGAGTTTGGAAAATAACTCGAGTGCATTAGGCCTCAAGAGTGGTTTTGATGTGTTTTTGGAGTCCCTAAAACTCCCGGATTAAAATGGGACACTTTTGAAAATTTTGAAAATTTAGGGTTAAAAGTGGAAATTTGGGCATGGAGGCCTTAAGAATAAATTTTGATGGGCTATGGCATAATAGTCCCCCTGGTAAAGTGGCTTCTGTGTGCCACTTAAAGGCCAGCGCAAAATTTGGTCAGGGGTTCGAGTGGCATGGGGCGCATAGCATTTTATTTTGCAAGCATGCGCTACTTTAAAGAAGGCTTTAAAAGAAAATGGGGCAGAGTTATGTCACAAAAAGGGCGCCTGGCAGAGTGGCTAAGAGCGTAAGGAGGCTTCAAGAGGTCATGCGTTCGAGTAACAATTGTAGCGCATGAGCATTCTATTTTGCTTTTAGCAATAAAGTGCCAGCGAAAATAAGGCTTAAAAGAAAATGCGATGCAATTAGTTGCATGAAATTCACCGTGGCCGAGTGGTTAAGGACTTGGCTGAGAGCTGCATTTAAGGGGACTCGCGTTCGAGTCCTGGAGGTCGCACTGGAAGCCTTCTATTTTTGCTTCTAGCGCTAAAACATAGGCACCAGCGAAGTAAGGTTTAAAAGAAAATCACAACACGTTTATGTCACGAAAGACGCACGGGCAAACTGGCTGGGGGCTTTGAAAGTTCCCTCCAGGTCTCAGGTTCGAGACCTGGGGGTAGCGCCTGGAGGATATTCTTTTTACCTATGTCAGGCGTGGGAACTTGGCGTCCTGCATGGGGCATGCGCATGATAATAAGCATGGGTTATTTGTTTTATTATTATTTTTGGGTTAGTTGTGTATTATTATTTGTGATGGAAGACGGAACAATAATTGTAGTATTATTATTTTTATTATCTTATCTTTTTATTATTATAATATGCATGAGGTGTGGGAATAAATTTGAAAGGTGATGGGAGAATAATTAAATAATGCTTTCTCTCTTCTCTATGGTTATGGGCATGCTAATTAACAAGGAATTTTCTTTGTTTTTGTGATAATGGGAACAAAGCCTGCCGTTGGAATTGGGTATGCCTTGGGATGATCATTTTTAATTGTTGGATGAAGGAACTAAGTGATGAGCTTGCTAATAAACAATGTTATTGGTATTTTGATGTTTGAAATTTCAATTAGATATGGGAAAGAAGGTGAAGCTTGGCCGTCTATTTTGCTTAACAAAGCATGGCCGAATGCTCTGATTTGGTTTAGCCTTTCATTTCCAATTTGTTTGACCGGAAGTAGGACTCCCTAGAGACTTTCATTTTCGTTTTTGAGTAGAGCAAATGAGGTGCCAAATTCCTTGTTTTGCTTTCTTTTCTTCCTATTTGTGTTTGGCCGACTATAGGACCCTTTAGAGTAGTGTTTCGGCTTTGAAAAAAATGATTAAAGAGTGCCGAATATCCTTGCTTTACTCTCCTCCTTACTACCTGTTTGCATGGCCGATTGGAGCTTGTTTCAAGGCCTAGTGTTTTCGATTTACAAGAAACAAGTAGGGTGGCCATTGCTTGTTTTATTTTCTTTCTTCCCTTTTTGTGTCCTTGACCGAGAGAGAGAGATGATAGGGACATGAGTTGGAGTGTTCTTTTACATGTGCCAATGTGAAGATGCATAAAGGAAACTCTCGGGACTATGAGCATCAAGGGTTTTCGTCAACACCAAAAACAAATGATAATTTTTGGATCTTTAAACAAGGTAAGTGGTTGTTGACCTTCGGCTATAGGCTATTTTTGGGCTATATGATAACCGAATTTTGAGCTTGGCTTTAAGGATGGCCGAATATGTATGAGGCCATACTGATGTACCCTTTTGTGTGTGGATAGTGTTGAGGAGCATTAAAGGAGTATTTTGGGAGTTGAACTTCTCAGAGACTTTGTCGAGCTATGAAAATGGTAAGCATCATATTCGGCCAAGGGCCATGATCTTGGTATTTTTGTGTGTTGGCCGTTCTAACAAGTTGTTAAACAGGGATTTGGTATCTACAAGAGCAAGCAAATATTTTGGGACATGGAAAAGAAGCTAGGTAAATGACTTATGGTATTCGGCCTAAGGCCATGTTTTTGGTACAAAGTGTGACCGATTTCGGTTGTGTGTTCTGGGGGCTAAACAATAAAAGTAACAGAAGCCTTCGAGACTCTAGTTGATATTAGAATCGATAGAAATAACAGAAGCTCTCGGGTTTTAGACTTTGTCAGAATCGATAAATCAGAATCTCGCTATAGTCAGGTGCGTAGTTATCACACTGTACTCTTGTTTGTTATTCATGATATGTGTTGTTTTATGTAAACGAATAGGTTATGCATGTTAGCCAAAATAAAGGCTAAGAGTAAGGATACCAAGGTAAGTGATCGATAAATCAAGTTAATGGTTATGATATTAACTTTTTGGTGATGTGCAATTATAAATGATTATCGATGAGTGTAAAATAAAGTAATGACATGTAATGTATATTGTTATGAGTAATATGTGACCATGGTATAAAATATACATATTTGTTTCGTACGAAATGTTGTTATGGTACATATACGTACGCATGAGACTTGTGATGTGACTATTGGAGAAAAGGTGTACACTATGTGAGTGTTCTAATGCTAGCCTCGTGCTACATTCGTGGTTGTTGATTTGTGAACCGATTGATATGTGAGATTTCTATGGGATCGGTGGCTTAGCCACGACCTTAAGAAATAATGTGCAAAAGAAAAATACGTAGATCACTTTGTGGATTGGACTTCGTAATTGTATATTTGTAATCATATTTATAATATTGTGTATTCAAATTGCATATTTATAATTATATATATATATATATATATATATATATATATATATGGATTGTGCGGATATGGGCCAAGCCCATATGTGAGGGCATGTGTTTTAACTATGCACTGAGTCTTGGTGACTCACTCTATTTTTATTAAACCCTTTCAGGTGGCGCGTAAAGCTTGGACCGGGTCGGAGAGGATACAAAGGTGGCCATGCAAAAGTGGATTTTCATGCAAAGGAATCTCTTGTTTAATGAATTAAATATTTACATTATTCGTATTTTGATTAAGTGTGTATTGTAATAAGGCCCACTAAAGTATTTCAGTCCATTTATTAAGTATCGTTATTATTATGCCCTAATATGAAAGGTTGATTGCAAACGGTTTTATTTTCCTCGAGCAAAGCTCGTATCCGATAGTTTAATAACAAACTTCGATTTTTACTTAGAATATTACAAGTCACAAAAATGTTTTATTAAAGGAAAACAAATTTTCATCAGTTTTACTATTAAGAAAGGATGTTTTTTCGAAAATGTTCCGCAGTGGCATTCCAAATTCGGTCGGATTAAATGGGCTGGGTTTGGGGTGTTACATTTTGGTATCAGAGCATGGTTCAAAACTCGGCTTTGAGGTTTTGGGCCCGAAAACAGTTTTCGAAAGTGGGCTTTTAAAAAAAAATGTGAACTTCTATTTTGGGCGTGTTCTGGCATGGCACCTGTACCTCCGACCCGAAGTCCACCTGGTAAGTACCTCTGACTATTGAGGTATAGTGAATATATGAATTATATGGGCATAATTGGGCTTGTAGATTAAAAAAAAATTTGGGCTATTGAACTCTAAGGCTAGTCTATTCGAAAACAAGTGCTTAAGACTTGAAAACTGAAATGACCCTAGAGGTGTAGTGAATGAATATGTCCCCTGCTTATGAACGTGTATGTGACTCTCTGAATAAGAAGTAGCGAACTTGAACCGAACCTATGTGTGATCGAAAGAACCACTTCTGAATATTTTATTCCATAAAATTGTTCGCGAATAATCAGTGGAACAAATTTCTAATGCATAAAACTTCTAAGTCAGATTGTGCGATAAGAGATGAGTCCTAGAGGACATGATCGAGGCAAAATGACCACATCGGAACTCGCTAGATCGGGTCAAGAGTTGATAATAAGGTGTCACCCCACCACCAACTTTGATAAGAAGCAGCAAGATCAGACGAGGGATAATGCTGTCTTGTGCTGCTAGTTTTAGAGATGGTGGCTAGAGAGGGAGAAATATAAGAGCTCGAAAATTTGCTTCCGAGCGACTTTGAGCCAATGAAACGGATTTGTTTTGTGATATATCGGGCGTGGCACCCAGTGCGATTGAATATTGGTTGGAAGCAACCAAGCGAGTTATGGATGAGCTCGACCTGAGCCCTGAAGAAAAAGTGAAAGGAATGGTGGCTCACGGTTCGAGATAGTGTCACAACAGAGGACCCCACTCGGGAGTATGTCAAAATGATATACCAGAATAAGTATGTCAGTACTTATTTCATTAATGCTCAGAGGAAATGTGTTTTTAGGACTAGTTCAATGGAACGAGTCCATGGTGAAATATGAGACTGAATTCCTAAAGTTAAGCCGATTTAATCGAGGAATAGTGGCTACAAAACATGAACGATGTGTCCGGTTTAAGGACGGATTAAAGAACGGCCTGAGACTGTTGATAGTTCCTCAACAGGAACGGGAATTTGTTGTGTTAGTCGAAAAAGCTAAGATAGCTGAAAAGATTAAGAACTCGATGAGACAAAACTGAGATAAGGATATGAACCGTGATGGAAGAAAGTTTAAATTGTTTAAATTATCTAAGGATCTTCGAAAAAGACCGAAGGTTGAAAGTTTTGCTCATGTGATTAAGCCAGCTATGGGAAATCGGGACCGTCCGTGTGCTCAGAGTGGAAAATATTGTCGGCAAGTATTGGAACCAGAAAGTGAGAATATTTGAAGTATAAGTCTATAAGCAATTGAATATTGTTAAGGTTAGTTATAACCTTGTGTACATGTTGGAATCCTGGTTATAAATATAGTGAAAGCCGACTGTGGATAGACTTTCTATCAGGAAATGTTACTCAAGTGATAAGTACAAGTGATATGTGGATAGACTATCTATCATGAAATATAATTGAAGTGATAAATACAAAGTGATGTGAATTATATGGTTTATAACTCTGGTCAGCTTGTAATGTGATTCAGATGCTGATATATTTCAGGCTTTGATGCCTAGCAGGCTTTGTGCCGGTGTATATTTCAGGCTTTGATGCCTAGCAGGCTCTGTGCCGGTGTATATTTCAGGCTTTGATGCCTAGCAGGCTTTGTGCCGGTGTATATTTCAGGCTTTGATGCCTAGCAGGCTTTGTGCCGGTGTATATTTCCGGTGTATATTTCAGGCTTTGATGCCTAGCAGGCTTTGTGCCGGTGTGTATTTCAGGCTTTGATGCCTAGCAGGCTTAATGCTGGTAATGTGTCGTAATAGAGAATTCATGAATCACTTACAAGATGGAATATGTTTATTTCCATAAGCCAAGTGCTCGAGTAAGTACAAGTCCTTCCTATTTGCAAGGAATAAGATAAGTTAGTATGTTCCCATTTGGGTTAAGTAAGATAAGATATAGTTGAAGCTTTGGCAAGACTTTTAATATGTGCAATTGATCTTACCAATGGTGTGTACGAATTTCTAAAATGGAATTTAAGCTTGAATATGCTTATGGAAAAGTGGTCATATGTGAATATGCCAAATGTGAAAGAGGTTGGATATGTTTGCATATGTGTATAATTGGGAATATGTGATTAATATGTGGTGAATTGAAATGTACGGATGTTCTTCGTAAGTAATTTCGAGGACGAAATTATTTTTAAGGGGGGTAGAATTGTAATATCCCGAAATAGGGGTTACGAGTTTGGAAAATAACTCGAGTGCATTAGGCCTCAAGAGTGGTTTTGATGTGTTTTTGGAGTCCCTAAAACTCCCGGATTAAAATGGGACACTTTTGAAAATTTTGAAAATTTAGGGTTAAAAGTGGAAATTTGGGCATGGAGGCCTTAAGAATAAATTTTGATGGGCTGTGGCATAATAATCCCCCTGGTAAAGTGGCTTCCGTGTGCCACTTAAAGGCCAGCGCAAAATTTGGTCAGGGGTTCGAGTGGCATGGGGCGCATAGCATTTTATTTTGCAAGCATGCGCTACTTTAAAGAAGGCTTTAAAAGAAAATGGGGCAGAGTTATGTCACAAAAAGGGCGCCTGGCAGAGTGGCTAAGAGCGCAAGGAGGCTTCAAGAGGTCATGCGTTCGAGTAACAATTGTAGCGCATGAGCATTCTATTTTGCTTTTAGCAATAAAGTGCCAGCGAAAATAAGGCTTAAAAGAAAATGCGATGCAATTAGTTGCATGAAATTCACCGTGGCCGAGTGGTTAAGGACTTGGCTGAGAGCTGCATTTAAGGGGACTCGCGTTCGAGTCCTGGAGGTCGCACTGGAAGCCTTCTATTTTTGCTTCTAGCGCTAAAACATAGGCACCAGCGAAGTAAGGTTTAAAAGAAAATCGCAACACGTTTATGTCACGAAAGACGCACGGGCAGACTGGCTGGGGGCTTTGAAAGTTCCCTCCAGGTCTCAGGTTCGAGACCTGGGGGCAGCGCCTGGAGGATATTCTTTTTACCTATGTCAGGCGTGGGAATTTGGCGTCCTGCATGGGGCATGCGCATGATAATAAGCATGGGTTATTTGTTTTATTATTATTTTTGGGTTAGTTGTGTATTATTATTTGTGATGGAAGACGGAACAATAATTGTAGTATTATTATTTTTATTATCTTATCTTTTTATTATTATAATATGCATGAGGTGTGGGAATAAATTTGAAAGGTGATGGGAGAATAATTAAATAATGCTTTCTCTCTTCTCTATGGTTATGGGCATGCTAATTAACAAGGAATTTTCTTTATTTTTGTGATAATGGGAACAAAGCCTGCCGTTGGAATTGGGTATGCCTTGGGATGATCATTTTTAATTGTTGGATGAAGGAACTAAGTGATGAGCTTGCTAATAAACAATGTTATTGGTATTTTGATGTTTGAAATTTCAATTAGATATGGGAAAGAAGGTGAAGCTTGGCCGGCTATTTTGCTTAACAAAGCATGGCCGAATGCTCTGATTTGGTTTAGCCTTTCATTTCCAATTTGTTTGACCGGAAGTAGGACTCCCTAGAGACTTTCATTTTCGTTTTTGAGTAGAGCAAATGAGGTGCCAAATTCCTTGTTTTGCTTTCTTTTCTTCCTATTTGTGTTTGGCCGACTATAGGACCCTTTAGAGTAGTGTTTCGGCTTTGAAAAAAATGATTAAAGAGTGCCGAATATCCTTGCTTTACTCTCCTCCTTACTACCTGTTTGCATGGCCGATTGGAGCTTGTTTCAAGGCCTAGTGTTTTCGGTTTACAAGAAACAAGTAGGGTGGCCATTGCTTGTTTTATTTTCTTTCTTCCCTTTTTGTGTCCTTGACCGAGAGAGAGAGATGATAGGGACATGAGTTGGAGTGTTCTTTTACATGTGCCAATGTGAAGATGCATAAAGGAAACTCTCGGGACTATGAGCATCAAGGGTTTTCGTCAACACCAAAAACAAATGATAATTTTTGGATCTTTAAACAAGGTAAGTGGTTGTTGACCTTCGGCTATAGGCTATTTTTGGGCTATATGATAACCGAATTTTGAGCTTGGCTTTAAGGATGGCCGAATATGTATGAGGCCATACTGATGTACCCTTTTGTGTGTGGATAGTGTTGAGGAGCATTAAAGGAGTATTTTGGGAGTTGAACTTCTCACGAGACTTTGTCGAGCTATGAAAATGGTAAGCATCATATTCGGCCAAGGGCCATGATCTTGGTATTTTTGTGTGTTGGCCGTTCTAACAAGTTGTTAAACAGGGATTTGGTATCTACAAGAGCAAGCAAATATTTTGGGACATGGAAAAGAAGCTAGGTAAATGACTTATGGTATTCGACCTAAGGCCATGTTTTTGGTACAAAGTGTGACCGATTTCGGTTGTGTGTTCTAGGGGCTAAACAATAAAAGTAACAGAAGCCTTCGAGACTCTAGTTGATATTAGAATCGATAGAAATAACAGAAGCTCTCGGGTTTTAGACTTTGTCAGAATCAATAAATCAGAATCTCGCTATAGTCAGGTGCGTAGTTATCGCACTGTACTCTTGTTTGTTATTCATGATATGTGTTGTTTTATGTAAACGAATAGGTTATGCATGTTAGCCAAAATAAAGGCTAAGAGTAAGGATACCAAGGTAAGTGATTGATAAATCAAGTTAATGGTTATGATATTAACTTTTTGGTGATGTGCAATTATAAACGATTATCGATGAGTGTAAAATAAAGTAATGACATGTAATGTATATTGTTATGAGTAATATGTGACCATGGTATAAAATATACATATTTGTTTCGTACGAAATGTTGTTATGGTACATATACGTACGCATGAGACTTGTGATGTGACTATTGGAGAAAAGGTGTACACTATGTGAGTGTTCTAATGCTAGCCTCGTGCTACATTCGTGGTTGTTGATTTGTGAACCGATTGATATGTGAGATTTCTATGGGATCGGTGGCTTAGCCACGACCTTAAGAAATAATGTGCAAAAGAAAAATACGTAGATCACTTTGTGGATTGGACTTCGTAATTGTATATTTGTAATCATATTTATAATATTGTGTATTCAAATTGCATATTTATAATTATATATATATATATATATATGGATTGTGCGGATATGGGCCAAGCCCATATGTGAGGGCATGTGTTTTAACTATGCACTGAGTCTTGGTGACTCACTCTATTTTTATTAAACCCTTTCAGGTGGCGCGTAAAGCTTGGACCGGGTCGGAGAGGATACAAAGGTGGCCATGCAAAAGTGGATTTTCATGCAAAGGAATCTCTTGTTTAATGAATTAAATATTTACATTATCCGTATTTTGATTAAGTGTGTATTGTAATAAGGCCCACTAAAGTATTTCAGTCCATTTATTAAGTACCATTATTATTATGCCCTAATATGAAAGGTTGATTGCAAACGGTTTTATTTTGCTCGAGCAAAGCTCGAATCCGATAGTTTAATAACAAACTTCGATTTTTACTTAGAATATTACAAGTCACAAAAATGTTTTATTAAAGGAAAACAAATTTTCATCAGTTTTACTATTAAGAAAGGATGTTTTTTCGAAAATGTTCCGCAGTGGCATTCCAAATTCGGTCGGATTAAATGGGCCGGGTTTGGGGTGTTACAGGGTTTCGATTTTTCGTTTAACCAAATAACCGAATATCCTTTTAAGATTTCATTCATGTTTTCTAAACTCTAAAATAAGGCAATGTTTGTGTTTGGAAATCCGAGAGATCGTGCCCTAACGTGCTGGGTTTCGGTTTTCCGTTTGACCAAATAACCGAACATCCTTTTAAGATTTCATTCGTGTTTTCTCAACTTTAAAACGAGGCAATATTTCGTGTTTGGAAATCCGTGAGATCGTGCCTGTAAAAACCAATTTTGCCCGTGGGCCCATTTACAATCCAAATTCAGCAAAAAATAAATAAATAAATAAGGAAATGTCCAAAATTACAGTCCATAAACCCAATACACAAAACCAATTACAAAATAACCCAGCTAAACCCATTAAGCCCAGACCCAAAATAAACCAAATAAAATAAATAAAGAGGCCCGATCTATAGGCGGCCCAAAAGGCCCAGAAGAAGTTAAAGTTTTGGGAAGGCTAGGGTTTCAGGAAAACCCTAGCGCCGCAACTCCCTGGTTGCTGGCCCTACCAGCGCCGTTTGTCCACTCGTCCACCAGCGCCACAAGCACCACGACCATCTGCCCCCCACCATCGCCACTCCGCTAGTGCACCTGCAAACAAGCAATGGATCCACAACAGAAAAAGAGCCAACCAAGTGGAAGACAGACTGTATTGGATTTCTTTTTTATTTTATTTTATTTTTTTATCGGCTATAAAGCCTGGAAAACAAACTGTAACAGGGGGGATTGATTTTCAAAGAGAAATACAAAGAATCTTTCATCCGAAAACAATAACAAACAACAAAAAAACAGGATCTGGAACCAAGAGTATTCGGTATTTTCCTTTTCTTTTCTTCTACTCGTCGTTTCACTTTTTTTTACTTAATTAAAATCTATATGTATGTATATATATATATATATATATATATAATATAATAAATAAAAAGGGAAGAAAGGAGAAAACCTTACCCCTTCCGGCCACCGCGCGTGGTGGCCGGAGCGACGAAGAACGATAGGCGCGACAGGCGACTCCCTCCCCAGATCAGGCCTGCAGAGAAAAGAAAAGAGAGTCAAGTTTTTTTTTTTTAAAAAACAGAGAAGAAATGAAGCAAAACAAAAAATTTTTGCTTTAAATACCCAAGCAAAACGGTGCGTTTAGCACCTGCCCCAAAATTATTCAAAACGGCGCCGTTTGGCGCGACCCGACCCGACCCGAAGCAAGACCCGCGTGTTTTTGTTTGGAGGGGCTAATTGCGCGTTTGGCCCCTCCTCCTTTTTATGGGTATACAATCAAGTTTTTATTTGCTCGATTTTGGCCCGAATATCTTCCATGACTTCAATTTGAGTCCCCCCTTCATGCGCACCGTTCTAGTAGGAGGGATTATTTCTGTTTTAAACCCTCTAGGTTACGCGTGCTTCGCGAATAAACCCTTCTCCCCTTTCATTTCATTTTAAATTAACCCCAAACTTTCGTTTTGATTCAATTCGACCCCTCTTTAGTATTTTGTAATTATTATTATTTATTTATATGATTGTGCATTATTATTATGACTACCATATTTTTATTATTACTTTGTACATATATTGTATATTATTGCTATACTTATATTATTATTATTTTTTTTTGTACATATTTTATACCTACTATTATTATTGTTATTATATCTATTATATTTATATTATTCCATTGTGCATACTCCATATCATTACTATTATCATTAAATATTATTAGTACTATAATTATTATCATTATTACTACTATACTTATATTATTATTTTATATATATACATCGCGTATTATTATTGTTATTATTACCATTATTATTATTATTATTATTATTATTATTATTATTATTATTATTATTACTATATTATATTTCTATTACTACTAATTACTATTATTATCGTTATTGCATTATTATTTGTATATACTAGCTTTATCATTACTATCGTTACTATATCTATAATAGTATTTTGTACATAATTTGTGTTGTATCATCATTATTCATCGCATGACCCTATTCCCATTTTCAAATAATGTTTCTTTAAAACATAGTTTTTCATCAATTTCACCCTAAAAACTAAAAAAATTTTCAAAAATAAGGCAATATTCCGTGTTTGGAAATTCGAGGGACCGTGCCCTATGTGTTGGGTTTCGATTCTCTTGCTTGACCAAATAATCGAATAACCTTTTGTTATTTTAATAAATGAGTCTTAGGGATTAAGAGACGACCTTGGATTTGAGGATTGAAATTATCGTGTCCTACGTATTGGATGTGATATTTGGTCCCTTCGAAACAAGGAAATCTTAATATTCTAAGAAGACTCAAACGTTTCCAAAAAGACCCAAATTTCTAAATTCATTTTTAATTTTGTTAAACTTTCGACATTGGGACATCAATTAATCAATTTGGTACCGATTTTCGGGCGTTGCGAGGGTGCTAATCCTTCCTCGCACGTAACTGACTCCCGAACCTATTTTCTCAAATGTTCGTAGACCATAAACCCCGTTTTAGTAAACCGAAATGTTTTATTAAAACAAAGGTGATCCGATCACACCTAATAAAAGGTCGGTGGCGACTCCTGTTTTATTCATTTTCCAAACCCAAGTTCGATTTCCGTTTTGTCAAAAAATGGTTACGACAGCTTGGCGACTCCGCTGGGGAATATGAGAGTCAGGCCGTAGATTGATTGATTTTTGTCCCTTCGATTGAAAATTTAGCAAAATGTTTTGAAAAATCGTGTTTCTCTTTGGAGCATTTGCTTGTGCTATAGTGTCGAGTCTCGTAAAATACTTTGGCATTGCATTGCATGACCATTGCGGTCACACCTTAAGTGGGAGTGGGAAGCTACTCTTTCGTGAGGTTTTTACCTCCGTGCAAGATAGTGGATCACTTTCGGGATACATCCGTACCTATGTCTTCGTGAGGTTTTTATCTCCGTGCAGCCATAGGGAAATGTATTCCCCTGAACTGAACTCGGTCCGTATGAGCCTATAATAGGTGAAGATTGAGGAATCTGTTGGTTCGGGTACCCTTGCTTTAGAACCAAACCACATATAGAGAGACCTAAGAGCCCGTTGTAGATAAAGCTGCAAACCCTAGTTGTTACCTTAAATACGAGTTTGATTATTTCCTGTTTGTTTTAAGTTCCTTTTGTGCCTGGTATTAACTTGTTGTGTTTCATTTTCATTGCATGGCATTTCATTATTCGAAGGGTGTTGATCCACATTCGATTACTAGATAGAAAAGCTTGACATGGAAAAGGGGTTTCTCGATAGAGTGGAGGATAATGCGGCTGTCCAAGTGTGGTCCGAGAGAGCACAGCAAGAAAAGGGAGACAGCCTGACAGTGGGGCATGAATCGGAGTTATGGGATTTCACCCGAGTCAGTGTGGCTCAAAATGACCTGCGGGAATTAAAGGAAATATGGGATTCCTGGGGCAATGAGGACAAACAACTGTTCTACCATAATTACGGTGATCTGCACTATCTGCTGGATATCAAGGTAGACGAGTACCTACTTCGAGCCATTACTCAGTTTTGGAACCCCGCTTATAGTTGCTTCACTTTTGGAAAAGTAGATTTGGTTCCAACTATAGAAGAGTACACAGCTTTGTTTCGATGCCCGAGAATTCAAACTGATAAGGCATATTCAAGGTTTGCTAATGTGTCGGCATTCTCAAAAAGGCTAATGAACATCACAGGAATGAGTGAGCAATGGATTACAGCCCGGATCAAACAAAAGGGGGATTGTAAGTGCATTCCATGGAAACACTTGAGGGACTTGATCTTGGCACATCCTGATAAGAAAAAGAGGGTCGACGTCTTCGCTCTAAGCATCTATGGTTTGGTCATCTTCCCCAAAGCATTAGGGCACATAGAGGATGCGGTTTCGGACCTATTTGATAAACTTGACAAGGGAGTCACACCTATCCCCGCAATTTTGGCTGAAACCTTCAGATCATTGAACGCTTGCCGAAGAGCGGGCGAAGGAAGATTCATGGGATGTGCACAACTGTTGCTTTCATGGTTCCATTGCCGTTTCTGGAAGATGGAAAAAGTCTCATGCAAAATCTTTTTTGAAAACTACTCCCCTCTAAAGGAATTAGCGGATACGCCAAGGCGAGACGACCTATCAGGAGAGAAATGGATAGCGATCCTCTAAAATTTGCAAGTGGAAGATGTAGAATGGAAGACTCCGTGGATGATCCCTGACGAAATCTTGTATCGATGCGGAGAGTTCGACTGGGTCCCTTTACTCGGAATATGGGGAGCTGTTGGGTACGCCCCTTTGCTAGTAATGAGGCAGTATCAATCGAGGCAATTTATACCGGCGACATATGGATTAGCCCAATGTGAGTTTTCGTACAAGGAAGATAACTATAAGAAGAAAGTTCGTGAGATATCAGATGCATGGACTCAAACTCGGAAAATGAAGAGACTCTCCATAAGGCCAATGATTACGTCTGAATACGATCGATGGTGGGCCAAAAGAGTCAATGACAACGTCCCAAGACCAACCCAAGGGAATGCTCGACCAATAGAAGAGCAGCTGCAAGCAATCCCGTCTGAATTAGAGATTATCAAGCAAGATTTCGAGAGAAAGAGCCGGGAACTGGGTAAAAGAATAGAGCAGCTAGAAGAGGAAAAGATGCAGTTGGGGTTAGATGTTGACCTCCATAAGTTCGAGGCCGAAAAATTGAAAAAAGGCAAGAATAAGGCCGAAGAGGATTTGGACAGCCTAAAGACGGACTATAAGAAGCTACGCTTGTCCATTAGAACTACCGGTTTGGGGAAGACATCGGAACAATGGCGACAGGAAATTAAAGAAGAAAAGTCCAGAGCCGATTAGTGGGAGAAAAAATTTCAAGATGCTCGAGTACGAGAAGATGCTTTGAAAAAGAGCCTGTTAGAAAACCAAAGCGAAAAGGAGAAATTACGCGCCCGAGTAGCAGAATTAGAAAGCACTGCTTTTGAACCGTAGTCGCAACTCGGTAGTCGAATTAAGAGCTAGTCAAAACAAAATCGAGGAGATGAGAGGAAAGATAGAGGAGCTCGAGACTGCATTACAAGATAGCAAAATTCAGTTTGAGCTCCTTGAAGTGAACAATGAGCACTGGAAGGAGCAGCTCCACCGTTCCCAGGAACAGATTAGAAACAGAGACTACGTAATGGGCAAAGCCGTGGCTCAAATTCGAGATGCGGCCGATCATTTGCAAACCCTGGTAGTTCGGGCTGACACGTTAAGTCTGATATACGAGTCAGGATCGAAGCGAGACCAAAGTTTAGCTTGGCTTCTTAGGAAAGTTAAGGATTTAGGCATTAGGGCGAAGTCGTATATGTAATCGTCCGTTCTATGAAAGGAAATTCGTTTTCTAGTAAAGTTTATCTAATGGGATTGAATCAAGTCAACACCTTTTTCTTCTTGCATTCATTCCACGCATTTGCATTGCATTCCATCCATCGGCATACATCACATTATTTGCATAAAAAAGGAGCCTAATTGGTTAAAATCGTAACAGAGGTTACCCTGGAAACCGACGAGAATCAACCTATCATACACTACTACAACACTCGTCGTAAGGCAAAAGCAATGGACCAAAGATACGAACAATTCCAGAAAGATATACAAGACCAGATGAAGAAGTTTCAGCAAGAATTGAAAGACCAGATGATAGAGGCTCAACGGGATATGATGGCCCAAATGACTCAAATGATGAAGGGGATAACAAATAAAGGAAAAGACCCAACAACTAGTACCGGGGAAGAAAATGAAGACCATTCCCCAGGATTTACTCCACCCCATGGAGTCTGGCCTCAAAAGGAATTTACAGGCTTAGAACACCCACCTGTACCTCCACCTGCCCATCTAGGGCAAGGAGTATTCGCACCAAGTCATGGAACTAACCCAACTGACCCTATTGTCCCGGATTTGGATGACCCTATAGAGCTAGCCAAGTTAAAAATGAAGGAACGGGATGCTCAGGACAAGTACAAAGATTTGGAAGAAAGACTCAGGGCGATAGAAGGAACTAGAGTCTCTTCCGCAATGAGTGCCAAAAAGCTTAGTTTGGTTCCCGGCCTGGTCTTGCCTCCAAAATTCAAAGCACCAGACTTTGAAAAATATGATGGAACAAGGTGTCCAAAGGCGCATCTCACCATGTTTTGCAGAAAAATGGCTGGTCATGAAGATGAAGACAAGCTGCTGATACACTGCTTTCAAGAAAGTTTGATCGGGCCGGCCCTCCGGTGGTACAATCAGCTAGGTAGAGAAAGGATCCAATCATGGGATGACTTAGCGGCAGCATTCTGTGAGCAATATAAGCACGTCTCTGACATAGTGCCTGATCGCCTAACATTGCAGATGATGGAAAAGAAGCCATCTGAGACCTTTAGGCAATATGCTCAAAGGTGGAGAGACGTCTCGGTTCAAGTGGAACCTCCACTAACCAAAACGGAGATCACAGTCCTTTTTATCAACACTTTAAAAGCGCCATTCTATGACAAGCTGGTGGGGAATGCCACAAAGGATTTCGCGGATGTCGTAATATCTGGAGAGCTCATCGAAAACGGCATCAAGAACGGGAGGATGGAAGGGTCTGAAAGCTCTAAAAGGCCATTAAAGAAGAAGGAGCCCGAAACCCATATGGTAGGGACCGAGAATCACTACACTCCTAATCCATACCCTATCCAACCTCGGCCTCAATTCCGCCCACCTCCAAACCTCTATTTTCCTCCTCAGAACCTCTATTATCAAACCCCTCCTCCTTATCCCGTCTATACCGCCGATACCCAAAGACCACTCACCATATTCTCACCAAATACCATGACCGCTCCGAGCCAACCCAAAAGTGAACCAAGGCCAACGAGACCCAACCCCGAAAAGCCTCAGTTTGCCCCTATTCCCATGACATACGGAGAACTGTGCCCAAAATTGCTGGAGAAACAATTAATAGCACCACATTACATAGCACCTTTGAAACCTCCCTACCCTAAATGGTACGATCCTAATGCTAGCTGCATGTACCATGCTGGAAACCGGGGGCATTCCACGGATAATTGCCTAGCCTTTAAAAGAAAGGTTCAGAGTCTAATTGATGCGGGCATTCTACGATTTGATGGGGTCACTAATTTGGCTGGGAATCCACTCCCTAACCATCCCGTAGGGAACATAAGTATGGTAGCACAGGAAAATAGGTGGCGAGCCAAAAGTTGCGTCTCCGAGCTAAGAACACCTTTGGGGAAAATATGGGAGATAATGACTGAAAAGGGTTTGCTTGCCAGAAGGTTCAAGAAGGAAATCGTGGAAAGTCAAAGTTTTTGCGTTTTTCACGGCATGGAAGGACACCACATCCAATCTTACGATGAGTTTAAAGAACTGCTTCAAGGTATGATGGATAATAAGGAGGTTACGATTTGTAGTAAGAAGGAAGGGTTCGATGAAAAGGATGTATATGCTTCCGAGGGCCAATCATCAGGTCCCCCTTATAGTGTTGACCGACCCTTGGTAATCTATTATGAAGCAAAGAGGGAGGAGGTAAAACCAAAGATGATAATTAAAGTGCCAACTCCGTTCCCTTACAAAGAGGACACAGCAGTGCCTTGGGAATACGATGTCAACATTACCCTGCCAGAAGCTACGAATGGAAGTGTTAGCGAGGTAGGACATTTTACCCGCAGCGGGAGGTGCTATTCTCCCGAGGTGTTCGAACCAAAAAAGAAAGGCATCGACTCAAGCCAAAAAGGAAAAAAACCAATGCGTGAGGCGGTAGTCGAGACTGAAATCCCATCCGAACAGGTGAACGAGGACGAAGCGCATGAATTTCTAAGGTTTATCAAGCATAGCGAGTATAATATCGTGGAGCAATTGAACAAGCAACCGGCAAAGATCTCAGTGTTATCTCTACTGTTAAGCTCAGAACCACACCGAAACGCTTTATTAAGAGTGTTAAACCAAGCATATGTGCCGAGCAACGTACCCGTTGAAAAGCTTGATAGATGGGCAAACAACTTAAACGCGGATAATTTCATCTCTTTCAGTGATGATGAAATACCGCCGAACGGTAGAGGCTCTATCAAAGCATTGCACATCACTACCTATTGTAAGGGTTACATAGTGCCGAGTGTGCTCATTGATAACGGGTCTGCGCTTAATGTCATGCCTTTATCCACACTATCTAGAATGCCAATAGATATGTCTTATCTAAGGCCTTGTCATTCTACAGTAAGAGCATTCGATGGGACACGACGAGAGGTCATGGGGAAGATTGAAATTCCTCTGGATGTGGGCCCGTGTACATACAATATAGAATTCCAAGTTATGGATATCTCGCCTTCATACAATTGCCTCTTAGGGAGACCTTGGATCCATTCTGCTGGGGCAGTCCCTTCATCTCTCCACCAGAAAATGAAGTTTGTCATGGATGATCACTTGATCACAGCCGCTGGTGAGGAAGACATCGTCGCGTCTGTCTCCACTGATGCACCCTACATCGAAGTGAACAAAGATGCAGTAGAATATTCCTTCCGCTCCTTTGAATTCATCAATGCTACTTTTGTCACTGAAGGAAGTAAAACCCCTATGCCCAAGTTGTCAAGGAATACCAGGATGGGAATCAAACTAACGGTCGGAAAAGGAGCCCGAGCAAGGAAAGGCTTGGGGAAATACCAGCAAGGGATGGCTAGAGCGCTAAAACCAGTACCCCATAAGGCTCGATACGGCTTAGGATTTAAACCCGACGTGCAACAAAGCAAGAAACGGTTACAAAGAGAGCAAGAAAGGAGGATCGCAAGAGTCACAGGTCGGGAATTGGAGTAGGAGCCCATAACATATCCGCCTTTGTCGAAAACATTTACCTCGGCTGGGATTATATTCCCGGGAGGAGATGGTCCTCAAAGCATGGTGTCATGGGTAGAAAAGGGTCTACAGAGCTTCAGCATAAATGTCATTAGCAAAGAGAATAATGCAATGGGAGGCGTCTCAGTGATACGCCCTTGCCCCCCGGGATTCACTCCTAACAATTGGACTGCTGTGGACCTTCTCGTGATTTCCAAGCCTCCTCCAAAGTAATGCTCAATATTGGCTTTTTGTATGCCCCTAAGCTGTATGGGAATCTGTTATGATAGTTCATTTTGTCTATCTAGCTTTTAAATGAAACATGAATAAAGATGCATTTTGTTGTGTTCTTTTCATTCTCATCGGTTCCATATTTATTTCCTTCTTTACCCCATATCATCATATCACGTTCATAGGATCCGATACCTTGATGTCCCTCTATAGTTTTCTTTTTCGTTTACTTTTCAGGTGCTCAGATATCAACGACGCGAACAATCCTGTTACAAGTCCTAAAATCGACTTCGAGAAAGCTATTTTTGTGGGAGAATTCGAGGCTGAAGAAGATGCCGAAGATTATGCCTCTTCCCCAGACCTACTGAAAATGGTAGAACAAGAGGATAAACAGATTCTGCCCTATCAAGAATCGGTCGAGACAGTGAATTTAGGAGATGAAAACAAGAAGCAAGAGGTAAAAGTCGGGACCTCCATGTCTGAAGACACCAAACATGATCTAATCACCTTGCTTCATGAGTACAAAGACGTGTTCGCCTGGTCGTATCAAGATATGCCAGGTTTGAACGAAGATATAGCGGTCCATAGACTCCCACTGAAACCGGAATGCAAGCCTATCCAACAGAAGTTAAGGCGGATGAGGCCTGAAATGCTCTTGAAGATAAAGGAAGAAGTAAAGAAACAATTTGATGCTGGATTCCTGCAAATCTCTAGATATCCAGAATGGGTGGCTAATATAGTCCCGGTACCGAAGAAAGACGACAAAGTACGAATGTGTGTAGATTATCGTGATTTGAATCGAGCAAGCCCTAAAGATAATTTCCCATTGCCACACATCGATACATTGGTAGATAACATGGCAAAGAATTCATTTTTCTCCTTCATGGATGGATTTTCGGGTTACAATCAAATCAAGATGGCTCCCGAGGATATGGAAAAAACTATGTTCACGACGATGTGGGGAACATTCTGCTACAAAGTGATGCCATTCGGACTAAAGAACGCCGGGGCAACATATCAAAGAGCCATGGTGACACTATTCCACGACATGATGCATAAGGAAATAGAAGTCTATGTTGACGATATGATCGCCAAATCTCGAGGAGAAAGAGAGCATGTTGAAAACCTCCGGAAGCTGTTCGAAAGACTGAGAAAATTCCAACTAAAGCTTAATCCTGCCAAATGTACCTTTGGGGCTACCTCGAGAAAATTATTGGGATTCATCGTTAGCGAGAAAGGTATCGAGGTTGATCCGGATAAAATAAAGGCCATACAAGAACTACCGCCCCCGCGTACACAAAAGGAAGTCAGAGGATTTCTAGGGAGACTGAATTACATCGCTCGATTCATTGCTCAACTCACCAAGCAGTGTGATCCAATGTTTCGACTCCTTCGAAAACACAATTCTGGAGAATGGGACGAGGAATGCCAAGAGGCTTTCGACAAGATAAAGCAGTATTTATCTAGTCCTCCAGTGCTAGTACCACCAACTTCCGGAAGGCCACTAATACTATATCTGACTGTGTTCGAAAACTCAATGGGTTGCGTCTTGGGGCAACATGATGAGTCCGGAAAAAGGGAACATGCGATCTATTATCTCAGTAAGAAATTCACGGAGTATGAAGCAAGGTATCCGCCAATCGAAAAATTCTGTTGTGCTCTGGTCTGGGCAACTCGGAGGCTTAGACAATATGTGCTGTATCACACGACATGGTTGATTTCAAAGCTGGACCCAATAAAATACATGATGGAATCGCCTGCACTCTCAGGAAGAATGGCACGATGGTAGATCCTACTATCGGAATATGACATCGTATATGTGAGCCAGAAATCGATTAAAGAGAGTGCAATAGCTGATTTTTTAGCAACTCGAACAACAGAAGAATACGAGCCCTTGAAATTTGACTTCCCAGACGAAGACTTGATATGCGTTACGGAAGAAGAATGTGAATCGTCGAAAGAGAAATCATGGAAGATGAGTTTTGATGGCGCGTCAAATGCATTGGGGCACGGGATTGGAGCAGTCTTAGTGTCACCAGAAGGGTATCATTACCCCTTTACTGCCAGATTAAATTTCTTCTGTACCAACAATATAGCAGAATATGAGGCTTGCATCATGGGACTTCGCGCGGCTATCGAGCAGAATGTCAAGGTCTTGGCAGTCTCCAGGGACTCGGCATTGGTGATTTACCAAATCCGTGGAGATTGGGAAGTAAGAGACTCAAAGTTGGTTAAATATCGCGATCTGGTTGTTGAATTGGTCGAAGAATTTGAAGAAGTGACTTTTAATTATTTCCCACGGGAAGAAAACCAGTTGGCTGACGCCCTGGCCACCTTGGCTTCAATGTTCAAAGCAAACCGAGAAACAGAAATAATGCCTCTCCAGATGAGCATATACGAGGCCCCTGCGTATTGTTTTAGCATTGAGAAGGAGGAAGATGGACAGCCATGGTTCCATGATATCTTAGAATATATCAAGAATCAAAAATATCCCGAGCAAGCAAATGAGAACGACAAAAGAACAATCAGGAGATTGGCAGCGGGATTCGTTCTCGATAGGGACATCCTGTACGAAAGAGGAAAATATCAAGTCCTCCTGAGATGTGTGGATACTGTTGAAGCCAGAAAGATACTCGAAGAGGTCCATGAAGGAGTTTGTGGAACGCACGCCAATGGCTTCACTATGGCCAGGCAAATTATGAGGCTCGGTTATTACTGGTTGACAATGGAAAGTGATTGCATTAGTTACGCACGAAAGTGTCACAAATGTCAAGTTTATGGCGATAAAATTCATGCAGCACCTTCACCCCTTCATGTCATGACCTCCCCGTGGCCCTTCTCTATGTGGGGCATGGATGTTATAGGGCCAATCTCCCCGAAAGCTTCTAATGGACATCGATTCATTTTTGTAGTCATAGACTACTTCACAAAATAGATAGAGGCCGCTTCGTTTGCTAATGTGACAAGGACAGCAGTGTGCAGATTCTTAAAAAAGGAGATCATATGCCGATACGGTTTGCCAGAGAGAATTATTTCAGATAATGCTTTAAATCTGAACAACAAAATGATGAAGGAAGTGTGCGAGCAGTTTCAAATAAAGCATCATAATTCCTCACCCTATCGTCCACAGATGAACGGAGCAGTAGAAGCCGCTAACAAGAATATCAAGAAGATCATTGGGAAAATGACTGAGACGTATAAAGACTGGCACGAGAAGCTACCATTTGCCCTATATGCATATCGCACGTGTGTGCGAACCTCTACGGGGGCAACTCCTTTCTCTTTGGTCTATGGAATGGAAGCTGTACTGCCCATTGAGGTTGAGGTCCCCTCCTTGCGAATCTTAATGGAGTCAAAACTAGAAGAATCTGAATGGGTTCAGGCTCGATATGACCAACTGAATCTGATTGAAGAAAAACGCTTGAAAGCAATTTGTCACGGACAGATGTACCAAAGGAGAATGATCGCAGCCCATGACAAGAAAGTGCGGCCAAGGGAATTTCGCAAAGGAGAACTCGTGCTGAGGAAGATTCTCCCTATACAAAAGGACTTTCGAGGAAAATGGGCACCGAATTGGGAAGGACCATATGTCGTAAAGAGAGCTTTCTCAGGAGGAGCTTTGATCCTCACTGAAATGGATGGAAAGGAGTTACCAAATCCGGTGAACTCAAATTCCGTGAAGAAATATTTCACCTAAAAAAAATAAAAAAACGAAAAAAGGCGTCCTGATAAACAGAGGAGGCTTAGGATGAAAACCCGAAAGGGCATCCTAAGGAAGCAAATTTGGTCCAGAAAGGCAGGAATGGGTTGAACAAAGAGTCAAACGGCGAGATCATAGTATTGAAGCGGACTCCGAAGCTCAAGAATCTTCTACACGAAAATCTTGCTCGAAAAGATTCAGGATGAAGAAACATGGAAAAATTCATACGTCGGATATCTAGAGCACTTACTACAACTGAACTTGTTTTCCTTTCATAACGCTTTCTTAATCGAGTCATTCCTTGTTAATCTTCTTGCTGCTTTTGAAATAAATATAGATACGAGGAACACCTTTCATGCCTACTTTGCCATTTTCATGCATTTTTCTTATGTTTCATTTTGGAGATAAATAGTAAAATTACACACTCTAAACGAAAAGAATATGGAGCATTACCTGGAGGAGAATTGGGTAGATACGGGAGCTTCAAAGCAAGGATAAAGTTCAACATGGGGCCAAAAAAAAACGAGAAACACGAATTACTCGTAGAACCTGAGGGCAGGTATCAAGCCTGAGGAAAGTCAAGAGTCGAAGCAGTGAATGCAGGTCATCATGAGAGTCGTGACAAGAAGAGATACATGACAAACAAGCCCAAGACACATGGCATAATCATGTAGGCATTTAAGACAAACACATGCATGTCATGGCATCACCACGCATGACACATACAGGTACGCTAGTAAAGCAAGAAGTCTTGACGATGGTTGTGCCAAACCAAGGAGAAAGAATACATCCGAGTTCCACCAGATGATATATTTTGAGATTCCGGTTGCAAATATCAACTCATATTAAGAGAGAGGTGAGTTGAGCCTGGGGTCACATCCTGAGGTGTCTTTTAATTTCCTTTCAAAACATCAACTCATATTCAGAGAGAGGTGAGTTGAGCCTCGGGTCATACCCCGAGGTGTCTTTTAATTTCTTTCCAAAATATCAACTCATATTCAGAGAGAGGTGAGTTGAGCCTCGGGTCATACCCCGAGGTGTCTTTTAATTTCTTTCCAAAATATCAACTCATATTCAGAGAGAGGTGAGTTGAGCCTCGGGTCACACCCTGAGGTGTCTTTTAATTTCTTTCAAAATATCAACTCATATTCAGAGAGAGGTGACTTGAGCCTTGGGTCACACCCTGAGGTGTCTTTTAATTTCTTTTCAAAATATCAACTCATATTCAGAGAGAGGTGAGTTGGGCCTCGGGTCACACCCTGAGGTGTCTTTTAATTTCTTTCAAAATATCAACTCATATTCAGAGAGAGGTGAGTTGAGCCTTGGGTCACACCCTGAGGTGTCTTTTAATTTCTTTTCAAAATATCAACTCATATTCAGAGAGAGGTGAGTTGAGCCTCAGGTCACACCCTGAGGTGTCTTTTAATTTCCTTTCAAAACATCAACTCATATTCAGAGAGAGGTGAGTTGAGCCTCGGGTCACACCCTGAGGTGTCTTTTAATTTCTCTTCAAAATATCAACTCATATTCTGAGAGAGGTGAGTTGAGCCTCGGGTCACATCTTGAGGTGTCTTTTAATTTCTTTTCAAAATATCAACTCATATTGAGAGAGAGGTGAGTTGAGCCTTGTGTCACACCCTGAGGTGTCTTTTCATTTCTGTTCAAAATATATCAACTCATACTGCGAGAGATGAGTTGATGCATCAGGTCACACACTGAGGTATTTTCAATTTCTCTTTTATCTTCAATTTCTGCTTGCAAAGATTAGTTCATTACGAGAGGTCGAAGTATTTTCAATTTCTGTTTGACAAATTTCAAAAAAAAAAAAAACTCATGAGAGTATGGTTGAGCCTCGAGGCACACACGGAGGTACTTACAGAAGGAAGACCGAAGTCGTGTTGAGCAAATTTGACAAAGAAGTTCCAGTGGACAAATAGGATTGAACGAGAGCAAGACAAAGCTATGGGCTGCATCTCTCAGAAGTAGCAGTGGAATAGAATGAAGATCGAAGTCCCCGAAAATAGCAAGAAAGTAGTTTGAAAAAGGCAGTTCCTCAAAGTCCCGGTGGAGAAGATCAAAGCCCTGAAATCACATCGAAGCCAATCAAGGCACTAGCTACTATGCCCTTGAAGAAGCAATGGAATAGGAAATGTTATCTCCCTGAAGATATAACGAAACAGTGAAGCGGATCAAAAGCAACGAGTTACAGTGGAGTTTGAAGCTGTTTAAAGAAGACGAGGACCAATAAGTCAAGGCTTGGCCAAGACCGAGCAAAATTGGTTCTTCTATTGTCTTTGCCCTATTATCGTTTCACGACAATGAGCAAAGAGGGGCAGCTGTAAAAACCAATTTTGCCCGTGGGCCCATTCACAATCCAAATTCAGCAAAAAATAAATAAATAAATAAGGAAATGTCCAAAATTACAGTCCATAAACCCAATACACAAAACCAATTACAAAATAACCCAGCTAAACCCATTAAGCCCAGACCCAAAATAAACCAAATAAAATAAATAAAGAGGCCCGATCTATAGGCGGCCCAAAAGGCCCAGAAGGGTTAAAGTTTTGGGAAGGCTAGGGTTTCAGGAAAACCCTAGCGCCGCAACTCCCTGGCTGCTGGCCCTACCAGCGCCGTTTGTCCACTCATCCACCAGCGCCACAAGCACCACGACCATCTGCCCCCCACCATCGCCACTCCGCTAGTGCACCTGCAAACAAGCAATGGATCCACAACAGAAAAAGAGCCAACCAAGTGGAAGACAGACTGTATTGGATTTCTTTTTTATTTTATTTTATTTTATTATCGGCTATAAAGCCTGGAAAACAAACTGTAACAGGGGGGGATTGATTTTCAAAGAGAAATACAAAGAATCTTTCATCCGAAAACAATAACAAACAACAAAAAAACAAGATCTGGAACCAAGAGTATTCGGTATTTTCCTTTTCTTTTCTTCTACTCGTCGTTTCACTTTTTTTTTACTTAATTAAAATCTATATGTATATATATATATATATATATATATAATATAATAAATAAAAAAGGGAAGAAAGGAGAAAACCTTACCCCTTCCGGCCACCGCACGTGGTGGCCGGAGCGACGAAGAATGACAGGCGCGACGGGCGACTCCCTCCCCAGATCAGGCCTGCAGAGAAAAGAAAAGAGAGTCAAGTTTTTTTTTTTAAAAAAAGAGAAGAAATGAAGCAAAACAAAAAATTTTTGCTTTAAATACCCAAGCAAAACGGTGTGTTTAGCACCTGCCCCAAAATTATTCAAAACGGCGCCGTTTGGCGCGACCCGACCCGACCCGAAGCAAGACCCGCGTGTTTTTGTTTGGAGGGGCTAATTGCGCGTTTGGCCCCTCCTCCTTTTTATGGGTATACAATCAAGTTTTTATTTGCTCGATTTTGGCCCGAATATCTTCCATGACTTCAATTTGAGTCCCCCCTTCATGCGCACCGTTCCAGTAGGAGGGATTATTTCTGTTTTAAACCCTCTAGGTTACGCGTGCTTCGCGAATAAACCCTTCTCCCCTTTCATTTCATTTTAAATTAACCCCAAACTTTCGTTTTGATTCAATTCGACCCCTCTTTAGTATTTTTGTAATTATTATTATTTATTTATATGATTGTGCATTATTATTATGACTACCATATTTTTATTATTACTTTGTACATATATTGTATATTATTGCTATACTTATATTATTATTATTATTATTTTGTACATATTTTATACCTACTATTATTATTGTTATTATATCTATTATATTTATATTATTCCATTGTGCATACTCCATATCATTACTATTATCATTAAATATTATTAGTACTATAATTATTATCATTATTACTACTATACTTATATTATTATTTTATATATATACATCGCGTATTATTATTATTGTTATTATTACCATTATTATTATTATTATTATTATTATTATTATTATTACTATATTATATTTTTCTATTACTACTAATTACTATTATTATCGTTATTGCATTATTATTTGTATATACTAGCTTTATCATTACTATCGTTACTATATCTATAATAGTATTTTGTACATAATTTGTGTTGTATCATCATTATTCATCGCATGACCCTATTCCCATTTTCAAATAACGTTTCTTTAAAACATAGTTTTTCATCAATTTCACCCTAAAAACTAAAAAATTTTTCAAAAATAAGGCAATATTCCGTGTTTGGAAATTCGAGGGACCGTGCCCTATGTGTTGGGTTTCGGTTCTCTTGCTTGACCAAATAATCGAATAACCTTTTGTTATTTTATTTGAGGATTGAAATTATCGTGTCCTACGTATTGGATGTGATATTTGGTCCCTTCGAAACAATGAAATCTTAATATTCTAAGAAGACTCAAACGTTTCCAAAAAGACCCAAATTTCTAAATTCATTTTTAATTTTGTTAAACTTTCGACATTGGGACATCAATTAATCAATTTGGTACCGATTTTCGGGCGTTGCGAGGGTGCTAATCCTTCCTCGCACGTAACCGACTCCCGAACCTATTTTCTCAAATGTTCGTAGACCATAAACCCTGTTTTAGTAAACCGAAATGTTTTATTAAAACAAAGGTGATCCGATCACACCTAATAAAAGGTCGGTGGCGACTCCCATTTTATTCATTTTCCAAACCCAAGTTCGATTTCCGTTTTGTCAAAAAATGGTTACGACAGTGCCCTAACGTGCTGGGTTTCGATTTTCCGTTCGACCAAATAACTAAATATCCTTTCGAAATTTCATCCATATTTTCTTAAATTAAAAAACAAGGAAATATTTCGTGTTTGAAAATTTAAGAGATCGTGCCCTAACGTGCTGGGTTTCGATTCTCCGTTTGATCCCAAATAATGAAATACCCTTTCAAAATCTCAATGCATGAGTTTTGAGAATTTTGGGATGATCTGGAATTCAAAGACTTAAATTGTTGCATCCTAACGTGCTGGATGTGATATTTTATTCCTTCGGAACCAGAGAATCTTAATATTCAAACTCGAGTATCTTCAAATGGGTCGAAAAAGATCGTAATTTTAAAATCTTTCAATTTCTCAACTTTAGGACATCAATTAATCAATTTGGTACCAATTTTGGGCGTAGCGATGGTGCTAATCCTTCCTCGTACGTAACCGACTCCCGAACCTGTTTTCTTAGATTTCGTAGACCAAAATTATTGTTTTAATAAATCAAAATGTTTTATTAAAATAATCCATCTCAAGGTGATCCGATCATACCTCAAATAAAAGATCGGTGGCGACTCCATTTTCATATTTTTAAAGTCGATCCCTGATTTTTTAAAATCAAAAAAATGGTTTCGACAATAATATTATTGTACAATCATAAATCCTAAACGAATATAAAAAATAGTCGTAATCAAATCGCCGTTAGAATATAAAATACTTAAAAGTAAATCAGGTTAAATTTGTTAAATCAAGATTAAATTGACGAAACGTATAAACATTAAAAGTTACATTTATTATTATACTAATTAAAATTATGTACAATTGTCAAAAAAAATTTGACCGTGTTTGGCAATTGACTGAATACTGATTGCAACGGATGATTTGATTAAATTGATACGTGTAAAATGATAAATAATGATATATAATTCTGTTAATTTTGCATTTGGTAATACTATTTTTTTTTCAGTGGCCGAAAATCTAGTTGAAACAACGAGAATTTGTTGAACATTAACAAGAAAACCCAAAAATAGTTGCTAATTTGATATTTTAACCCTATTGATTAAAACATTACAACAAATTTCCTTAATTTGCATTCTAAGAAAATTTCTACGTAAAGCATTAAACCTTACACTATTCTATCCCTTATCATCCAATTCCTTCCCATCATTAATACCAGAATCTTAGCGACAGTCAGCCGTAGCCATGGCCGAATCATTGCCTCCGCCATATCTTCTCTACGAGAATGCAACATATGAATATTGCTTCGTTTTACCTCCCAAGGTGAATTCCGCCGGTATATGGGAAAATGCGACTAACCCGTCCAAGATTTTCAGTTACTCGTTGCCGTTTATGGAGATGCAGTTCGTCATGGTATTCTTGATCAATCATCTAGTTTATACCATCTTGAGGTCTATTGGTATCACCTTATTTGCCTCACAAATGTTTGTATGTTAATCCATCACCTACTCTTTCTCTATATATATTTCTTAGCCTATTATGCTCCATGAAATGTATGTCAACTAAGTGAAACATTGTTTTCTTTTTACTAGGCCGGCCTTATCATGGTCCTTATGTTAAAACAAGAAAAACTCATGGGAATATTCCACAATCAGAAGTTAGGTATACAAATCATGGACACTGCATCGTTGTTCGGTTTCACATTATTTTTCTTCCTAACAGGAGTGAAAATGGACATCAAGTCGGCATTCAGGCCAACAAAGAGATCCTTAGGGATCGGCATCGTATCCCTTTTATCTCCCATCTTGGTCGGTGGAGCTCTTCAAGTAACCTTCAGACAACCTAATGAACCCGAAAAACTACAAACCGAACGTCTAATCGGAACACTGATCGAAGGGTTAACATCGTTTTCGGTCATCGCTTGCCTACTAGCCGAGCTCAAGATCTTAAATACCGAACTCGGACGACTTGCCCTATCGTCGTCTGCTGTAGGCGACTTTAGCACCTTGTTTTTAGTCCGTATAATTACGTTTTCACGACATTTTGCCTCATCCCCATTGTTGGTTTTAGTACAAGGAGTGACCACGTGTTGTTTCATAGCACTCCTTTTCTTTGTGTTTCGTCCATTGATGTATTGGGTAATTAAAAGAACACCCAATGGGGAACCGGTCGCGGAAGTGTACATCACGGCCATCATGATGGCTGCTGTAGGGTGTGCTGTACTTACACATTGGACCGATCGATCTCCTTTAATCGGTGCTTTTCTCTTCGGACTAGCCGTCCCTGACGGTCCGCCACTAGGATCGGCATTGATAGACAAGTTTGAATGCTTTACCAATGGCCTCTTTCTTTCGGTCTACGTGGCATCATCGACAATGAGGGTTAGATTACAGAAATGGTGGTCGGATCCGACCCATGTCAAATTTTCTGCCATTTTTGCTATCTCGACATTCTTTGCAAAACTAATACCATGTTGCATAGGTTCATTTTTAAATTTTATGCCTTTTAGGGACGCCTTGGCTTTTGGTCTCATTATGAGTAGCAAAGGCATTGTCCAGTTGTCGCATATTTGTACTTTCAGAGACAATAAGGTAAAATCTAAATTCAATTCTTTCTTTTTTTTACTATTTGATTTTTAAATTATTATTTTTCATCTCAGTTTACTTTAAAAATAATCAATTTACCAGTAAGAACTTCACATGTGGCATAATCTTATTGGACGTAGATAATTTTTTTTGTAAAGTGGGACAAAAAAAAGTTTTAAAAATCAAATTAAGAAAAAGAGTATAGATTAAGAGTCAAATCATGAGCAAAATCTTAAAAAGGTCAAATTCTATATACGGTCCCTATACCATGTTTCTTTGGTATAGTTGATCCCTATAATATAATTTGGTGATTTCTAATCTCTTAATTTTCAAAATTACATTTACAGCCTTTAATCAAACATTTTTTTAAATATGCAAAAAAAATTATTCAACTATAGAAAAATGTTAAATTATATATATAGGATCATCTAGTCCAAAAAAAAGCCACGTCAAGTATTTGATGGAATAATCGAAAGTTAAGCATAGGTTTCAAAATACGCATTTCAAAAAAGGGTTAATATGATATTTAATACTTGAGTTTGTTTTCAATATTTAATTTGGTATTTAAAGTTTTTTTTATCTCAAATTAGTACATGAGTTTGGTTTAAATGTTCATTTTAGTATTTAAGTTTTTTAATTTGATACTTGAGTTTTTCTTCATCCCAATTAAGTACATGAGTTTCACTTTGATGTTCCATTGGTATCTAAACTTTTTTTATGTCCCAATTAAGTATATATGATTTTTTAATAAAGCACATATGACATTTATTGCACCATATGATGTTGTTTCAAAATTTAAACCCTTGTGAAAGGTAAATAATTTAGAAATAATCAAATTATAGTAGACTTAAATCTGTCAAACAAACACTCTATTAGGACCTATTATACAATTTGACCAATCAAAAACTTAATTAGAATCTCCCAAATCTATTTGATTGTTTTGTAAATCTCGAATTATCTTTTTCATTTGCAGATTATATCACAAACAGTTTTTACCGCCATGCTCTCTTGCATTTTGGTAAATGCAACTATAGTCCCACCACTGGTGAGGTTCCTTTATGACTCAGATTCCAGAAAATATGCATCATATGAGCAACGAAACTTAATGCACTTAAAACCCAATGTTGAGCTACGGGTTCTTGCATGTGTTCACACACCCGATAATGTCCCAGCTATGATCTGTTTGCTTGATCTCACTTGCTCTACGAAAGAGAGTCCCAATGCTGTTTATGTCATTCACTTGATCGAGCTAAGGGGTCGTAATTCACCAGTGTTTATAGCTCACCACAATCAAGAAACTAGCACCGTCGCCAGCAGTTTCTTCGAGAACATCATTCCATTCTATGAGTACGAGGGGAACAATTGGGATTTGGTCACGGTTAAAGCTTTCACGGCAATTACACCACCGAAGCTCATGCATGATGATATTTGCACAATGGCTCTCGACAAGCAAACGTCTTTTATAATTCTTCCATTCCATAGGAAATGGTCGATTGATGGATCACTTGAAGAAGAAAATAATGTGGTAAGGAACTTAAATTGCAAAATCTTGGACCAAGCACCGTGCTCAGTCGGGATCTTGATCGACCGTGGCAGGATACAAAAATTGTTGAAGCAGTCATCTTCATCGTCTTTCTCAATCGGGATGCTTTTCTTGGGCGGAAAAGACGATAGAGAGGCTTTAACGCTGGCGAAAAGGATGGCTCGAGACCCTCGGGTGAAGCTAACCGTGATCCATCTCATTGCGTGTCAAGATTGCAGGAACGTTGTATACTGGGACACGGTGTTGGATACCGAGATGTTGAAAGATGTTAAGCAAAATAATGGAGTACTTGGTAATGGTTGTGACATAATGTACGTAGAAGAAGTGTCGAACTGCGGAGCGCAGACCATAAAGCTCATTAGGTCAATCGCCAACGATTATGATTTAATAATCGTCGGTAGACGCTACGGGGTGGAGTCGATACTATTGGCGGGTTTATCAGAATGGAGTGAATTCCCTGATCTAGGGGTTATCGGAGACCTTTTTGCATCCACGGATTTAGATAGTAGGGTATCTGTATTAGTTGTGCAACAACAACAATGTATAAATGTAAACATACATTGATTACTTGGTTGGTATTAGCATTGTTGCTAATATAAGTCATGTTCTAATATCGTTAAAGTCATGAAGATTTCATCGTATTAAAATGCATGTGCAACTTTTTTTTAATTAAGTTTATTTTATTCCAAATAATTAGATAACGAGATCTCTTAATTTAATTTCACTTCGAATTCATTATTTAACCCAATTAAATAAATATCCAAAGTGACTAAATTAACTCAAGATAATCTAGTCATTGAATCGAGAAAACACTTATTGCTCTAATGAGTAAATGCATTTAATCTTTTACGGTTCCATATAACTACTCGTGTCAAACACAATCCGTTAAAGAATTACGTTGAGCTAGTGGAGAATCCAATTAGACATAATTAGAGCTTAAATAATTTGTAATTAAATTTTGCCTCTTCGTCTATTAATAAAAAATTATTTAGTTACAGAGCCATTCTACTAAAGTACCGAGACTAAACTCCTTATTATATATCATTACAAAAGGTACAAATTTCAAGCTTTGGCCCAATAACCTTATCATATGTGTGTTATCCTCCTAGGATATCCATTATTTCTTTAGGTTTAATCCATTAATTTAATTCAATCTATTTTATCTTATGGTCACCATTTTATCTTCTGCAATGAAAATGATCATTACTCATTTTAGTAATGATAAAATCATTTTCCCTAGACAAATGACCCTTGGTTAGGTTCTATTTTCATAATTTTTTAATGAAAGGATACCATTTACTCTTGATTACAACTATGGTTTCTACTATTGTAAGTGATGTCATGCCATATATAATTCATATACCTAATATACCAACTTTCGACCATTAAGGATAATACAACATAGAAATAGTGAATAATATTTGTTTATTTTTATGAATAATTAGGTTGGTCATATCAATAATTCATCAAGTATGATGAAATTACTACACAATGGTTTTGGGACCACAAATATGACGAATAAATTTTTATTTTATTATTATTTTTTTGTCTTTGGGATATTATTATGATCGTAAAAAAATTTCGTTAAGAAATTTTGATGTTTGCATGATTAATTAAGTGAAAAGGACTAAATCGTAAAAAGTGTCAAAGTAGAGTTCTATTAGTCAAAAGGCTCAAATGGCTTTGGAACTTTAAAGTGAGAGGACTTGGATGGTAATTAGACCATTTTGTAGTTAGTGGATATTCGTGGCAAGGTTTATTTGAAATTTTGAATGTTTTTAAAGGTTAAAAATGTAAATGAGTAAATAAGGTTAAAATTAAATAAAACGAAATATGCTCATCTTCTCCAAATGTTCTTACACCAAAATTTGAAGGACGGAAAGCCATTTTTAGGGTTTCTTGGTTTGACAAGCTTAGGCAGTGCATGTAAGTATTTTCGAGCTCCGTTTTTAATGATTTTTATGTTTTCGGGATCGTTGTAGCTTAACCTAGCTAGCCTGATGATTAATTTGCAAAAATGTTAAAGATTTAGGGTTATGCCATGAATACTCATGTATGATTCATGATGTTTAATGGTAGATTATAAGTCCCTTTTGATATATAAACAAGTTTTGTAAAGTGATTTTTGATGAAAATTTGCATTTAGGGACTTATTTGTAAAAAATGATAAAATTTCATGGTAAATTTATGAAATGATGGTTTTTATGGATTGATTCAAATCCTTAGAGAAATCAGCTAGCTTGAGATAAGGATGAAAATGCTTAGATTTCAATTTATGAGCTTAAGGACTAAGTTGTAAAAAGTTAAAATGTTAGGGGCAAAATAGTAATTTTGTATAAATAAGAAATGTGGACTGAATTGAGTAATAGATATATTAAATGGATTAATTTTTTCTATTTAGATTAAGATAGACCGCGTACGGATTTAGATCGAGGAAAAGCTAAAGCCTCGGATTAGTTCGACTTCGTTTCACGCCCTAGTAGTTGAGGTAAGTTCGTAGGGTTTTATTATGTAAATGAATTTTTACTTATGTAATTATATTATGATGCTTTATTTATTATGTTTCTAGAAGAATGTTGATGAATTGCACATACGTGCCTTTATTTGTACTTCGGTACCCTTGAATTGCACATACATGTTCCTATTTTGACTTCGGTAATTATGAATCGAATGAAATATAAATTGTATTCAATTCATTGTTAAATTAAATGTTATACTATGTTCTTACTAAGCTCTATAAGCTTATTCGTTTTTGTGTATTTTTTTTATAAATCGTTGTTGTTGACATTTTGGTCGGATCAATTCTTCAGCTCACACTATCCATCGTTTTTGGTAGTTTTTGTATCTCCTAGGGTAGTGGCATGTATAAACTTATGTAGATGAATTTGTTGTATTGGATGAATATGTGAATAATAACTAAAAGTGTTTGTGTTTTGTGTCATGTGTGCAAAATAGGTATAATGCTTGCTTTAGAAAGTACTTTTTATCACTTTTGATATTGGATGAGAATGGTTTATTAGTATCAATTGATGGTTTGTGTTATTGATTTATCTTATGTTGTGTGTTTAGCAAGTTCTTGGAACTAGTAGTTGATGTGTAACGCCTCAAAAACCCTTTATAATTTATTTTCGTATGTTTGTGACACAAATTTGTATCTGCTTCAGTGGTTATGTGTTTTAGGAGTGCCTGAGAAGTCCTGGGTTCAAGCCTTAGCTTGGGAAATTTTTTTGTTTTCAATTGAATAAACCCCTATTCTAATCAGTAGGCTTATAAATAAATGTTGGTAAAATATGTTAGAATGGGCTTGTTGGTCTAGTGGTTAAGTGGAGTGTTAAGTGGTTGGAGGTTTGGGGTTCAAATCTCTGCGTGTCCAAAGGGGATTTATTTTTACTGCTTGGCTGTGGAAGAGTTGCGTTTGACCGAAATTCTGCAGAGTTTGGGTGGGATTTGAATTCGGTGGTTGAGGGGATTGTGTTGGAGTGATATGGGAAGAAAAATGTGGAGGAAAGAGTTGTGATAGAACTGAAATTGGTAGTAGCAATTCGGCCACTCTTCCTCATTCTCTTAGATTTTCTTTCCTGATAGTTTTTTCCTTCTCTGCCTATAGTTTTTTTGCCGAATTTGTTTGCTACCCCAAACTCTTCCCTTCGCTGCCGATTTTCTACTTTCTATCACTACCTATTCATATTTTTCTTTTTTGTTATTTTATTCACTGCAGTTTCTTTCTTCTTCTTCTCCCCGTAAACCTCTGCCGAATCTTCCCCATTATTTTTGGTCTCCTTTTTTATGATTGCTGCTGAATTCTTGTTCTTCCCCACTCCAAAGTTTCGGTTTCTCTCTAAAAAAGGGAAATCGTCGTTGGTTTCTTCTCTGTTCCCCTTGGCCGAATTTATGTTGATCTTTTCTCTCTCTGCTGTACTTTTTCTTTTACTTGCTGCCCAATTTGGTATTTGACTCGTCATCAAATTCTTAGTCGTCGCGACTCGTTATATCGGTGCCTTTGTGAGTTTTAGGTAAGGTTGGTAAGAGTGGACACTATTTTAGATTGATGAATCTATTTCTAATGGAGGCTTAAATCGTGTTTAGGTAACCGATAATTAACTGTGGAGGTTCGTTCGATACTGAAGAAGTGAGGAATCACCATCGTTCATTCAAGGTAATGTATTTGTAAGTTTGGCATTTAGTCATCGTGTGCGGCTTCGTTGAAGTTATCGGCAAATAACTTAATTGATGTGTTAATGGGCAATAATAGGTGCTAGAGTACTTGTGGTTGCACTACCTTCGAACCAATACCAGGTGTGTAAACACGACTCTGAAAATGGAAATTGGTGAAAAGTCAAAAAATGTGAAAAGTCGACACCACACGGGTGTGTGGCTGCCCGTGTGGTAGGTCGTGTGACCGAACACGGGCATGTGATCGTCGAGGCTGGCCATGTGCAATTCTTGGGCCGGGCCGAATCAGGCCGTGTGGGCCACACGGGCGTGTGGGATTATTGGGCTAGGCCGTGTGAGCCACACAGGCGTGTGGGCCCACATGGGCATATAACATGTGCCTGTGGGCCCATTTTCACAGTTTGACTGCTAAGGTTGCACGGGTCGCTCGAGTCGACTGTAGACCTACTGTAAGGTAGGTAAGCGTACCTAGACCCCTAATTGACCGAATTGGTTGTATGACTGATATGAATAAGCATGATGATGTTCCACTGATTTGATACTGTATGCTCTGACTACAAGCATGATACTCTGTTATACCATGTTATATTTACATATTACATTGCATTGGGTTGGGGGTTTATTTTGTTCAGAAGAAGTGTACTAAAAGGCCTCGAGCCTAATTTACTGGCAGCTCAGCTGCAAACTACTGTTTTAGTGCTGCAACCGATACTACTTGGAGTGTAGGGATGGGTGGGTTGATTATATCCCCACATGGAGTGTAGGGTTGGACGGATATGGAGTGTAGAGGCTGGTTGGGTAGGATTTCCTGATTGCATATTGGTTACCGTTACTGTTACTGAGATGGGCTAAAGCCCGAACTAATATTGATATTGCTTTCGGTCTGGTTATTTTATATGGGATTACACATTGAGTTTTCGTAAACTCACCCTGTTTTATTGATAAACCGTAAAAGTAACATATTTTAATCCCACATTTAGCTTACTTTTTGATGATTTATTCCTTGATTTGTATAAAAAGGTGCTTGCAATCCTTTCTTTTCATGTCTTAGACCTAGGAAAGCACCCGAGGATGATAAGAACACAAATTGGGCCTAAAACGGAGTAAATGGGCCTTAGCATGAAATTGATACGGCCTGGCCCATAGCCCGCACGGCTGTGCCTCGACGAACACTTAGAGCACGGCCTCAACTCCGCCTCACACGGCCGTGCCTCACTTTAGAAGTCCGAACACGGTCTAGTCTCGATCCACACGGGCGTGTGACATGGCCGTGCCTCTGTCGCTGGAAAGAGCGATTTCAGTCTGAAAAGGATACTTAGGGAGAAAGAATCGCATTCCAAGAGCCTATATATATACCCCAAGTACCACCTTTGAAAATCATCGAAAGCTAGGCCAAGGAGCCAAGCCGAGAAGGTCAGAGTTAGGGAATAACACGATGATAGCCAGTTGATCCATCCTAAGAAGCCGGAATTATACTCAAGACGGCGAAATTCTCTTTCAATTCCTTCAGGGGGTTTTAGGAATTTCCTATGTTTTGTTTTATCTTTTCTCTTGCAATATTTTCTTTATTCATTATGAACTAGACCCCTAGGATACCTGAAGGGGATGAAACCTAGACGAATCTTGTTATTTGATTTTTTAAGTTATATGATGAATTACTTAGCTTGTAATTATGTTGCTTAATCCAAATCTAATGTGCTTAGGTGGAGGAGGAATAGACCCTGCCTAAAAGAAGATCTAACATAATTAAGCGGAGTTGATCGAACGCCTAGAGATAGGGTTATAAGATTTTGCCGGATTAGGGTGAAACCTAATATGGGAGTCCATTGATTGATTTACTGCTATCCTAGGGGGTTATTTGAAACACCCCAAACCCGGCCCACGAGCCTGACCGGATCTGGTATGTTCCTTAAGTAAACCGGTTTTCAAATTCTTTGCTACTTAGAGAAAATTTGTAAATTTTAGAAGATATTGTTTTGGATTGGGCTTAGGTTGGGAAACCCATTTAATTAATTTAAAAAACCCCAATTTTATTAAGGTGACAAAAATAATTTTCTTTAGGTTTATAAAATATTTTCACTTAAAATTTAATCCAACAATCATTTGTAACAAAATAATTAAAAAAATAAAGCAGAAATAAAGAAATCCAACTTGGGCCTTATGGCCTTATTACATCAAATAAAACCCAATATTAAAATTAAATGTTCTAAAACGAAATAAGGTCCAAAATAAATAAAATCTTCAAATTGATGCATGGCCACCTCAAGGTCTACCGTCCCGGTCCGTCACTGTTCATCACCTGAAAATAGTTCCCACAACGGGGTGAGTCAACAGACTCAATGTGTACATCATACTAACATCCAACAAATCAGGCATACATGTTCATGTCAAATTCATATTCATATCAAAATAAATGATGCAACCCAACCCAAGCCTAATGGTCCATCCGCTACACACCACCCGTACCTGCCAGTCACACCGTGGGGACTACTGAGTCAACCCTCCATCCGCTACACACCATCGAAGGCAGTCGCTGCAGTCGACGTGCTCATCGCCCATATACGTTGTGTCATTAGACACTATAGTCAAATTTATACGTTGTGTCATTAGACACTATAGTCAAATATTGTAACCGAAGTTACCAAAATTCCGCAATGTTACCGTAGTCAACATATTTCATTGGTGAGACCGTAGTCATCACCTTCAATTCTCCCTTCACATATATCCCGAATGCCCCAAATTATTTTTATAACATATTCAGCATACTTAAATTTCATTCATATTACTGTTCACATGTTCAAGTATATCACATTCATAATCCTAACAGAAGTAGGAAACGTACCTGGGTACTTTTTTTGCCACATTTGTGGCACTTAGCCACATTCTCATTCTTATGCATATTCATATATTAAAATAACCATTGCCATAATATATTGAAAATTAGTGTGAGTACACACCTGATTCGCTTAATAGGTTCCTTGAAATCCCGAAGAACGATCTACCGATTCTAGATCTTTATCTCCTAAATTCGGCCAAATATTAAAACATATTAACAAACCTATTTGGCTTAAAACCCAAATCCTAGTAGGATTTGTATTACTTACCTTGTTTGCCGATTTGGATGATTGTAAATCAAATCCCAAAATTGCTAGTATCCCTTTTCCTTGGAATCGGCTAACACTAATTCATGTAATCATGTGAGTTTTCGGCTTTTGAAATAATGAAAAAATAATTCCAAATACCAAAATTAAGCCTTGGCCGAATATCACTTACCATACAGATTCCAAATCTGAAGAGGATTCCTTGCCCTATATGTCTGTCGAAATCTTCATGTTAGATCTAATCTAACATATACATCATAACCTTTAATCAAATAAATTTATCTTACCTTAGATCCTTGATCCTTGTATTCGACAGTTGAAGAAACCCTTTTGATGTTGTAGTTGATTGCTCCTTTACTTAGAATCAACAAAGATTCGGCTTTGACAGTAGAAACAGAGAAGAAAATAGAAGAAGAAAAGATGGATTTTGCTTGAAGAAAAATTCGGCAGAGAGGGGGAGAGAGCTAGGAAAATTTCGGCAAAGAGGAAGCAAAAGTGAATGAGTAGCCCTCCTGCCCTCCTTTTGTAGCCAAAGTTATCAGCCTAGGAGTCCCTTACTTGGCCACCACTCCTCTTTTTGATAATATTATCTCTTTTATTTAAAAGATAAAAGCCTTTAATCCATCAATTATCTCCTCAATTATCTCCTTAGAAAATAATCCTTTATTTATCTCTTATTATTCACATATTTATGTGAATAAAACTCCTTTATTTATCTCTTATTATTCACATATTTATGTGAATAAAACTCCTTTATTTATCTCTTATTATTCACATATTTATGTGAATAAAACTCCTTTATTTATCTCTTATTATTCACATATTTATGTGAATAAAACTCCTTTATTTATCTCTTATTATTCACATATTTATGTGAATAAAACTCCTTTATTTATCCCCTAATTAATCAAATATTTATGGAAATAAAACACCTCTATTTCTAGAATGCTTGTGCCGTCCACCTTGGTGTGTCTAGAAGCAAAAATAAAACTTCATTATTTGCTTCCCAAGTGACTCGAACCCAGGCCCAACAGCTCTTGCACATGGCGCCATTTCCATAGGCCCTAAGTGACATCTTCAGGCCACTTTTCCAAGCCTGTTTGTGTGTCAAATTTCTCCAACTTTTTCTTTTAAGGCCCTCTTGCCTTTATTTCCTATTTTAAACTTTAAAATTTGACATTTCGGCATCATTTCTAAGTTTCCTAAAATTTTCGATCGGCTCTGTAACTTGCCATTTTTCTTACATATCCAAGTTTCCTAAAATGTTCAAGTTTCCATTTTTGGATCATTTCCAAAAATGTTCAGGTTTCCAAAAATGTCTAAGTTTCCAAAAACGTTTGGGTTTCCAAAAATGTCTAAGTTTCCAAAAGTGTTCATTTCCATTTCCATTTCCATTTTCATTTCTATCTCCCTTTTCATTTCCATTTTCATTTCCATTTTCATGCATTTCTAGGTTTCCAAAAGTATCAAAAATTTATTCATAGTACTTGAAACTTGTCATTTCATACAATTAAACTGAAAATGCATAGGCCCTATTCAGGATGTTACATTATTATAAGCGAACGAGAGTTCCACTAATTAACCTAGGGTTAGACGTTATTCGCCTCGAGAGAGGGTTTAATATAGGTTAGGGAGTCTTACGGATCAAACTAAGTAAAGAGATCATATAATTAAGGGTTAGATAATAAGTGAAGTCTAGGTGGATTCTTCCTGAGGGTATCGTCGTGATCAATTGAGTTTTTCTTCAAGTTATTTTCCAAATCGTTCTTTTTGTCTTTGTGTCCTTAGCTTAGTCGTCGTCAAATTAGTTTAAAAGCAACTTCACTCTATTTTTAAAGCTAAATAATAAGAAGAAAGTTAGTATTAGTACTGTAATACCCCTATACCCGGTTCAATCATGCAGACCCGGTATAAGACTATTACATTTGGTGCCAAAACAATTATGGCCAGATACTGTTTAATTAAAACATTTGTATATAATATTTTAACTCACCAACCATTTTTACTAACATATTTATTGTTTATTAATTCATTCCATATATACCAAAATACTTCAAGTAACTGAAAATAGATAAAATTTCAAGAATCTACATTTTAGTCCCTATCACATGGGAACACCTTTGAACTACATATGTACATGCCATTTTAATACAAAATACAGTACCTACTTTTGAAGCCCTTGAGGATGTGATGAGATGAGAGATCTTCTAGTTGAACTTCTCTTCTAGTCTAATTGTACCTACGTGTTAAAATAAACGCGTTAAGCCGGTGAAGGCTTAGTAAGCACTACAAGAATAATTAAATAAGTAATCATAACAAAATATTTTAAACTCAATCAATTGTTGCATATCTACTCAGATATAAGTTTCTTCAACTATGTTTTGCTTTAATAAAATTTAACTTATCCTTTGTAAGGTATAAATCTTACCTTAACACATCAGTAATTCACTTTTGTTCTCATTTCACTTTCTTAGCCCAAAGTAGACTTTATAGAACACACCGGATATACGGAACAGATACAGAGGTGCATTATGATGCACAAGTGAACAGAGAGCACCAATGTGCTAATATCAGAGAGCACTGACGTGCTAATATCAGAGAGCACCAACGTGCTAATATCAGAGAGCACCAACGTGCTAATATCAGAGAGCGCGCTAAAGTTCCTTAATGGCATGCCACTAATATCCCAGTAGTTCTAAATTCCGTCTACTTGGGTATTAAAACTGAATCTCATATATTTAAATAATTCACATAAATAATTCAAAAAGGATAAATAACAATAATTTTAAAATTCTTGTAGTACTTACAACAAAAGGTTGAAGTGATATAAATTCTTCTTCCTTCACTCCTTAACCTTCTCTTTTCCTTTTCCTTCAATTCGGTCCTCTCCTTCCTTTTCTTTTTCTTCAATTTCATATAAACATATAACATTTATATGTTAAAAATAATCAAATAATTTCCTGTACTATTTAATAAAATAAACATGTATTTTATGATGAATTCATGCTTTCTTACTTTTGCTCACATTTCAATTTAATCCTTTACTCATAAACTTATTCAAAGCTGCCCTTTTGTGTCATAGTCACAAAATTATTTATTTCCAGAGCTACAGAACTCCAAATGAAGAACCGTTAATTTTTCTTAAAACTAGACTCACATATATTCATACCATAAAATTTCCAGAATTTTTGGCTTAGCCAATTAGTACAGTTTATTCATCAAAGTCACCCCTGTTCTGCTGTCTGGCAGTTCTGACCCTTTTTCACTAAAAATTAATTATCTCTTCCTACAGAATTCATATGATGTTCTCGTTTATTTCTATTGAAAATAGACTCATTCAGAATTCTAAACATATAAACTTAAGCCCCTAATTATTTTTCCCCAATTTTTTATGATTTTCCAAAGTCAGAACAGGGGATCCCGAAATCCCTCTAAACCAGTCTTACAAAAATATAAATATCTCAAATTACAGAATTCCTTTGCTTTCCCTGTTTCTTTCATATGAAACTAGACTCAATAAGCTTTAATTTCATATCTCATTCAACTTCTAATTCCACTTATACGATTTTTGGTGATTTTTCAAAGTTACTCTACTGCTGTTGTCCCAAAACTGTTTTCTTATAGCTTGTTTTGCAATTAAGTCCTTTATCCAATTCTAACTTCAAATTCTTTCAATTAAACCACTAATTCATCATTTTATTCATCATATGCTATATTCAACAACTTTAAAACTTCAAAAACTTCAACTTAAATTCATCAAAACTTTGTTCTAAAACTTATAAAGCATCAAAATTAAAAGAAAATGACTAAATTAACTTACCAATCAAAATTCCAAGCTTCAAACTTCCAATTTTCCCTTTTCTTCTTTCTTTTCTTTTTTCTTTATTTCCCCTGCTCTCTGTTTCGTTTTGCTTCTCTGTTTCTATATCTTTCTATTCTTTTTCCTTTAGTCTATTTATATATAATAATAAAATAATAATATAATAATATACTTTATAATTAATATCTAATATATATATCTATATCTTTATCTATATACACGTTTTTAACTAAAAAATCTAGGATTTTTTTCAGCCTCAACATTTAAAAATGGCATAATTGCCTTTTTAGTCCTTTATACTTTCTTTTAATCTATAATTAAACTTTTGCACCTTTTTCAATTTAATCCTTTTTCTCAAATACTTCTAATTAAGTCAAATTCACCTAAATAAAACCTTATTAAACACACAACTAACTTTGTAAATATTTTTAATAAATATTTTATGAGTCCGTTTACTAAAAATAGAGACCCGATAACTCATTTTCCAATATCCATACTTTTGAGGTCGTTACAATTCTCCCCCCTTTTGAAATTTCGTCCTCGAAATTTACTTAAAAAGAGATGAAACACTGAATTCTTATAGTTTCTTTCAAATAAACACCTTGATAAATACCTTATCACCAACAGAATATTTAATATCCCGACGTTTTAAATCCACAATTGATTTCTGTTGTCGAATGATGCTTTTAATCTATTCCGAATCACCTTTACTTTTCTTCTGTTTCCCGGATCAAATCAACCCCATGTATCTTTTTCATTGAGCTCTGTCCAATATAACGGTGTTCTACATTTTCTACCATATAAAGCTTCATACGGAGCCATTTTAATACTGGACTGATAACTGTTATTGTAAGCAAATTCAATCAAAGGTAAATACTTCTCCCAATTACCTTCGAACTCTAGTACACAACATCGAAGCATATCTTCCAATACCGGAATAAAGTACGCTGATTTTGTCAATCGGTCAACAATCACCCAAATAACATCTCTTTTTTTTTCCCCTCGGAGATAATGGTAACCCCGATACAAAATCCATAGTGATTCTTTCCCATTTCCATTCCGGTATAGTAATTGGCTGAAGTAATCCCGAAGGTACCTGATGTTCTGCTTTTACCTGTTGACATATCAGACATCTTGGTACAAACTCAGAAATATCACATTTCATACCTGGCCACCAACATCTTCTTCCTAAATCTAACCAACTCTCTCGAATTATCCATCAATTTGCGAATGAAAGGCTGTACTGAAATCGAGTTAAGTACTCAATAATTTCCTGTAATTGTTTTCAGAACCCCAAAGTGAATTATAATCTCGATCAGAAATTATCAATACTAGAATACCATGAAATCTTACAATTTCTGGAATGTACATATCCACAAGTTTCTGAAGCCATCAATCAGTTCTGACTTTATAAATTAATCAACTATCACTCATATAGCATTCTTATAAGTTATTCCGAAATCAGAAAGTGAACCGTAAACTGTAGATCTCTATCAAACATTTCAAAGACTGATACTCCATATAGTTTGTCAATTTTCATAGACTTATATCTCATTTCGTCCCAGTATCCTTACTAGCTGTAATAATTCTGTAAACACCAATACCGGATATTCGACTAAAATTAATCTTTCATCAGACAGTAGCAATCGAATATTTATTACTCACAAAGTGAACAATTATTTTCCCATTCAAATCATCTACAACTATATTTATTTTTCCCCGATTCAGACTGAACCAGAACTGATGCTTCAATTATTAGAACTTCCATCTACTCAAAATTCTACTAGCATTGATTAGTCCATTCAAACCTTGTGTCTTCCTGTAGTATTCTTATCATTGATATAGCTATCATAGAAAACACTTCCACAAATATTAAAAAGAAATCCCAACACTTCAAATTATCCCAAGTCCACAGTCATCAAATATATAAAGCCATAGTACTGTAATAGATCTCACGTTTCAATAATATAAATGGATCAATACTTCAACTTCAATAGTACTTTAAAATAGAAGAAGAAATCCAAGAGTAGTCTCAATAATAACTAGTATAATAATACAACTTCTATAATCTAAGATCCATATCACCGAGCTCCCATAACTGAATCAAGATTTATAACAGTAATATATATTTACCTTCTATCAATGAATACCTCTTCACAGATGAATCATATTTGATAGATAAGATCAGACTATAAAATAATAAGAAAACCAATATAATGAAATCCCAGATGTGGAGCTATATTGAATTTCCGAGAATAAAAACCACATTCAATGATAAAGAAATCGATAATATTCCAAAGAAAAACCAGAAGAAGAATACCATTTATCCTCACTAGAAACGATTGTGATAAAGATAATGCAAATTGCGTATATGTACCAGAATATCAACCGGTAGAAATAGAAAATAACTTCATATGAATCTGATCATTAAGTCTTCTATCTAACAGAACAAATTAGAAAATCCAAAGAAAAATAGAGCAGTACCGATCATGAATCAACCAGAACTTCCATTTTAACGTTATGATTCCAAACTTTTTACACAATAAAATCACATCTGAACAGTTGCATATACCTCTGAAGATAAAATAACACATAGAATACCCATATAGAATACCCAGAAGAGATCATTGTAGAATACCCAACTATAGCAGCTGTATTCAAATATTTCTGCAATTCCCTTACCAATCCGTTAACATATATAACCATCAACAGTCCCATATCATTCACTTCACTCACAAAGCTTATTCGAAAGAAATTTCAGTTAACTTATTCTGTAGTTACCATATCTGAATAAATCAATTTCTGATAAATGACTCCTTTCTTTAATAGTAGCACTGTGTATCCCCAAACAAATTTTCAGAAAAGAAGTCTGATAAATTCACGTTCATATTCAGCAACAAACATGTGGTTCTGCTTCAAATCCAGAAATTCTCTTTTCTTCTTCACAAGATAAGGTTGACTCACATATTTCTTTTAAATTTAGATACAAAGGAATTCCAATTAATTTTCTCTGCAGAATGGATATTCATGACAGTGTTCCACCATTGGTAAACTTCACCCTTTAATAAAGATAATGCACATTTTAACTTTTCATCCCTTGTATACTGCAATTCTTCATATATTCTTCGACTGTTCTCTAACCATTCTTCAGCCTCAGCTGGGTCATCATCTTTCTTTCCTTTAAACACTTCAGTTCCACACTTTTGAACTAAATCATTATAATTCCTATCAATTTCACTATAAATATAACTGTACCAATAAGGGGGTAGAGATCGTAAGGCCTCATAATTTAGATTCATGTATATACTCATATAACATAACATTTATCATTTCTTACTATAAGACATTTATCCACATCTTTTCAAATTCTGTTTCATCATAAGTAACATTTTACTTAATTATTTGAACATCACTTTCAGAATTATCGAAATTATTTCAATTGGAAAACATTTCTTTCTTTAACATTTCCTCTTTCTATACTAAGAGGAAACCAACTCTATTTTATTAAATTCATAGATTCCAGTATACAATCACAAAATCGGTATCCGGTCTTGCCTAAGCTATACTACTGTTCGATAGGTACACTTGCCTTTAATCGTTGTCAGAGTTAGTCTCCAGGTTCGATCATTCTTTTATAAATTTTAAAGCTCTGATTTCAACGATCAAGTTTTTGGCGCCGCTGCCGGGGAACTAAAATATTAAGAAAACTCTATTTTTATTACTTTAGCCCTAATTTTTATTTTTCGCAATTTATTAAGTTTGGGTTGTAACGGGCTTCGAGTATTGGATTTTGTTTTGGGTCTAGTGGTATTTGAGCCATTAAAATTGGGCTTATGTAAAATGAACTGTATAAATGGGCATTGGTTTTATTTTTGTATTATTATTATTATTTTTTTGTTTTTGGATTGTGTATGGGCCCGGGCAAAATGGGTTATTACAGGAATAAAAAGTAAAGAAGATGAAAGCTTTATTTTTACTTTTGTCTTATTAATTTTATTGCTTCAATTAATTAAACTAAAATATAAAACATATGAAATGTAACAAAACCTAATAATTAATCGTCCATGATGGTTTATTAAGGTCTAATTACCATATAAGGCCTCCTTCAATTATTAATTAAGCTATTTAATCAATAAAATTCAATTGCGATTAACTTTTACATCTATTATGAATTAGTTCTTTTTCTTTAATTAACTAGTCAAATAATAAAATTTCCAAACCGTAACTTCACATACCTGTAACGACCTCAAAAGCATGAATATCGAAAAATAAATTATCGGGTCTTCGTTTTTAGTAAACAGACTCGTAAAATATTTATTAAAAATATTTATAAAGTTAGTTATGTGTTTAACCAGGTTATAATTAAGTGAATTTAGCTCAATTAAGAGCAATTAGTAAAAAGGACTAAATTGAAATAGGAGTAAAAGTTGAATTATAGATTAAAAGAAATTGCAAAAGACCAAAATGACAATTAAGTCATTTTGTATAGGTGAGGCGGTGTAATGGATAAAAATCTAAGATTTTTATCTAAGATATTTATGCCTAAAATTGGTATATTAAATTATTAATATTATTAATTATTATTATAAACTAATATATATATGTCTTATAAAAGAAGAGAAAAGAAACAAAAACGTGAAAAGAAGAACAGAGAGCAAACATGAAAGAAAGAAAGAAATAAATAAAAGAGAAAGAAACAAAAGAAGAACATAAAAGAAGAGTTGCACAGAAGAAGCAACGAAAACAGGGAAAGAAAAGAAAAAGGAAAAATTGATGATTTAAAGCTTGGATGTTTAATTGGTAAGTCAATTTAGCCCTTTTCTTTTAATTTTGATGTATTATAAGTTTTAGGACAAAGTTTTGATGAATTTAAGTTAAGGTTTTTGAAGTTTTAAAGTTTCTGAACATGGTATATGATGAACAAAAAGATGAATTAGTGGTTTAATTGAAAGAATTTCAAGTTAGAATTGAGTAAAGGATTTAATTGCAAAATAAGCTATAAGAAAACAGTTTTGGGACAGCAACAGAAGAGTAACTTTGAAAAATCACTAAAAATGGTAGAAATGGAATTAGAAGTTGAATGAGATATTAAATTAAAGCTTATTGAGTATATTTTCATATGAAAGAAACAGAGAAATCAAAGAAATTCTGTATTTTGAGATATTTAGATTTTTGTGAGACTGGTTCAGAGTGATTTTGAGATCCCCTGTTCTGACTTGGAAAAATCATTAAAAATTGTACAAAAATAATTAGGGGATATAATTTATATGGTTAGATTCTTTAATGAGTCTATTTTTATAAGAAATAAACTATAACATCATTTGAATTCTGTATAAAAAGATAATTAAATTTTAGCAAAGAGTGGTTGGAACTATCAGATAACAGAATAGGGGTAATTTTAAAGAATAAACTGTACTTATTGGCTAAATCAAAAATTCTGAAAATTTTATGACAAGAAGATATGTGAGACTAGTTTCATATAAAATTTACGGATCTTAATTTGGAATTATGTAACTCAAGATATAGATAATTTAGTGACAATGACTCAGGTAGACAGCCTTGAAAGAACTTATAAGTAAATAATAGAATTGTGTATAAAGAATGTGGCATGAAGAGGAAGAGTAGGAATTGAATAAAATTCAATTATTTATTAAGGTTTAATGTTGTAATTAATAATGTAAATCATTATTATTTCCGTAGCAAACAAGGAATTCGAGACATTGAGCAAGGAAGGAAAAGAGAAAAACAAATGAGGAGTAAAAACGATAAATTCAGGTTAGTATTACTATAATTCAAATTTGATTATTTGTTAAATTTTAAATTAATATATGTATATATGATAAACAAATTGAAGTAAGTATCAAGAATGAATTAAGTGATAAATATGTATTGGAATTGAATTTTTTTATTAGTAATTGTTGAATTTTGAATAATATGTTCAGTAAATAGAAATAAGGTTAATATTGATATTGAATTAGATAAAATTGAATTAAATTGTGAATTGAATGAAATTGAAATGAAGTTTGAATATGTATGAGCATTTGATGATATATTGATCAGAAAGTGGAAAATACATTGAATTGATGATATATATATATATATATATATATATAAATGAATGGAATGAAATGGAAATGTGAAAAGTGATTTGAAATTGAATCAAATTGAATTGAATGTGATTATTTGAAATGTACATGGCTTGAAAGTATGAGAAAATGATTGAGTTGAAATATGACTTGAAGTGAAATTATGTGATTTTGTGAATTTGTTATTGTGATTGAATTGAATCCGAATGATTATGATCAGTTGAAAGTGAAAGTGAAAGTGATATGGATATGTGATTTAAATTCCCTATTAACTAGTCGGGCTGAGTCGGATATAGTTGGCATGCCATAGGATTGGAAGTGTTCAGGGATTCTTCGACCTCGAGTCGATGAGACACTGGGTGTCATATTATTTACTTCGGATAGATTCAAAAAGGTACTGGGTACCACTTTACTTCGACTAGGCCGATGAGACACTGGGTGTCACTATATTGCTTTGAACTATCCGATAAGGCACTAGGTGCCAATATGGTGTGTTTGGTTGGATCCGCGTATCCGCCAAAGTCCGAGTCAAGTTAATAGGGGTAAATAAGTGAAATGATAAATTCTGAATAAATGTGATTAAGCTATTTAAAGAAATAAGAAAGTGAATTTGTGAAATAAAATATGAAATGAGATTTGTGATATGAATTTGAATGCATGAACCAAAGGTTCATGAAATGTTCAATGATGAATTGTGAATTGAAATATTATACAAGATGGAGAAATGAAACTAAAGTTCACAATTTTGTTTGAAATGATATAAATAATATGAGAAGTTAGTTGAAAAGAATAATATAATTGAATTATATATTTTGAGTGTGAATTTGATATGAGAAAATGAAATTGAGATATGAGATTTAAAATGTGGACCAAAGGTGTATGAACTGAGTAAAGTTTAAAGCTATGATATGATAATTCAACTAGCAAAATTGTTATTGTTGAGATATGACTTTAGTAAAGCACAAATTGTAATAGAATTAATAGAATTTAGTGAATTGCATATAATATGAAATGAACTAATGTAATGAGATGTAAAAAAAAAAATCAATGAAAATTGGATAGTGAAATAATGTATGAATCTAATTAAATACAAGTCTTGAAATAATGCTTATTACATTAGATGATTTGATTTAAAGAATGAAATAACTACTAAGTAATTGTATCATAAATTGAATGTGTATAAGTTATTATATAATTTGAATTATGGTAATACTACTGAGTATACCCTTACTCAGCGTACGGTTGTTTCCGTGCGCAGGTTAATTGAAAGTCGGTGTTCGGTCCAGCATCCAGAGTAATCCCGACCTCAGAGAAGATTTTTGAGTAATGTACTTTTCTTAGATAATGGTGGCATGTACCTAGGTAATGAATAGGTTGAGTATATGTGCCTTATAATTGAGAAAAATTTTAAAAATGTTTGAAAATGTTCTTAAGTATTCGAATTAGTCCCGAACCATTTCTATCGAAGATTCATATAAGGGACTATAAGATTATTTTATATTATGATTGATAATAATTGTGTATTAATTGTAAAGTTGTCTGATTGATCTAGTAGCACTCCGTAACCCTATTCCAATGATAGGTTGGGGTTAAGGGTGTTACAATACCAATATAATAACTTCATAAATATTTAATAAAAATATTTATGAGCTCAGTTTTCAGAAAAGTGGTCCCGATACCTCATTTTTTAAAATTACTTAACGTTAGGGACAAATCAGTTAACTTTAACTAATGATTCAAACAACAAAAATTATCAGGTCAAAATTCTATATAATATAATATTTGACTCGTAAATATTAATATTTAATATTTACGAACTCACTAGTCAGATTTTTGGTCCCAAAACCATAATTTCTAACACCACTAGAAAATGGCTATTACAGAGCTTAACTGTCATTTTGTACGAAATTATGTTACTCAGGGCACTTTACACCTTGCTTTTGTCTCATCATCAGCTCAAATCGCAGACATTTTCACAAAGACGCATCTATCAATTAGATTTCACGACTTATTTTCCAAACTCAAGCTACAGTCCACAACACCATCTTGAGTTTGAGGGGGATGTTAATGTAAATCTGTATATTAATGAAAAACTGATTCTAACATGATTCTAGCATGCAAATTAGGGTTTTTTCTAGTTTTGTTTCCATGTATAGTTCATAGGTACTAGTATAAATACCTATCTATAATGACCCGATAGTCATGGGTATTGGAAAAGTGTACTTTCGAGTCTCTGTTTTCATAAAATGGATTCGTAAATATTTATTAAAAATATTTACGAAGTTAGTTGTGTGGTTAATTAGGTTTTGGTTAGGTGAATTAGAGTAATTAGGTATAAGGATTAAATTGCATATAGGGTAAAAGTTGAATTATAAAATAGATAAAAGTTAAGGGACTAAATGAGCAATTAAACCAAAAGTTACCAAATGTTTGGTATTAGTAGTGACATGTGTAACAATTAAATACATATATTATTAATTATTATTTCTTACTTATAATTTAAGTAAATATATTATTATTATTATTATTATTATTATTATTATTATTATTATTATTATTATTATTATTATTATTAAAACATAAAAGAAACTAAATAAAAGAAATAAAAGAAAAAGAAAGAACAGAGAGCAAAACGAAATAGGGGAGAAAGAAAAGAGAAAGAATAAGAAAGGGAAAAATGAGGGTTTTGAGGTTCAAGCTCAAATTGGTAAGTCAATTTAGTCCATTTTCTTGAAATTTTTATGTTTTTAGAATCCTAGAACTAAATACTACTTGATTTATGTTGAAATTTTAGAAACTATTAAATTTTTAGATGTTGTTCATGTTGAATAAATTGAAGTATTAGGGGTTAAATTGATAGAATTTTAAGTTAGAAGTGAAAAAGGGATTGAATTGTAAACAAATTATAAGTTTTGAAGTAATAGGGACTAAATTGGGAAATTTTCAAAATTTAGGGGTTTATAGTAAAATTAGAGAGTTAAGTTTATATTTAAGTGGGAATTGAATAAAAATATAGAATAAATTGTGAAGAAAATAAAGTTAGTTTTGGTTAGGACTAAATTGAAATTTGGGCAAAAGTTGAATACAAATTGAAATATTCAATGTGAAATTGTGTTGTACTGATGACTTTTAATTATTTCAATTTTCGTAGCTAACGTTGTACCGGAAACATCGGCTACGAGAGGAAAAGAAAAAGTTAACAAGGAGTAGTCCAGAAATTATGGTTTGTATTTCTATAATCCAAATTTAATTATTAATTACTGTATTTTGATTAAATGTTTATGGTAAGTAGTTGAGGTGAGTATTGATATTTTGATATTGAATTTAATTTAATTCATATGTGTATGTGATTATGTGGAAATTGTTATTGAATTGTGAAATTGAAAACCAAATTAATTGTATCGGGCTGAGTCGGATATAGATGGCATGCCATAGGATTGGAAGAGTTAAGAGATACTTCGACTTTGAGTCAATGAGACACTGGGTGTCAAAGATGAGGTACTGGGTATCAATTTACTTCAGCAAGGCCGATGAGACACTAGGTGTCAACTATTTGCTTCGAATTATCCGATAAGGCACTAGGTGCCAAATTGGTATGTTTGGTTGGATCCGTGTATCCATCCGAGTCCGAGTCATCTTAATAGGGATAATTGAATGAAATGATGGAAATGTAATGAATGTGAAATGTAAATGAGTTACATGGACAAGTGAATCGTATTATGAAAACCTATCTAAGATAGCAATTGATCAAAATTCAATGTGATATAAATGTTTTATTTATGAATTGATTATTTGAATAACTATAGTTGTTGTATGATTCAATGTGATGTTATATTAATTTTAATTTTTAGCATTCGGATTATAGAAATATCACTGAGTTCATACTCAGCGTACGGTTTGTTTTCCGTGCACAGGTTAGGTACTTAAAGTCGATCGTCGATTTAGCATCCCTCAACAATCCCGATCTCAAAACATGGTGAAGTATATTTCTTTTTAGTAATGGCATGTACTTAGGATGTCTTAAGTTGTCATTTTGGATAATGAATGTAAATGATATTATAAGTTGAAGTTGTTTGGTCATATATAAGTATATGTGTTATATTGAGATTATAAATGGTATGTTTTAAATTGAAGTATGAATGAACTTAATATAAGCAAATTTGGGTTGAAATTTGGAATGAAATTAGTTTTAGCTTGAATGGAGTTTATTGGATTGATTTGGACAGTATTTGTGAATTACGTAAGAGTATATATTGGATAAGCATTAAGTTGATCGTTTTGACATGTTTTAGATGTATTTGATTATGTTTGAATTGGTTGAATAATTGGTTTTTGAGTTACTTGGTGTATAAGTTTGCAGGGAATGGTAAACTTAATGTTTAAGGTTCATTTTAAGTCCACATAGCCTGGCACACGAGCGTGTGAAATGGCCATGTGTCCCTTGCAACCTTAGAATTTCAAAACAGAATGCTTAGGTAATTTCACACGGGCAGAGACATGGGCGTGTGTCTCAGCCGTGTGTGTCACACGGCCTAGCACATGGGCGTGTGGCTGGCCGTGTGATCTTAGTCAGAGAGTTACATGGGTCAGACATGGCCTGCGGCACGGGTGTGTCCCTAGACCACACAGGTGTGTGTGCCCTGCATTTAGGAAAAATTTTGAAATTTTGCGAAAAAGTCCCGAAGTACTCGATTAAGACCCAATTGGTTTCTAACACATATTTTGGGCCTCGAGGGCTCATAAAGGGACGTTATGATTGAATTATGATGTTTATGTATGAGTAATTATGAAATGTTCGTATTTAATCTGAAAAGTTCAGTAATACTCTGTAACCCTGTTCCGGTGACGGATAAGGGTTAAGGATCACTTGAACAACAATAGAAAACCAGAAATAAATTCCTTTCTTTTCCTAAGTTTCATAACAATTACAATGGGCATACTGGCATAGCGAACGTGAGGTATGAGCATAATGATCCTAGATAGTACGAGGTTGTTGTTATTCTCCGACAGACCCACTCATAATTAATAACATGTTCATACTTAGAAAAGTGTTTGTACCTAAAAAGCGAATGCTTGATGACGTCTCTCGCTAAGTGAGTAGCCTTGTCATGAAAACAGGTGGTCAAGGGGACCTAATGACAGGGGGTTTAAAGGTCGATTCTGGTGGCTTACTGTGCTGACACGTCTATAAGCGTTAGGGGGTATAACAAACATTACGATAACAAGCATTACTTTCAAAATTGGAAAAGGATTAAATTTCCCTGATTTGTTCTAAGAGTCAAAACTAAGAGAGACCAAACAAATCTTTTTACTAATTAAATAATTTAAAAAGATAAAAAGAAGTCAAAATAACAGGATATATTTACCGGTTTATTAAGATTTTAATTGAATATTTCACCAGATCAACAAACTCCAACTCAAATAGAATTCAAAAAATTTATTATATTATATTTTGTTTGATTTTGTTTGTTAATTTCTTAATAAAAAAATTAGGTAAATCTGTTAATTTCAGGGGCCGAAAATCTAGTTGAAACAACTAGAAATTGTTAAACATTAACAAGAAATCCCAAAAATTGTTGCTAATTTGATATTTTAACCCTCTTGATTAAAACATTACAATAATTTCCTTAATTTGCGTTCTTAAAAAAATCTACATAAAGCATTAAACCTTACCATCCAATTCCTTCCCTTCGTTAATACCAGAATCTTAGCGATAGTCAGCGGCAGCGATGGACGGAGCATCGCCTCCACCATCACCGCTGCCATTTCTTCTGTACGAGAATGAAACATATGAATATTGCATCGTTTTACCTCCCAAGGTGAATTCCGTCGGTATATGGGAAAATGCGACTTCCCCGTCGGTGATTTTCAATTACTCGTTGCCACTTTTGGAGATGCAGGTTGTCTTGACATTCGTCGTCACTCATGTAATTTATGCCATCTTAAGGCCTCTTGGTATCACCTTATTTGCCTCACAAATGTTTGTATGTTAATCCATCACCTACTCTCTCTCTCTCTCTCTCTCTCTCTCTCTCTCTCTCTCTCTCTCTCTCTCTCTCTCTCTCTCTCTCTCTCTCTCTCTCTCTCTCTCTCTCTCTCTCAGCCTATTATGCTCCATGAAATGCATGTCAACTAAGTGAACCTTGTTTTGTTTTGTTTTGTTTTTTACTAGGCCGGCATTACCATGTTCCCTATGATGAATATAGAAGCATTCAGGAGCATATTCTTCAATGCGAAATTAAGTATAGAAATCATTGACACTTTATCGGTGTTCGGTTTCACATTATTTTTGTTCCTAACGGGAGTGAAAATGGACATGAAATTAGCATTACGGACAACAAAGAGATCCGTAGGGATCGGCGTCGTATCCCTTTTATCTTCCATCTTGGTCGGTGCAGCTATTAATGAAACCTTCAAACAACCTAATGAAACCGAACAAGTAAAAACCGAACGTCTAATCGGAATAGTGATCGAAGCGTTAACATCGTTTTCGGTCATCGCTTGCCTACTAGCCGAGCTCAAGATCTTAAATACCGAACTCGGACGACTTGCCCTAACGTCGGCTGCCGTAGGCGACTTGAGCACCATGTTTTTAGTCCACGTAATGTCGCTTTCACGAAATTTTACCGCATCACCATTGTTGGTTATAGAACGAGTAGTGATCATGTTTTGTTTCATAACTCTCATTATCTTCGTGTTTCGTCCATTGATGCATTGGGTAATTAAAAGAACACCCGATGGGGGACCGGTCTCGGAAGTGTACATCACGGCCACCATGATGGTTGCATTCGGGTGTGCTGTATTTACACATTGGACCGATCAATCTCCTTTAATCGGTGCTTTTCTCTTCGGCCTAGCTGTCCCTGACGGTCCGCCGCTAGGGTCGGCATTGATAGACAAGTTTGAATGCTTTATCAATGCCTTCTTTCTTTCGATCTACGTGACAGCATCGACAATGAGGGCTAATTTTTGGACTATGTTGTCGGATCCATCCCATGTCAAATTTTTTACCTTTGCTTTCTCCATGACATTCCTTGCAAAACTAATACCATGTTGCATAGGTTCATTTTTGAACTTTATGCCTTTTAGGGACTCCTTGGCTTTTGGTCTCATTATGAGTAGCAAAGGAATTGTCCAGTTGTCGCATTATTCTACTTTTAGAGACAATAAGGTAAAATCTAAATTTAAAAAATTTACTATTTCATATTTAAATTATCATTTTCGCCTAGTTTACTTTAAGAAGAAAGGGTTATCAATAAGAATTTGACACATGCCACATTTTTATTGGATGTAGATAATATTTTTCTGTAAAGCGAAAAAAATTTATGTATCGAATTAAGAAAATAAGTATAGTTTAAGAGCCAAATCATAAATAAAATCTTAAAAAGGTAAAATCCTACATATGGTCCCTATAATATGTTTCTTTGGTATAGTTTATCCCTATAATATATATTTTAATAATTTCTAGTCTCCTTAATTTTCAAAATTACATTTGCAACCTTCAGACAAACATTTTCTTTTAAATTTTATAATTGCCATATGATGATATGACATAATACTTTAAGTTTTCTTGTATAGTTTCACAAACTTTATTTTTTTTTGCGTTTTCTAAATATGCAAAAATAAAATTCAGCAACTATAAAATCTGTTAAATTATATATGCCACATCATCTGGTCTAAGAAAAGCCGCATTATATATTTGATGGAATCAATGGAAAGAAGTTGAAGTAAACAAGGTCAATATGTTATTTAGTATTTGAGTTTATTTTTTTTATGATTTATTTGGTATTTAGAGTTTTTTTTTATTTTAAATTGATATTTGTGTTTGATTTCAATGTTTATTTTGATATTTGAGTTTTTTTTAATTTGATTTTAATTTTTTTTAATTCAATACCTGAGTTTAATTTTAATGTCCAATTGGTACCTGAGACTTTTTTATGTACTAATTAAGTACCTATTATTTTTTTATTAGAGAATACATGATATTGATTGCGCCATATAATATTGTTTGGTCTAAGCTGATACAAAATTTAAACCCTTTAGAAGTCTAGAAATAATCAAATTATAGTAGACTTAAACCCGTTGAACCCCTATGAGGATCTTCTATATGATTTGACAAATCAAAAACTTAATTAGAATCTCCCAAACCTATCGAATTATCTTTTTCATTTGCAGGTTTTATCAGAAACAGTTTTTACCGCCATGGTCATCGCCATTTTGGCAAATGCAACTATAATCCCAATCCTGGTGAGGTTCCTTTATGACCCAAATTCAAGAAAATATGCAGCATATGAGCAGCGGAACATAATGCACTTAAAACCCGATGCTGAGCTACGGATTCTTGCATGTGTTCACACATCCGATAATGTCCCAGCTATGATCAATTTGCTTGATCTCACTTGTCCTACGAGAGAGAGTCCCAATGTTGTTTATGTCATTCACTTGATCGAGCTAATGGCTCGTAATTCACCGGTGTTTATAGCTCACCACAATCATGAATCTAGCACTGCCACCACCAGGTCCTTCGAGAACATCATTCCGTTCTATCAGTACGAGGGGAATAATTGGGGTTTGGTCACGGTTAACGCTTTCACGGTGATTACACCGCGGAAGCTCATGCATGAAGATATTTGCACGATGGCTCTCGACAAGCAAACGTCTTTTATAATTCTTCCGTTCCATAGGAAATGGTCGATTGATGGATCCCTTGAAGAAGAAAATAATGTGGTAAGGAACTTGAATTGCACCGTCTTAGACCGAGCACCGTGCTCAGTTGGGATCCTAATCGATCGTGGCAGGAGGCAGAAACCGATGAAGTCGTCATCGCCATCGTCTTACTCAATCGGGATGTTTTTCTTGGGCGGAAAAGACGATAGGGAGGCTTTAACACTGGCGAAAAGGATGGCTCGAGACTCTCGGGTGAAGCTAACCGTGACCCGTCTCATTGCGTATCAAGATTGCAGTAACGTTGTAGACTGGGACACGGTATTGGATACCGAGATGTTGAAAGATATTAAGCAAAATAATGGAGTACTTGGTAATGGTTGTGACATAACGTATGTAGAAGAAATGTTGCATTGCGGATCGCAGACCATAAAGCTCGTTAGGTCGATCGCCAACGATTATGATTTAATGATCGTCGGTAGACACTACGGGGTAGAGTCGGTACTATTGGCGGGTTTATCGGAATGGAGTGAATTCCCTGAGCTAGGGATTGTCGGAGACCTTTTTGCATCCACGGATTTAAATACCAGGGTATCTATATTAGTTGTACAACAACAAATTGTATAAATGTAATAGACATTATCTTGAATCTTAACTTAATTGATATTAATATTGTTGTCAATATAAAAAGACGTGAGTTTGAGCGCGTTAATCCTCTTCTATAAGAATTAAAGAAAAATTATGGATAACTTTTAACATTAAAATAATGTTTATATGCAAAAATCTTACTCTCAATTATCTCATTTTAGTATTTTATGAGTGATTTAAACTTAAATCATAATTTGTAATGTAGATACATAGTGAATTACTTACTAAATAATGCCATAGAAAAAATTTTCAAACTGCGTAACTTATTCTCGTGTACATTTTTCTTATTAATTTTTTAGATGTTACTCAAATTGTAACTTAATTTATACAATTGAAAAAGTAGCTTGGCACCTTCGGATGTTCATAATCTAGTTAATTACTTCCTACTTTTTTTAAAAAAAATCGAGACATAATTGCTTTTTTAATTAATTTAAACATTTCAGGTTTTTTCTCGTTGGTTTCATCTGTAAATTTAACTAAAATCAAAACTTAATTAAAATTTTATGTATGCTATTGTTGTCATATCAGACTTAGGGTAGATTTGAATAGGCAGTGAAGTACAATACATTTAATTTACTTTTTATTTCATGTTATAGTATTGCTATCGTAACTAATCTAGTTGCCACCGCTGTTTTTACACTAAATGCACCGCTCATTTAAACTCATCCTTAATTAATTTAAGCATTTCAGGACTCCTAATGTTGCCTTCTTGCTTGCTTGGCCGATAACTTATTAACCTTTGTTAGGTCACTTTAATACCCACATGTATTTTAGATTCTTAATTAATTTTAGTTAGTAAATCAATATTAGTTACTCGATTAAATAATTTACAAAGCCTTATTCTAATTTCGTTAAAACCATGATGACTTCATCATACTATAATGCATGTGTAACTTTTTTAATTAATATTATTTCATTCCAAATAATTAAATAACATGATCTCTTAATTTAGTTTCACTTCAAATTCATTATTTAATCTAATTAAATAGATATCTGAAGTGACTAAATAAAGTCAAGATAATCTAATCAATGAATAGAGAAAACACTTATTACTCTAACAAGTAAATTTAGTGAACTATTTCTCCTTATTTAATCATTTACAATTCCATATAAATATTCGTGTTAAACACAATCCGTTAAAGAGTTGTGTTGAACTTGTGGTAATCAATGAGCCAATATTTATTTATACATTTTGTGTTACTTGTATAAACCATTAAGGACAATACAACATAGAGATAGTGAATAATATTAGTTTATTTTCATGAATAATCAATTTGGTCATTTCGGTAATTTATCAAATATGATGGAATTACTACACTAAGGGCACAAAAATCCTAATAGTTATCTAATGGTTATCATAGATTTGAAATATAAAACAATTGGTAAAAAAAAAAACCTTTCAATCCATCTCAATTTTGATATTGAGCAAATTGGTCCGTTTCAAAAAATTGGGGCAATTTAATCACTATTAATTTCACAAGTGAGCAACTCAAGAAAATTAATCACGATGTTAATGTTTTTCATCAATTGTACATTTAGCCCTTGTTTTTCATATATTTTGTGTAAATATTGACAAAACGTGTAAATGTTGCAAGCTAAATTTATTATATCAACAAAAATTATGTACAATTGGCAAAAACATTAACGTTATTGATACAATGTACAACAATGGAGGAGATAATGAGGAGGAAAGGAGAGGTATATGGTGGAGTTAAGAAAGGCAATTCACCTAAAGAAGTGGAGAGTCAAAAATAGACAAGAGAATATACTGATTTCTAAAGGAGGAGGAGATTGCTTAGAGAAGTGTAAGGCTTAAAAGGTTGATCCTTTCTTCACCATTTGAAGGGTATTTATAGGGGAGGTCCTCTTATCCTGTACTGTGATGTGGCAAGTGGTTACAATGGACAGTGGGCATACTGGCATAGTGAACATGAGGTGCGAATGTAGTGGTCCTGGATAGTACGAGGTTGTTGTTATTCTCTAACGAGACTCACTTATTGTTAGAGGCATGTTCATACTTAGAGAAGTGATTGTACCTAAAAAACAAGTGCCTGATGAGGTAGCTTGCTAAGCAGGTGGCCTTGTCATGGGAATAGGTGGTCAAGGCCACTCTCGAGGAGCGGGTGGTCAAGGGGACCTAATGACTGGGGCTTGAAAGGTCGATTCTGGTGGTCAAGACCACATTATTGATTTGATATAATGAGAAGATAGAGGCACTTAGGATTTAATCCGCTTAACTTTTAAACAACTTACCCGTTATATTATCCCCTAAGAAACCTCGTTGATCCTAATCTATTTTTGTTTACTTATCACCCGTTCATGCTAAATTGAAAACCACATTAATTTTGTAAATCACACTTTTTATTGATTCCCTTTTTTTGTTGAGATTCAATTTGGTTAGTTGTCTGACTATGTTTCATTTGTATTGTTGAATTTCTCTTTGTTCTAAAAAAATTAGCAATCTTGATCAATTGAGAAATCAATATTTAGGTTATAAACCTTACTATCTTATTTAAGCTTGAATTGTTAATCTCATCTATTGAATAAAAGCTCACATCCACTCTTTATTTCTCATTAATGTTAAATTCTTGTAATTTAGCAGTTGATTCTTTCGGTTTGGTAATCTATCAATTGGAATCTCGATTGTAACCACCTTTTATGACCTTTTTCATACCCTTAACCTAAGCCCCGTTACAACCTCGTAAAGACTTCTTAATTGGTGTGTCATCTCATATATGTAGTGGTGGAGATTTGATTTTCAAGCAAGCCTATGGTAATAGCATTTCTTGTTTGACTATTGAGTGCACATTATTTGAACCTTAAACACCTTGAGAGCTTTGAGTAAACCTTAGTGAGGGTGCTAATTCTTGTTGAATATAAATTTTAAGTAATTATTGAGATAGGGGAGATGCCTATGTTTTTTTATACCTTAAAAAAAATTTCTGCTTGGATTGCTTGTATTTTTTAGTGTCGTTTTAGTTTAAATTTCCAATGCATGATTATTTGTAGATTATCCTGAGACGTCGGTGAAAACAATAAATTAAAGGAAGTTAACTTGAATGTGGGTTGAGAATTTTTCTTGAGGACAAGCAAACGCTTAAGTGTGAGGATATTTAATAAGTGCTAAAAGCAACATGTTTTAACCTTATTCTTAACGCGTTTTAGGTGATTATCCGATGTTAGTTGTGAATTTTATACTCTTAATCATTTAAATTCATGGCGAACGAGAAGCCCTTCATATATAATGATCATTTTATTATGGTCCTGCCACACGTGCAACCGCAAGGGTTTTGATGGCGACGGAAGGAAACCCAACCGCGTCGTCATCGAGTTCCACCATCCAGGAATAGTAAATCTAATTCAAACCCTGATCCCGAGCCCTAATATTCCATCTTCAAATCTTACTCACACCCTACCCATCCCCAACAACAACAACCCTCATTCGAGGAAATATTTAGCGTAGACCCCAACCCCGAGCCTTTACATTCGGCACAATCTGAAGCGTAGTCATACCACCCAGAACCCCATCAGCAAGCACCTACCAGGTAGGATATCTTTGGCTCAGTACCTCCGGTCTCGCAAAACCCCATCACTTCCAATGATGGGGAATACAATTTTACCAGTTTCTTTAGTACACTTGTAAGAACATCAGAGGCCAGTCTGAGCACTTATGAATTACCACATGAAGGTGCACGAGGTTGCCGGAGAAGGCAGCCCGACCATTACACGTCAGGGCCAGGGACAACGCCCGGGTCCACATAATTTTGATTTTTTTTAACTATTTACTTAATAACTTTTTGGTAAATCGTAAATTGAATTTTCAACATAACTATTTTTTTTACATTGATGAGTACAGAATATTACGTAAAATGTTAATCGGGAAAAAAATGTAAAATTCAATTTTTAAATAAAACGGGCCAAAATTTATTTACAGATACAAAAAAATCCACAGTGAGTCATCTTCTGCTTAAATTAGGTCTACGTTACATTTAGAAATATTGACCATGTTCACCCGCCATCTTGTGTAAACCATAACCAGTCTACACAGTTAGTCATCATCAATGAAGACCGCCACCAACTTGTGTAAATCGTAATCAATATCTCTGCCCTTTGATGGCATAACATTCTTGTGACAATATATAATTCAACCCCATTAATGATTGACAGTATATAATTCAACCCCGATAACCAGTATCTCCAATTGATGATACACTTCCCAAACAATTAAGGGATCCACTAGTTCACATTAGATCCTCCACTTCGCATCTAGCCATTACAGTTACTCCTCATCTGATAAGCAAACAATTTAAGATGGGTTAACAACCTACAAAGATGGGCACAATGTTTCAAACCATTTATAAATTTGCTCAGGCAATAAATTGTTTGCTTATCAGATGATGAGTAACTATAATGGTCTTTTCTTCAGCAGGATACTCTCAACATTTCTTTTCCTCTAATTACAATACCACAATCTAAAGAGCATCCATATATATCTATATATAGGCTACTGGTGTAGGTAAAGAAAATGTCGGCATCAAAATTTTTTAAAATTTTTTAAAGATATGTCGACCACTTGGTACATGGCACACATACAAAAAATTTATACAGATAAAGGGGTGTTGGCCATCTTGTACACGGCACCCCAAAAAATTTTTTGAATACAGAGAGAAAAACAAATAGGTATTGGCCATGGAATGGCCAAAACCCCAAAAACAATTATACAGAAAAGGGGTGTCGACCACCTGTTTCACAGAACCCTAATTTTTTTTTAAAATACTGGTATAATTTGTATACCAGTATGAACGGTGTGAAAAAAATACGTGGGTGTTGACCATGCAATGACCACAACCAAATATCAATCATGATGTAATGATTGAGGGAATTTTATGTGGGTGTTGACCATGGAGTGGCCAAAACCCTCTGGTATTGTTCATTTCAGGTCATTTTGGTGATTGTTTTTTAACTTGGGTTATTGTTGTAAATATTTTAATTTTTTGGGTTAAATAGGTAAAATAGCCAACAAAGGTAAACTACTTCAAGTAATAGGTGTATTAGCTCGATTTGTCACTGTGATGTAATATATTTAAGTTCACTGGTTGTAATTATTTGAAGATAGTAGATTTGTAACAGCCCGATTTTGAGCCTAGTCGGAATAGTGGTTTCGGGACCACAAATCCGATGAGGAAAAAAATTAATATTCTTATATTTTTATGATCTACAATTTTATGAAATGATTTCGTAAAAATTTCGTTCGAAAATTTTGGTGTTTGAGCACTCAATTTAGTCAAAAGGACTAAATTGTAAAAAGTGTAAAACTTGAGTTCTAGAAGCTAGAGGTATCTAATTGCTATGAAATTTTAAATTGGAGGTCCTTAAAAGGTAAATAGACTATTGGTTAACTTTCTGGAAAAAAAAAGGACATCAAATAGGTTAAATAGAATATTTTTAAGTTAAGGGCATTTTGGTCATTTAGTGATTAAAATGAGTTAAAAACAAAACTAAAAGCTAATTTTTGATCATCTTCAACCCCTTGGCTGAAATTCTCATAAGGAAGACATAGCTAGGGTTTCTCAAGCTTCCAAGCTCGATTATCAAGAAAGACGAGGAATTGACCTTGATCGGGGAAAAGAAAAGGTTGTTGACTGAATTGCAAATTCGTCATATTTTGCACCGAGGTAAGTTTGTATGTAAATAATGTATTTTTTTTACTTACACTTTCATATTTTGATAAACGGCATGAATTGTGGCTGAATATTTGATGTAATTGACAAAATATCGACAAGTGAGAAATTTCCCGGTTGAACCTTAGGAATAAAAATGGATACGAGTGACATGTTCACTTGAAACCTATGTGAAATCTAAGTGGAATAAGTGATCCGGGTGCTGGTCCGTACGTTCTACCAGTGGCTGAGTTATCCGGCATGTGTTACGGATACTCGATAGCTTGTATGAGCAGCACTGAGTAGTTACGTATGACCGACAGCTTGTGATTATGTGAAACGGGTGCTGGTCTTATAAGTTCTACCAGTGGCTGGATAATCCTGCATGTGTTGCGGATACCTGACAGCTTGTGTGAGCAGCACTGAGTAGTTACGTATGACCGACAGCTTGTGTGAGCAGACCCGCGAATGTGAATAGCTCAAGAACGAGCCTATGTGTGATAAGTGATGTGAAGTAGCTTTGGCTACAAGTGTGGCACTATGTGCAATATTCTGATGTATCCGTTAATATTCTGATATGTTCAACGGGAAATGACTAAGTGTAAATGACTGTGATTATGTGATGAATGGGTGTAGGTATATGTGTGTAAACTTATGAGCAATGTGCTCGATATGTGATAGAACTTTGGTAAGATTGATACGGAGTAAATGTTACAATGAAAGTTACTGAAATTTAGAAATAAAACAGTTTTGAATAGCAGCAGTTATGTGTCTTTGAAAAATCACCAAAAATGGTGGAACTTGAATTAGAATTTGAATAAGATATGAAATTAAATCTTATTGAGTCTATTTTCATATGAAAGAAACAAAGAAAGCAAAGAAGTTCTGTATTTTGAGATATTTAGATTTTTGTGAGACTAGTTCAGAGTGATTTTGAGATCCCCTTTTCTAACTTGGAAAAATCACTAAAAATTGTACAAAAATAATTTTGGGACATAATTTATATATTTAGATTCTTTAATGAGTCTAGTTTCAAATGAAACAAGTTACAACATCATTTTAATTCTGTACAAGGAGAAAATTGATTTGTAGTGAAAAGTGGTCAGAATAGTTGAATAGTGAAACAGGGGAAATTTTAATGAATAAACTGTACTAATTGGCTAAGTCAAGAATTCTGGAAATTTTATGGTATGAAGATATGTGAATCTAGTTTCAGGGAAAATTTACAGATCTTATTTTGGATTTTCGTAGCTTAAGATAAAAATAATTTAGTCACTGTGACTCGAATAGACAGCTTGCTCCAAACTTGAATAAATAATGAATTTGATTGTAGGTTTGACTGTGTTGTTTTGTAAAAATATTAAATCCATTTATTAATTATTTATATACTTACTTACTAAGCTATATGCTTACTCTCTTTTCTTTTCCTTGTTTTATAGTGTCATCAAGCTAGTTCGGGATACGGTGATCGTCGGAAATCCATTCACACTATCAGCCTTCTTTTGGTATTTTGAAAACAATATTTTGGAAATTATGACATGTATAGAAGGCTTAATTGTTTAGTTATTTATAGTAACGAATGGTTATTTTGCTTATGGGTATTGACGAGTTATTTTGCTTATGGGTATTGACGACTATGTATGGGAAAAGTTTTAACTTTATATGGATTTTACATTTTGAATTTTGTACAATAGCTTGGATCATGTCCGGTAATGCCTCGTATCCTGTTCCGGCGACGGACCTGGGTAAGGGGTGTTACATTTTAGTGGTATCAGAGCTATGGTTTAGTCGGTTCTCGGACTAACATAGCGTATGTGAAAGTCTAGCTATACATGCCATAAAAATACTGTAATAGTGTGACGACTCCTAACAATTTAAATTGTGTTTTTATATAGTAAATGGATCCCGACTGAGCTGTAGCTGATAACGTAGAAAGTAATGCGCCGGCTCCCACGCAAGGGACCGTGCCAGTGGGAAGTAGACCTAAAACACATAGTCAAGGAGATGGGGCTCGAGAAGCCTTCCTCCATATGATGAATAATTGGTATACAGAATTTGTTCGAGCGAATCCAAATGTTCAACCTCCTCCACCTCCTCCTATTCCTCAACCGGTTCCTGTAGTTCCTCAAGGTATAGAAATGATAAGACTGACTAAGCCTCCGGTTGATAAGATCCGAAAGCAAGGGGCTAAAGAATTCAGGGCAAACATAGATGATGATCCCGAGAAAGCAGAGTTTTGGCTTGAGAATTCTATTCGAGTATTTGATGAACTTTCTTGTACTTCCGAAGAATGTTTAAAGTGTGCAATATCTTTATTAAGGGACTCGGCATATCACTGGTGGAAGACACTGGTATCTGTGGTTCCGAAAGAAAGGGTTACATGGGATTTCTTCCAAGAGGAATTCAGAAAGAAGTACATAAGCCAACGGTTCATTGATCAAAAACGCAAAGAGTTTCTCGAGTTAAAGCAGGGCCGAATGCCTGTGACAGAGTATGAAAGAGAGTTTGTTAGACTCAGTAAATATGCCCAGGAATGTGTGTCTACCGAGGCCATTATGTGTAAGAGATTTGAAGATGGGTTGAACGAGGATATTCGACTGCTAGTTGGGATCTTAGAGTTGAAAGAGTTTGTGGTATTGGTTGATCGAGCTTGTAAAGCTGAAGAACTGAACAAAGAAAGGAGAAAAGCTGTGATTGAAGCCAGAGATGCAAGAAAGAGGCCAATAAGTAAGTCATTCCAATCTCAATCCAAGAAATCCAAAGATATGAATCATCGATTGACTGTTTCAGCTGGGTATTCGCACCAAAACTGTGGGAGATCATATTCGGGCTCTAAAACTCAAGCTACTTCAATGGCAAGTGTGGGTAATGTTAGATCCAATAGACCTGAATGTCAGCATTGTGGTAGACGACACCCCGGCGAGTGTTATATGGTTAGCCGTGCTTGTTTTAAGTGTGGTTCTCGAGAGCACTATACTAAAGATTGCCCTGAGAAGTTTGAAGAAGGAAAATATCAGAGTGTTAGACCGGGTAATACTGCCAGCAGAGGTAGACCACTGAGAAATGCCAGAACTGGAGCTAGCAGTAAATGTATAGCGAAAGAATCAGCTGTAAGGTCAGAAGTGAGAGCACCTGCTAGAGCTTATGTCATACGTGCCCGTGAGAATGCGTCATCTCCCGATGTGATCATTGGTACATTCTCTCTTTATGATACTAATGTTATTGCATTGATTGATCCCGGATCTACTCATTCCTATGTTTGTGTGAATTTAGTATCTAGTAAAAGTTTGTCTGTTGAACTTACTGAATTTGTGATTAAAGTGTCAAACCCTTTAGGCAAATATGTGTTAGTTGATAAGGTTTGCAAGAATTGTCCTTTGATGATTCATGGTCACTGTTTTCCGGCTAATCTGATGTTGTTGCCATTTGATGAGTTTGACGTTATTCTGGGTATGGATTGGTTGACATTGTATGATGCTAAGGTAAATTGTAGACAGAAAACCCTTGAATTGAAATGTGAAAAAGGTGAGATTCTTTGGGTTGAAACAGATGAATCAAATAAATTACCTATGGTGATTTCGCACATGTCTGCTCAGAAATACATGAGAAAAGGGTGTGAAGCTTATATTGCTTATGTGTTGAATACTGAGATGTCCGGGTCGAACCTTGAATCAATACCAGTAGTTTGTGAATTTCCAAATGTGTTCCCAAAAGAATTGCCTGGGTTACCTCCAATTAGAGAGATTGAATTTGCTATTGATCTATTGCCTGGGACTGCACCGATCTCGATTGCTCTTTATAGAATGGCTCCGACTGAATTGAAAGAATTAAAAGCTCAGTTGCAAGAGTTGACAGATAAGGGATTTGTGAGACCGAGTTTTTCCCCTTGGGGTGCTCCCGTATTGTTTGTGAAGAAAAAAGATGGATCTATGAGACTTTGTATTGACTATTGACAACTCAACAAAGTGACTATAAAGAACAAGTATCCGTTGCCGAGAATTGATGATTTATTTGACCAGCTGAAAGGGGCGACAGTGTTTTCAAAGATCGACTTGAGGTCTGGTTACTATCAGCTAAGAGTTAAAGAGTCAGATGTGCCAAAAACCGCTTTTAGAACGAGGTACGGACATTATGAGTTTCTTGTGATGCCTTTCGGTTTGACTAATGCTCCTGCCATCTTTATGGACATGATGAATCGCATTTTTCGACCATACTTGGATAAGTTTGTGGTTGTGTTCATAGATGATATCCTGATTTATTCTCGAGATGCGTCCGAACATGCTAAACACTTGAGAATGGCGTTACAGATTTTGAGAGAGAAGAAATTGTTTGCTAAATTCAGTAAAAGTGAGTTTTGGCTTTGTGAAGTCAGATTTTTGGGACATATAGTTTCGGGTGATGGTATTCGGGTTGATCCGAGTAAAATTTCGGCAATAGTTGATTGGAAACCGCCAAAGAATGTATCTGAAGTTAGAAGCTTTTTGGGTTTAGCCGGGTATTATAGACGTTTTGTTGAGGGATTCTCAATGATTGCCTCTCCTATGACTAAGTTGTTGCAAAAGAATGTTAAGTTTGAATGGACCGATAAATGTCAGCAAAGTTTCGAGAAGTTGAAAGCGCGATTGACAGAAGCACCGGTTTTGTTACAACCTGAGTCGGGAAAAGAGTTTGTGATTTATAGTGATGCATCATTGAATGGTCTTGGTTGTGTGTTGATGCAAGAGGGCAAAGTAGTAGCTTATGCCTCGAGACAGCTAAAACCGCACGAAAAGAACTATCCGACGCATGATTTGGAATTGGCCGCCATCGTATTTGCTTTGAAGACTTGGCATCATTATTTGTATGGTGAGAAATGTCGAATCTTTACCGATCATAAAAGTTTGAAGTATCTGATGAATCAAAAGGACTTGAATTTGCGACAACGGAGGTGGCTCGAATTATTGAAAGATTATGAGTTAGTGATTGATTATCATCCGGGAAAAGCGAATGTAGTCGCAGATGCCTTGAGTAGAAAATCTTTGTATGCTTTGAGAGCTATGAATACGAGTTTGACTTTATTTGACGACGGTTCGATTTTGGCCGAGTTGAGGGCTAGACCGTTATTTCATCAGCAAATTTGCGAAGCTCAAAAGAAAGACAGGGAATTGCAAGTTAAAAGAGTTCAATGTGAATCGGGTAGTGATTCAGATTTTCGAATCGGATCAGATGATTGTTTGATGTTTCGTGATAGGGTATGTGTACCGAAAGATGATGAGTTGATTCGAAAAATTTTACATGAGGCACACAATGGTTGTTTGTCAATTCATCCGGGTAGTACAAAATTGTATAATGATTTGAAGAAATTTTATTGGTGGCCGGGTATGAAAAGAGAAATTTCTGAGTTTGTATCAAAGTGTTTGATTTGCCAACAAGTGAAAGCCGAGCATCAAGTGCCTTCGGGTTTACTTCAGCCAGTGATGGTTCCCGAGTGGAAATAGGATAGAATTACGATGGATTTTGTGACTGGTTTGCCTCTGACTCCGAAAAAGAAAGATGCCGTTTGGGTTGTGGTTGATAGATTGAAGAAATCGGCTCACTTTATACCGGTTCGTACCGACTACTCATTTGATAAGTTGGCTGAATTGTATATTGCTGAAATTGTGAAACTGCACGGAGTGCCTATGTCTATTATTTCGGATAGAGATCCGAGGTTCACTTCGAGGTTTTGGAAAAAGTTGCAAGAAGCCTTGGGTACGAAATTGAATTTTAGTACCGCGTTTCACCCGCAAACTGACGGTCAATTCGAAAGAGTAATTCAGGTTCTTGAAGACATGCTCCGATGTTGTGTTTTAGAATTCGAAGGTAGTTGGGAGAAATATCTACCTTTGGTTGAATTTGCTTACAACAATAGTTATCAGTCGAGTATACAGATGGCACCGTATGAAGCATTATATGGTCGCAAGTGTCGAACTCCTTTGTATTGGACCGAGCTTAGTGAGAAACAGATTCACGGAGTTGATTTAGTTAGAGAAACTGAAGAGAAAGTGAAAGTAATTCGTGATTGTTTGAAAGCTGCTTCAGATCTACAAAAGTCATACGCGGATTTGAAAAGAAAAGAAATTGAGTTTCAAGTGGCTGATAAAGTGTTTTTGAAAGTATCTCCATGGAAAAAGATTTTGAGATTTGGCCGAAAGGGCAAGTTGAGTCCCCGTTTCATTGGGCCGTATGAGATTATCGAAAGGATTGGACCAGTGGCATATCGGCTAGCTTTACCAGCAGAGTTAGAAAGAATTCATAATGTGTTTCATGTGTCAATGTTGCGACGCTATCGTTCTGATCCTTCACATGTGATTTCTCCGACAGAGATTGAGATTCAACCGGATATGACCTATGATGAGGAACCGATTAAGATTTTGGCTCGAGAGGTTAAACAGTTAAGAAATAAAAGTATAGCTTTAGTGAAAGTATTGTGGCAAAGACATGGAGTAGAAGAGGCTACGTGGGAACCAGAGGAAGCCATGAGAAGACAGTACCCAAACCTCTTTTCTGGTAAGATTTTCGGGGACGAAAATCCCTAAAGGGGGGGAGAGTTGTAACAGCCCGATTTTGAGCCTAGTCGGAATAGTGGTTTCGGGACCACAAATCCGATGAGGAAAAAAATTAATATTCTTATATTTTTATGATCTACAATTTTATGAAATGATTTCGTAAAAATTTCGTTCGAAAATTTTGGTGTTTGAGCACTCAATTTAGTCAAAAGGACTAAATTGTAAAAAGTGCAAAACTTGAGTTCTAGAAGCTAGAGGTATCTAATTGCTATGAAATTTTAAATTGGAGGTCCTTAAAAGGTAACTAGACCATTGGTTAACTTTCTGGAAAAAAAAAAGGACATCAAATAGGTTAAATAGAATATTTTTAAGTTAAGGGCATTTTGGTCCTTTAGTGATTAAAATGAGTTAAAAACAAAATTAAAAGCTAATTTTTGATCATCTTCAACCCCTTGGCCGAAATTCTCATAAGGAAGACATAGCTAGGGTTTCTCAAGCTTCCAAGCTCGATTATCAAGAAAGACGAGGAATTGACCTTGATCGGGGAAAAGAAAAGGTTGTTGACTGAATTGCAAATTCGTCATATTTTGCACCGAGGTAAGTTTGTATGTAAATAATGTATTTTTTTTACTTACACTTTCATATTTTGATAAACGGCATGAATTGTGGCTGAATATTTGATGTAATTGACAAAATATCGACAAGTGAGAAATTTCCCGGTTGAACCTTAGGAATAAAAATGGATACGAGTGACATGTTCACTTGAAACCTATGTGAAATCTAAGTGGAATAAGTGATCCGGGTGCTGGTCCGTACGTTCTACCAGTGGCTGAGTTATCCGGCATGTGTTACGGATACTCGACAGCTTGTGTGAGCAGCACTGAGTAGTTACGTATGACCGACAGCTTGTGTGAGCAGACCCGGGATTGTGATTATGTGAAACGGGTGCTGGTCTTATAAGTTCTACCAGTGGCTGGGTAATCCTGCATGTGTTGCGGATACCTGACAGCTTGTGTGAGCAGCACTGAGTAGTTACGTATGACCGACAGCTTGTGTGAGCAGACCCGCGAATGTGAATAGCTCAAGAACGAGCCTATGTGTGATAAGTGATGTGAAGTAGCTTTGGCTACAAGTGTGGCACTATGTGCAATATTCTGATGTATCCGTTAATATTCTGATATGTTCAACGGGAAATGACTAAGTGTAAATGACTGTGATTATGTGATGAATGAGTGTAGGTATATGTGTGTAAACTTGTGAGCAATGTGCTCGATATGTGATAGAACTTTGGTAAGATTGATACGGAGTAAATGTTACAATGAAAGTTACTGAAATTTAGAAATAAAACAGTTTTGAACAGCAGCAGTTATGTGTCTTTGAAAAATCACCAAAAATGGTGAAAATTGAATTAGAATTTGAATAAGATGTGAAATTAAATCTTATTGAGTCTATTTTCATATGAAAGAAACAAAGAAAGCAAAGAAGTTCTGTATTTTGAGATATTTAGATTTTTGTGAGACTAGTTCAGAGTGATTTTGAGATCCCCTGTTCTAACTTGGAAAAATCACTAAAAATTGTACAAAAATAATTTTGGGACATAATTTATATATTTAGATTCTTTAATGAGTCTAGTTTCAAATGAAACAAGTTACAACATCATTTTAATTCTGTACAAGGAGAAAATTGATTTGTAGTGAAAAGTGGTCAGAATAGTTGAACAGTGAAACAGGGGAAATTTTAATGAATAAACTGTACTAATTGGCTAAGTCAAGAATTCTGGAAATTTTATGGTATGAAGATATGTGAATCTAGTTTCAGGGAAAATTTACGGATCTTAATTTGGATTTTCGTAGCTTAAGATAAAAATAATTTAGTCACTGTGACTCGAATAGATAACTTGCTCCAAACTTGAATAAATAATGAATTTGATTGTAGGTTTGAATGTGTTGTTTTGTAAAAATATTAAATCCATTTATTAATTATTTATATACTTACTTACTAAGCTATATGCTTACTCTCTTTTCTTTTCCTTGTTTTATAGTGTCATCAAGCTAGTTCGGGATACGGTGATCGTCGGAGATCCATTCACACTATCAGCCTTCTTTTGGTATTTTGAAAACAATATTTTGGAAATTATGGCATGTATAGAAGGCTTAATTGTTTAGTTATTTATAGTAACGAATGGTTATTTTGCTTATGGGTATTGACAAGTTATTTTGCTTATGGGTATTGACGACTATGTATGGGAAAAGTTTTAACTTTATATGGATTTTACATTTTGAATTTTGTACAATAGCTTGGATCATGTCCGGTAATGCCTCGTATCCTGTTCTGGCGACGGAACTGGGTAAGGGGTGTTACATTTTAGTGGTATCAGAGCTATGGTTTAGTCGGTTCTCGGACTAACATAGCGTATGTGAAAGTCTAGCTATACATGCCATAAAAATACTGTGATAGTGTGACGACTCTTGACAATTTAAATTGTGTTTTTATATAGTAAATGGATCCCGACCGAGCTGTAGCTGATGACGTAGAAAGTAATGCGCTGGCTCCCACGCAAGGGACCGTGCCAGTGGGAAGTAGACCTAAAACACATAGTCAAGGAGATGGGGCTCGGGAAGCCTTCCTCCATATGATGAATAATTGGTATACAGAATTTGTTCGAGCGAATCCAAATGTTCAACCTCCTCCACCTCCTCCTATTCCTCAACCGGTTCCCGTAGTTCCTCAAGGTACAGAAATGATAAGACTGACTAAGCCTCCGGTTGATAAGATCCGAAAGAAAGGGGCTGAAGAATTCAGGGCTAACATAGATGATGATCCCGAGAAAGCAGAGTTTTGGCTTGAGAATTCTATTCGGGTATTTGATGAACTTTCTTGTACTTCCGAAGAATGTTTAAAGTGTGCAATATCTTTATTAAGGGACTCGGCATATCACTGGTGGAAGACACTGGTATCTGTGGTTCCGAAAGAAAGGGTTACATGGGATTTCTTCCAAGAGGAATTCAGAAAGAAGTACATAAGCCAACGGTTCATTGATCAAAAACGCAAAGAGTTTCTCGAGTTAAAGCAGGGCCGAATGTCTGTGACAGAGTATGAAAGAGAGTTTGTTAGACTCAGTAAATATGCCCAGGAATGTGTGTCTACCGAGGCCATTATGTGTAAGAGATTTGAATATGGGTTGAACGAGGATATTCGACTGCTAGTTGGGATCTTAGAGTTGAAAGAGTTTGTGGTATTGGTTGATCGAGCTTGTAAAGCTGAAGAGCTAAACAAAGAAAGGAGAAAAGCTGTGATTGAAGCCAGAGATGCAAGAAAGAGGCCAATAAGTAAGTCATTCCAATCTCAATCCAAGAAATCCAAAGATATGAATCATCGATTGACTGTTTCAGCTGGGTATTCGCACCAAAACCGTGGGAGATCATATTCGGGTTCTAAAACTCAAGCTACTTCAATGGCAAGTGTGGGTAATGTTAGATCCAATAGACCTGAATGTCAGCATTGGGGTGGACGACACCCCGGCGAGTGTTATATGGTTAGCCGTGCTTGTTTTAAGTGTGGTTCTCGAGAGCACTATATTAAAGATTGCCCTGAGAAGTTTGAAGAAGGAAAATATCAGAGTGTTAGACCGGGTAATACTGCCAGCAGAGGTAGACCACTGAGAAATGCCAGAACTGGAGCTAGCAGTAAAAGTAAAGCGAAAGAATCAGCTGTAAGGTCAGAAGTGAGAGCACCTGCTAAAGCTTATGTCATACGTGCCCGTGAGAATGCGTCATCTCCCGATGTGATCATTGGTACATTCTCTCTTTATGATACTAATGTTATTGCATTGATTGATCCCGGATCTACTCATTCCTATGTTTGTGTGAATTTAATATCTAGTAAAAGTTTGTCTGTTGAACTTACTGAATTTGTGATTAAAGTGTCAAACCCTTTAGGCAAATATGTGTTAGTTGATAAGGTTTGCAAGAATTGTCCTTTGATGATTCATGGTCACTGTTTTCCGGCTAATCTGATGTTGTTGCCATTTGATGAGTTTGACGTTATTCTGGGTATGGATTGGTTGACATTGTATGATGCTAAGGTAAATTGTAGACAGAAAACCCTTGAATTGAAATGTGAAAAAGGTGAGATTCTTTGGGTTGAAACAGATGAATCAAATAAATTACCTATGGTGATTTCGCACATGTCTGCTCAGAAATACATGAGAAAAGGGTGTGAAGCTTATATTGCTTATGTGTTGAATACTGATATGTCCGGGTCGAACCTTGAATCAATACCAGTAGTTTGTGAATTTCCAGATGTGTTCCCAGAAGAATTGCCTGGGTTACCTCCAATTAGAGAGATTGAATTTGCTATTGATCTATTGCCTGGGACTGCACCGATCTCGATTGCTCCTTATAGAATGGCTCCGACTGAATTGAAAGAATTAAAAGCTCAGTTGCAAGAGTTGACATATAAGGGATTTGTGAGACCGAGTTTTTCTCCTTGGGGTGCTCCCGTATTGTTTGTGAAGAAAAAAGATGGATCTATGAGACTTTGTATTGACTATCGACAACTCAACAAAGTGACTATAAAGAACAAGTATCCGTTGCCGAGAATTGATGATTTATTTGACCAGCTGAAAGGGGCGACAGTGTTTTCAAAGATCGACTTGAGGCCTGGTTACTATCAGCTGAGAGTTAAAGAGTCAGATGTGCCAAAAACCGCTTTTAGAACGAGGTACGGACATTATGAGTTTCTTGTGATGCCTTTCGGTTTGACTAATGCTCCTGCCATCTTTATGGACATGATGAATCGCATTTTTCGACCATACTTGGATAAGTTTGTGGTTGTGTTCATAGATGATATCCTGATTTATTCTCGAGATGCGTCCGAACATGCTAAACACTTGAGAATGGCGTTACAGATTTTGAGAGAGAAGAAATTGTTTGCTAAATTCAGTAAAAGTGAGTTTTGGCTTTGTAAAGTCGGATTTTTGGGACATATAGTTTCGGGTGATGGTATTCGGGTTGATCCGAGTAAAATTTCGGCAATAGTTGATTGGAAACCGCCAAAGAATGTATCTGAAGTTAGAAGCTTTTTGGGTTTAGCCGGGTATTATAGACGTTTTGTTGAGGGATTCTCAATGATTGCCTCTCCTATGACTAAGTTGTTGCAAAAGAATGTTAAGTTTGAATGGACCGATAAATGTCAGCAAAGTTTCGAGAAGTTGAAAGCGCGATTGACAGAAGCACCGGTTTTGGTACAACCTGAGTCGGGAAAAGAGTTTGTGATTTATAGTGATGCATCATTGAATGGTCTTGGTTGTGTGTTGATGCAAGAGGGCAAAGTAGTAGCTTATGCCTCGAGACAACTAAAACCGCACGAAAAGAACTATCCGACGCATGATTTGGAATTGGCCGCCATCGTATTTGCTTTGAAGACTTGGCGTCATTATTTGTATGGTGAGAAATGTCGAATCTTTACCGATCATAAAGGTTTGAAGTATCTGATGAATCAAAAGGACTTGAATTTGCGACAACGGAGGTGGCTCGAATTATTGAAAGATTATGAGTTAGTGATTGATTATCATCCGGGAAAAGCGAATGTAGTCGCAGATGCCTTGAGTAGAAAATCTTTGTATGCTTTGAGAGCTATGAATACGAGTTTGACTTTGTTTGACGACGGTTCGATTTTGGCCGAGTTGAGGGCTAGACCGTTATTTCATCAGCAAATTTGCGAAGCTCAAAAGAAAGACAGGGAATTGCAAGTTAAAAGAGTTCAATGTGAATCGGGTAGTGATTCAGATTTTCGAATCGGATCAGATGATTGTTTGATGTTTCGTGATAGGGTATGTGTACCGAAAGATGATGAGTTGATTCAAAAAATTTTACATGAGGCACACAGTGGTTGTTTGTCAGTTCATCCGGGTAGTACAAAATTGTATAATGATTTGAAGAAATTTTATTGGTGGCCGGGTATGAAAAGAGAAATTTCTGAGTTTGTATCAAAGTGTTTGATTTGCCAACAAGTGAAAGCCGAGCATCAAGTGCCTTCGGGTTTACTTCAGCCAGTGATGGTTCCCGAGTGGAAATGGGATAGAATTACGATGGATTTTGTGACTGGTTTGCCTCTGACTCCGAAAAAGAAAGATGCCGTTTGGGTTGTGGTTGATAGATTGACGAAATCGGCTCACTTTATACCGGTACGTACCGACTACTCATTTGATAAGTTGGCTGAATTGTATATTGCTGAAATTGTGAAACTGCACGGAGTGCCTATGTCTATTATTTCGGATAGAGATCCGAGGTTCACTTCGAGGTTTTGGAAAAAGTTGCAAGAAGCCTTGGGTACGAAATTGAATTTTAGTACCGCGTTTCACCCGCAAACTGACGGTCAATCCGAAAGAGTAATTCAGGTTCTTGAAGACATGCTCCGATGTTGTGTTTTAGAATTCGAAGGTAGTTGGGAGAAATATCTACCTTTGGTTGAATTTGCTTACAACAATAGTTATCAGTCGAGTATACAGATGGCATCGTACGAAGCATTATATGGTCGCAAGTGTCGAACTCCTTTGTATTGGACCGAGCTTAGTGAGAAACAGATTCACGGAGTTGATTTAGTTAGAGAAACTGAAGAGAAAGTGAAAGTAATTCGTGATTATTTGAAAGCTGCTTCAGATCTACAAAAGTCATACGCGGATTTGAAAAGAAAAGAAATTGAGTTTCAAGTGGCTGATAAAGTGTTTCTGAAAGTATCTCCATGGAAAAAGATTTTGAGATTTGGCCGAAAGGGCAAGTTGAGTCCCCGTTTCATTGGGCCGTATGAGATTATCGAAAGGATTGGACCAGTGGCATATCGGCTAGCTTTACCAGCAGAGTTAGAAAGAATTCATAATGTGTTTCATGTGTCAATGTTGCGACGCTATCGTTCTGATCCTTCACATGTGATTTCTCCGACAGAGATTGAGATTCAACCGGATATGACCTATGATGAGGAACCGATTAAGATTTTGGCTCGAGAGGTTAAACAGTTAAGAAATAAAAGTATAGCTTTAGTGAAAGTATTGTGGCAAAGACATGGAGTAGAAGAGGCTACGTGGGAACCAGAGGAAGCCATGAGAAAACAGTACCCAAACCTCTTTTCTGGTAAGATTTTCGGGGACGAAAATCCCTAAAGGGGGGGAGAGTTGTAACAGCCCGATTTTGAGCCTAGTCGGAATAGTGGTTTCGGGACCACAAATCCGATGAGGAAAAAAATTAATATTCTTATATTTTTATGATCTACAATTTTATGAAATGATTTCGTAAAAATTTCGTTCGAAAATTTTGGTGTTTGAGCACTCAATTTAGTCAAAAGGACTAAATTGTAAAAAGTGCAAAACTTGAGTTCTAGAAGCTAGAGGTATCTAATTGCTATGAAATTTTAAATTGGAGGTCCTTAAAAGGTAACTAGACCATTGGTTAACTTTCTGGAAAAAAAAAAGGACATCAAATAGGTTAAATAGAATATTTTTAAGTTAAGGGCATTTTGGTCCTTTAGTGATTAAAATGAGTTAAAAACAAAATTAAAAGCTAATTTTTGATCATCTTCAACCCCTTGGCCGAAATTCTCATAAGGAAGACATAGCTAGGGTTTCTCAAGCTTCCAAGCTCGATTATCAAGAAAGACGAGGAATTAACCTTGATCGGGGAAAAGAAAAGGTTGTTGACTGAATTGCAAATTCGTCATATTTTGCACCGAGGTAAGTTTGTATGTAAATAATGTATTTTTTTTACTTACACTTTCATATTTTGATAAACGGCATGAATTGTGGCTGAATATTTGATGTAATTGACAAAATATCGACAAGTGAGAAATTTCCCGGTTGAACCTTAGGAATAAAAATAGATACGAGTGACATGTTCACTTGAAACCTATGTGAAATCTAAGTGGAATAAGTGATCCGGGTGCTGGTCCGTACGTTCTACCAGTGGCTGAGTTATCCGGCATGTGTTACGGATACTCGACAGCTTGTGTGAGCAGCACTGAGTAGTTACGTATGACCGACAGCTTGTGTGAGCAGACCCGGGATTGTGATTATGTGAAACGGGTGCTGGTCTTATAAGTTCTACCAGTGGCTGGGTAATCCTGCATGTGTTGCGGATACCTGACAGCTTGTGTGAGCAGCACTGAGTAGTTACGTATGACCGACAGCTTGTGTGAGCAGACCCGCGAATGTGAATAGCTCAAGAACGAGCCTATGTGTGATAAGTGATGTGAAGTAGCTTTGGCTACAAGTGTGGCACTATGTGCAATATTCTGATGTATCCGTTAATATTCTGATATGTTCAACGGGAAATGACTAAGTGTAAATGACTGTGATTATGTGATGAATGAGTGTAGGTATATGTGTGTAAACTTGTGAGCAATGTGCTCGATATGTGATAGAACTTTGGTAAGATTGATACGGAGTAAATGTTACAATGAAAGTTACTGAAATTTAGAAATAAAACAGTTTTGAACAGCAGCAGTTATGTGTCTTTGAAAAATCACCAAAAATGGTGAAAATTGAATTAGAATTTGAATAAGATGTGAAATTAAATCTTATTGAGTCTATTTTCATATGAAAGAAACAAAGAAAGCAAAGAAGTTCTGTATTTTGAGATATTTAGATTTTTGTGAGACTAGTTCAGAGTGATTTTGAGATCCCCTGTTCTAACTTGGAAAAATCACTAAAAATTGTACAAAAATAATTTTGGGACATAATTTATATATTTAGATTCTTTAATGAGTCTAGTTTCAAATGAAACAAGTTACAACATCATTTTAATTCTGTACAAGGAGAAAATTGATTTGTAGTGAAAAGTGGTCAGAATAGTTGAACAGTGAAACAGGGGAAATTTTAATGAATAAACTGTACTAATTGGCTAAGTCAAAAATTCTGGAAATTTTATGGTATGAAGATATGTGAATCTAGTTTCAGGGAAAATTTACGGATCTTAATTTGGATTTTCGTAGCTTAAGATAAAAATAATTTAGTCACTGTGACTCGAATAGAAAGCTTGCTCCAAACTTGAATAAATAATGAATTTGATTGTAGGTTTGAATGTGTTGTTTTGTAAAAATATTAAATCCATTTATTAATTATTTATATACTTACTTACTAAGCTATATGCTTACTCTCTTTTCTTTTCCTTGTTTTATAGTGTCATCAAGCTAGTTCGGGATACGGTGATCGTCGGAGATCCATTCACACTATCAGCCTTCTTTTGGTATTTTGAAAACAATATTTTGGAAATTATGGCATGTATAGAAGGCTTAATTGTTTAGTTATTTATAGTAACGAATGGTTATTTTGCTTATGGGTATTGACGAGTTATTTTGCTTATGGGTATTGACGACTATGTATGGGAAAAGTTTTAACTTTATATGGATTTTACATTTTGAATTTTGTACAATAGCTTGGATCATGTCCGGTAATGCCTCGTATCCTGTTCCGGCGACGGACCTGGGTAAGGGGTGTTACAAGATTTTTCTTACCAAGCTAGGTTCCACAAATATAGGAAAACCAAATTATGTAAACAAACTTTAGGTCAGTTTAGCATTGCTTCTAAGAAGTACTTTGAGACAAAAACATTCTTAAACAAGCTGCTTTTTGAGAGAAAATGTGCTTCTCCCCAGCCAAAAATTACCCAAAATCACTTTTTTCAAAAGCTGGAAATTTTAGTTTCTCCTCAAAAGTTTTTTTTTTTCTCAATAGCATTTTTCAAAAGCATTCCTAAATTAGGCCTTTATTATCCCTTATTTAGTTATGTGCTATCATAGTACTTCCACTGTCACTTCTAGTCATATTATTGATAAACCATAATTTACACATATTCTAACCCCATACTTGGCTTAATTTTGGATGAATTTTCATTAGATTTGATGAATTCCATGCTCCTAATCCCTTAATTTCATGTTTTATACTCAGGAGAGCTTAGGGAGTCGAAAGGATGGATGAAACGGGCCAAAAAGGAACAAAATGGGCCTACACGGCCTGGACCACTGCACACGGGCGGACCACACGGCCGTGTGTGACAAACAGGATCAAACACGACCTGGACTATTGACCACGAGCGTGTCACACGGGCGTGTCCCTACCGACCCTAGGTTTAATTCTATTCAGAAAAAAGGCTACTTGTGGGCCAAGAAAGGCATTCCAAAGCCTATATAAACACCCTAAGGGGCAACCTAAAAGGGGACGGGGAGTAGACGCCGAGTAGAAGGCAGAAAATACTCCAAGACAGCCGTAGAAAACAGCTTAGGAGAAGGATCTCCATCAAGACTGAAGATCTCCAATCAAGTTCTTTAGAAGTTTTTGGGTGTTCTTATGTTTTATTGTTTTCCCTATTTTAAGATGTTTCCCTTTATCTTTATGAACTAAATCTCTCAAATACCTGAGGGGATGAAACCTAAGACAGATCTTATTACTATTTGATTTATAAGATAAATACTTGTTCTTATTCTTAATTGTGAGTTCTTATTCTTATTTTGATAATTCAGGTATTGATTCAAAGTCAAATGTGCTTATTCAGTGGAGCAAAAGTCCCTGTTTAAGAGAAGATCTACACAATTAAGCGGAGTTGATAGCAACCCTAGAAATAGGGCGACGAAAATCTACCGGATTAGAGTCAAATCTAATAAGGGGATCAATAGATCGAGTTAATGTGACAATAAGGGTTTTAATTAGAAAGATATTTCAATTAATCAACCTAGAGTCAGTTGCTTTTAGTCTTGAAAGAGATATTAACATAAATCAGGGATTTTTATGGATTAAGTCAAGTGAATAAATCGTATGAATCAAAAGTAATAAGTAAAGTCTAGGTGGATTCTTCCTTAGGTATTGCCTATCTCATATAAGTTGTCTAAAAGTATTTTCCAAATTCACTCTCTGTCACGTTCATAATTATTTAGTTAGTTAAATTTAGATTAAAAATAAATCCCCTTAATTACTAGGCTAGATAATAAAAAGATAGTTATTACTAATAATTTTAGTCCTTGAGGATACGATATTCTGGACTCATCACAACTATACTACTGTTCGATAGGTGCGCTTGCCTTTGTCAAAATAATAGTTAGTTTCGAGCCCATCAAGTTTTTGGCGCCGTTGCCGGGGACTAAGATATTAGGAAAACTAAATTTTTATTACTTTAGCCATTTTATTTATTTGAAATTTATATTTATTTTACTTTTAACTTTGCTAATTTTTCTTTTATTTACTTCTGGCAGGGAATTTTAGTTTATGACTAGAAGAAACCCGTCAGGACCATTACTTTTTGACAGTGATATAGAAGGTACTGTTCGTAGAAATCGTAGGGAAATAAGGCGAAGCCTACAATATATAGAAGAAGAGTAAGAGGAAGATACTAATAATACCGAGGAGATGGCTGATAATAATCCGCTACCTCCTGTGGTTGCCGCAAATCCGATGAATCAAAATCTTGCTCCTCGCACTATGTATGATTATGCTAAACCTAATTTAATAGAAACTAAGTCAAGTATTGTTAGACCTGCTATTGCTGCAAATAATTTTAAACTGAAACCTAACACTATTCAGATGATTCAGCAATTTGTTCAGTTTGACGGTTTGAAGGATGAGGATCCAAACAATCATTTAGCAAATTTTCTAGAATTATGCGATACTTTCAAAATCAATGGCGTTTCTGATGATGCCATTCACCTTCGGTTGTTTCCCTTCTTGTTGAGAAACAAAGCTAAACAGTGGTTGAACTCGTTACCACGAGGATCAATCACTACATGGGACCAAATGACCGAAAATTTTTTGTTAAAATATTTTCCGCCGGCTAAAACGGCTAAGTTGAGGAATGATATTTCTTCTTTTGTACAGATGGATCTAGAAACACTCTACGATACATGAGAGAGATATAAGGATCTACTAAGGAGATGCCCTCACCATGGGTTACCTTTGTGGCTACAGGTTCAAACCTTTTATAATGGCATGAACCCCTCAACTAGGCAGCTGATTGATTCATCCGCCGGTGGAACCCTAAATAACAAGACCCCTGAAGCGGCTTATGAGTTTATAGAGGAGATGGCACTGAATAACTATCAGTGGCAAGTTATGAGGACAAAGCCAACAAAAGCTGCCAGTGTTTTTAACCTCAACGCAGTTACTATGCTATCAAACCAGGTAGAGCTTTTAAATAAAAAGATTGATGGTTTGTATGGTTCTTCGCAGGTACATCCAGTGATACAGTGTGATACAAATGGAGGAGGAACGAACAATTCAGAATATCCATCTTACAACCCTGGCATAGAAAGTGAACAGATGAATTATATGGGTAATAATTCTAGACCTCTAAATAACCCTTATAGTAACACTTACAATCCAGGTTGGAGGAACCACCCAAATTTCTCATGGGGTGGCCAAGGAAATCAGACACAACAACCCCCCTCAGGCTTTCAACAGCAACCCTACCCACAAGGGAAAAAGCCGAACCTTGAGGAGATGCTAACAAAATTTATCGCGGTGTTAGAAACCCATTTCCAAAACACCGAAACAGCACTCAAAAATCAGTAAGCATTGATTCAAGGGCTCGAGAACCAATTAGGACAACTTGCTAAGCTCATATTTGAACGACCACAAGGCAGCTTGCCTAGCAACACTGAAACTAACCCAAATGAGCAAATTCATGCAATTACTGCTCACGATAGTGAAGGGTTAGATGAACTAAAATTAAGGTAAGAGAATGTTATAGAAGAAGGTAAGGTTGAGATAAGCCATGAAAAACCAAAACTGGTAAGTACAGAATACCAACCTCGTGTGCTATATCCCAATGTGACAAAGAAAGACCACGCAGATGAACAATTCGGTAAATTTCTTAAACTTCTGAAGAAATTACATATTAACTTGCTGTTCATTGAAGCTCTTTCACATATGCCCAATTCAAGGAAATTTTTAAAAGAGCTTTTGACAAACAAATGGAAGTTAGACGATACGTAGCATGTGGAGCTAAATGTAGTGTGCTCAACAATTTTACAAAATAAACTACCACGAAAGTTAAAAGATCCAGGGAGTTTTACAATTCCGTGTTTAATTGGTAGTTTATCTGTTAATAATGCTTTAGCTGATTTAGGGGCAAGCATCAACATTATGCCTTATAAAATGTTTAAACAGTTAGGTCTTGGGAAACCCAAACAAACTAGGATGAGTATTCAATTAACTGATAAAACCATTAGAGTTCCTGGGGGTATAATGAGGATATACTAGTAAAAATTGATAAATTCATATTCCCAATAGACTTTGTTGTTTTAGATATGGATGAGGACAATAATGTTCCATTAATTTTAGGAAGACCCTTTTTAGCAACTGCTAAAACTAAAATTGATGTTGGTACAGGTGAACTCACACTTCGTGTAGGTGACGAAACGATCACTCTTCAGGGTCTTGACTCGGCTAGGACATTGAGTAATAAATGTGAGAACATAAATTCTATTAATGACCATTCGGTTCAACCTTCTTTTCAGGAAGCACCACAAAATTACACAACTTAGCCATATCCTAGACCTTGTGCCAACAAATAAATAACTCACGAGGAGCGAAGGCTTCAGATCGATGAACTAGACGAGTGGAAGACACATGTCAAGGAGAAACCAAGAAACACGATGAACCAAAGCGACTCTATGACAAGCTTAAGGATGGGCCAAACCAATTTAAGATCGGAGATCAGGTATTGTTTGATAAAACAAACCCCCGAATCGCCACTTCAGACCTTAATACAAACAAAGAGATCCCTTTTAAGGTACTCAACGTCTTTCTATATGGAACAGTCGAGGTAACTAATTCTAAGTTTGGCACTTTTAAGGTAGACACTACTCGACTCAAACTAAATATTGATAATAGAACTGATAGCAGGAGAGAGGAGTTTCAACTCCTCAAACCACCATGATTAGGCGAATGAAAGGTAAGTCTAGCTTAAGACTTTAAACGAGCGCTTCTCGGGAGGCAACCCGAGCACTAACTTTACTAATGTTATATTTCGATTTTTAGCACCTAATTAAAAACTAACCAAATAAAAGAAACGCATGTTTCTCTAACCACATGGCCTTACACACGGGAGTGGTCGTGGCTGTGTGGACACCACGAATAGGCACATCGGCGTGGTAGAAACCGTGTGAACCAAGGACGAAAAATCCTTAAACCACGTGCGGCGATAAAATGCCACGGCCGTGCGATACGACCGTGGTCGACACTAAGAAAGTAACACGGGTGTGTGACATGCCCGTGTCCCGAGGTTGTGGTCGACACTGATTAATCAACATGGGCGTGGCAACCTCTACACAGGCGTGGGAAAAACGAACGAAACACCACACGGTCGTGCGATACGTCCGTGTGACCTAACACGCCCACAGCATACGGGCGTGGGCAGCAACCAGGTCCCTGATTCCTATTTAAAACCCCCTTTCTTCTCACCTTCTCCCTAAATTCTTCTTCTCTCAAACCCTAACCACCACAACCATTTCTTTTTCTATTATCTTTCTCCTTTCATTTTCCTTTCCCCATTTCCCTCATTCTTTCTTTACACCACCATCCCCATGTCAAAGAAGCGAAAGGACCCTAGCACAGTCTCCCCGTGCAAGAACGATCTACATAAGTTCATGCCGGCCGCTTCATTAACTCAACAGGACAAAGACCTTTGAGTCCATTTATTTTTTCTTTTTCTTTTATTTTCATTTTTAAATTCTTTCCATTTATCTTTCTTGTCTTTAACTTCTATTAGTATATTTTGATTTCTTTTTATCTCTGGCTGTTTCTTTTCGAGTACCCATAATGAAGTCAATTAGTGATGACTCCACAGTTTCAAAAGGTTCAGAGTGCCATTAAGGAACGACTACACCACTGGAGTATCCTCCCACCGTTCACCTCTGCCTAGTCCATCGCGCTTATTTTTAAGGAGTTCATCCAAAATTCAGGAAGTTTCACCTCTCTCCTTATCTTATGATTTTCTATATTATAGATATCTATCTTTGTACATTGAGGACAATGTACATCTTAAGTGTGGGGAGGTGTCAACAATACTGAATTATATCTTGTTTTTAAGTAACTTTCTCATATTTACTAATGAAACCCTATTGATTTATGATTTTCATTGATATGTTCGGATTAAATCATAGATAATTGTGCATTGATGGTTTAAACTTTAAGACATTAGAGAATCAAGCATGATAAGTCTATTTTCAGAATTTAAAAATTTATTAGGTTGTTTCCCCTAATCTTAAATATTAATTTGAAATTTGAAATTTACAAGGTTGACATCAAAAACCATAATTTTGGTGAGATTTTGAGCCTTTTAGAGCATATATTTTTCTTGGATTATACATGTCGAGACCACACTTTTGATTTGATATACTGAGATGATAAAGGCCTACCCTCATAATTAACCCTTAGTGAACCCTTTTTAGCCTAATAAACTGTTTCTTGACCCATTAATATTAACCTAAAACCAAATTTTTGATTTCCCTAATCTTTTGACGTCCTTTTTGTCGAGATTTAATTTAAGCAGTTGCCTAAATATTTTTGGTATTTCAGTTGTTAAATTCTATTTTATTATTGTAAATACTTGTTCTTAAAAAAAGTTAGAAATTTATTCATTATTAGTGTTATGAGCTCAAACTGTTAATTCCATATCGTTAGAAGAAGCTCGTGTTATTTAGTGATAAGTTTTCAATCAATATAATTATTCAGTATTAGTTATTTTTCTAGTTAGGTAATTGGTAAATTCGATCTCGATTTTAACCCTCTAATTCAGCTTGTATCCACACCTTTAACCCAAGCCCCATTACAACCCTTTTAAGACCTTTTGATTTGTGTATCATCTCATTTTTTTTTAGTGGTGGAGATTTGATTTTCATGCAAGCTTATGGGATTAACTTTTCATGTTTGACTTGTTGAGTGCTTAATTTGAACCTTAAACACCTTGAGTGATTTAAGTGAGTCTTTAGAGAGTATGTCAATTCTTGTCAGTTTTGAAAACACCTATGTTTTCGTGCTATAAAAATTTATTACTTAGATTGTTTGAATCTTTAGGACTCTTTTAGTTAAATTATCAATGTATGAATTATCTATGAATTATGATGAAACATTATTGATAAGAATTATGAATTGAGGAAGTTAATTTTAATTGTGAGTTGAGGATTTTGCTTGAGGACAAGCAAAGGCTTAAGTGTGGGGATATTTGATAAACCATAATTTACACATATTTTAACCCCATGCTTGGCTTAATTTTGGATGAATTTTTATTAGATTTGATGAATTCGATGCTCCTAATCCCTTAATTTCATGTTTTATACTCAGGAGAGCTTAGGGAGTCGAAAAGATTGATGAAACGGGCCAAAAAGGGACAAAATGGGCTTACATGGCCTGGACCACTGCACACGGGCGGACCACACAGTCGTGTGTGACAAGCAGGATCGAACACGGCCTGGACTATCGACCACGGGCGTGTCCCTACCGACCCTAGGTTTAATTCTATTTCGGAAAAAGGGTTACTTGTGGGCCAAGAAAGGCATTCCAAAGCCTATATAAACACCCTAAGGGGCAACCTAAAAGGGGACGGGGAGTAGACGCCAAGTAGGAGGCAGAAAATACTCCAAGACAGCCGTCAGAAACAGCTTAGGAGAAGGATCTCCATCAAGACTGAGGATCTTCTATCAAGTTCTTTAAAAGTTTTTGGGTTTTCTTATGTTTTGTTGTTTTCCCTATTTTAATATGTTTCCCTTTATCTTTATGAACTAAATCTCTCAAATACCTGAGGGGATGAAACCTAAGACAGATCTTATTACTATTTGATTTATAAGATAAATACTTGTTCTTATTCTTAATTGTGAGTTCTTATTCTTGTTTTGATAATTCAGATTATTGATTCAAAGTCAAATGTGCTTTTTCAGTGGAGCAAAAGTTCCTGTTTAAGAGAAGATCAACACAATTAAGCGGAGTTTATTGCAACCCTAGAAATAGGGCGACAAAAATCTGTCGAATTAAAGTCAAATCTAATAAGGGGATTCATAGATCGAGTTAATGCGACAATAGGGGTTTTAATTAGAAAGAGATTTCAATTAATAAACCTAGAGTCAGTTGTTTTTAGTCTTGAAAGAGATATGGATTAAGTCAAGTGAATAAATAGTATGAATCAAAAGTAATAAGTGAAGTCTAGGTGGATTCTTCCTTAGGTATTGCCTATCTCATATAAGTTGCCTAAAAGTATTTTCCAAATTCACTCTCTGTCACGTTCATAATTATTTAGTTAGTTAAATTAGTTAGTTAAATTTAAATTAAAAATAAATCCCCTTAATTACTAGGCTAGATAATAAAAAGATAGTTATTACTAGTAATTTTAGTCCTTGAGGATACGATATTCCGGACTCATCACAACTATATTACTGTTCGATAGGTGCACTTGCCTTTCGAAATAATAGTTAGTTTCGAGCCCATCAATTATACTTATTTCTTAGCTACTATTTCAAGTCAAAAGTCCCACTAGAAGTTTTGATGCTACCACCACCAACACCTTCCTTGAAACCTCCACTCCATTAAAACCATAACGAAAGGCTCCTTTTTTGGACTAAATTATATTAGTAGTCACTAAATTATTTTTTTATCACTAAATTATGGAAAGTTATAAAATAATCATCAAATTATTAATAAAATTATTTTTTAGCCATTTAACTATAACAAGTTACAAGAGGGCTATTCAACTATTCAATTTTTGTCTTTTTTTTTTGTTCATCTAACTATTTTGAATTTTTGAGTCTTTCTATTTTACACAAGTAAATTGAAAATAAATTAAGAGTACATGAATATTCAAGAATGTTAGAGAATATATGGCAAAAGAAGTAATTTTTGAGATATGACATTCCACAGATCTCATCATTTATCAGCTGTGAAAAAAGTCATCTATCTTTTTTATTTTAAAGGTTGTATTGATCAAACATTACAATTCTGAGAGTTTGAGTTTTTAAAAAAATCGTGAATAACAATTCAAATTTTCGAAAAAAATTTAAAATTTTCATTATTATTATTATATCAAATAATTTTGAATTACGCATTTACATCAACATCAAAGGTCTTTGATAGAAATCCCCAAATGGAACGAGAATATAATAATAATAATAAAATAAAATAAATGAGGTAAAAAACACAGACAAGTAAAATGAACACAGTTGGCAGTTGGCACCCATCATTGTTCACCGTCCCCTTTGTTTGCTAGCAAATAAATAAATTCAAATCAAACCGTTTTTATTAAACTTTTAATTAACTAAACCAAATTAAAGCCCCCAAACCCCACTCAGATCCTTCTATTCGTTTCTCAATTCCCGGAATCCTTCAAATGTCTCCGTTTCCATCGGAGAACGGCGCCGAAGGTGAAGACGAGCGAGACGAAGAAGAAGAAGATGACGTTGAAGATGAAGAAGAGGAAGAGGAAGAAGAAGAAGAGCCGAGGCTTAAGTATCAAAGAATGGGAGGAAGCATACCTTCCTTTTTATCTAACGAAGCTGCTTCGTGTATCGCCGTCGCCGAACGCATGATCGCACTCGGAACGTACGACGGAACTATTCATATCCTCGACTTTTTGGGAAATCAGGTGAAGGTTTTTTTTTTCCATCACTTTTGATATTATATTTCGTTTTTGAATCTTAAAAATTTCATTAGTAACTTCACTTGAATTCAAAATATTAGTGAGTATATATATATATATATTTGACTGGTGAGTGGACTTTAGTAAGCTATTCGGTTGTTGTGATTAGTGTTGGAAGAGGAGAATTCTTTTTTGTTTGTTTGTTTGAAGTTGTGTTTGGTTGTTTGTAGGTTAAGGCATTTGCTGCTCATTCAGCTGCAGTGAATGAGCTTAGTTTTGATAAAGAAGGTGAATATATAGGAAGCTGTTCTGATGATGGCTCTGTTGTAATAAATAGTCTTTTCACTGACGAGAAATTGAAATTTGAATATCATCGTCCTATGAAAGCAATTGCTCTTGATCCTGATTATGCAAGAAAATCATCTAGGAGATTCGTAGCTGGTGGCTTGGCAGGTCACTTATATTTTAATACCAAAAAGTGGCTTGGCTATAAGGATCAGGTTTGTGGTGCCTGATTGACCTTGATATATTTGAAAATGGATATCTTTCTAAATTCTTGACGTTTTGTATTTTAACTGGATTTTAGGTTTTGCACTCGGGTGAAGGTCCAATCCATGCGGTAAAATGGCGTACAAGTCTCGTTGCTTGGGCTAATAATGTAGGCGTAAAAGTTTACGATGCTGCAAATGATCAGCGGATTACATTTATAGAAAGACCAAGATGCAGTCCTCATCCTGAAGTTTTGCTTCCTCATTTGGTTTGGCAGGTTAGTCAATGATTAAAATGAGATATGTTGGAAGTTGTTCAGACTATATAGATTTTCTAAAATTTAAACGGCAATGTCATTTTCCATTTTCTTTTTGAAGTTTTCACTTCCCTAATTTTCCATGAAGCATGATACTGTTGCTTCTCGTTATTGCTATTGTTCTTTGTTTGAACTTTGCATTCAGGATGATACTTTATTGGTGATTGGTTGGGGAACCTCTGTCAAGATTGCAGCAATAAGAACAAACTTGAATAATGGAGCCAATGGAACATATAGACATGTTACAATGTCTAACATGAACCAAGTAGATATTGTTGCATCTTTTCAGACTAGCTATTTCATATCAGGAATTGCTCCTTTTGGTGATGCTTTGGTTCTTCTAGCTTATATTCCTAGTGAAGAAGACGGAGAGAATGGATTTAGTAGCACAATACCATCACGACAGGTATAACATACATGTTCTTTGCATTTTAAATTCCAATAAGCACCTCATAGTGGCGTGCACCCTCCTATTTTGAGGTTGGATCGTGCCATCTTTTGTCCATTACCTGTTACAGATCTCAGAAATATGCCAACATATTTGAATGTATTGACTCTATGCTTGACAGCAGCTATGACTGTGGTTACTGTAACTACCCAAGTTGCTACTCTGATTTGAACTTTAAGGCTGTCTTTGTTTTGAAAGGAATTTAATTTAGAAATCTTTTTTCAATATACGAGCATTTCTTTTGTTTTTCCTATTGCCCCTGATTTCAGTAATTCTGTGAGAAGTGTATTATCAAATGAATCAGTTAGTTCTTTTCTCAGAAATGCTAGAACCCATGCTTGTGAGCTCTTTTTGCAATTGTTATGATTCTCATTGCCATGCATGAATCTACTGAAGCAGGGTAGTGCACAGAGACCAGAGGTACGTGTAGTAACTTGGAACAATGATGAACTGGCAACAGATGCCCTACCTGTGCATGGCTTTGAGCACTACAAAGCAAAAGATTATTCCTTGGCGCATTCTCCCTTCTCAGGTTGTTAACTTTATTTTTTAATTTTATGGACCTTTGGAAACAATTTACTGTCAATAATTAAGGTTCTTTTCTCATACAACTGCAGGAAGCAGTTATGCTGGTGGACAGTGGGCTGCTGGTGATGAACCAATCTATTACATTGTATCACCAAAGGATGTTGTCATAGCAAAGCCCAGGTTACTATTGATTCTTTGTACATTGTAGCTTCCTAAAGATTATTATTGCTTCTTATTCCAAATAAAAGGATCATGGTTTGCTTTAGCAATATGCATTAATAGCTAATTGCGTTTTGTATCAAATGTCTTTAGTGTCAATCTGGTCTTGGTTGCTTATTTATCTATGCCATATATAAATCTGCTAAATGAGTTAGTTTCATGAGTCAAGTAACACTAACTCAGTCAGGAAATAGAAAAAGAAATAAAAAAAGTAATCTATGTGAAATTAGGAGTATGTATGTTATTTAATATGCGATAATCACATTTAAAGAAAACTACCCACTTCCTAAAATACTATTAAAACACTCGCGTAGTGTGTTGCCATATCCTAGTTTATCATAAGGGATTTGAGTTTATGGATAATCTCATCCCATAGTTGCTTATTTGTTTTGCATTATAATTCCTAGACCTTGTAATTTACTTAAATGATCTGACTTGGTGTGTAAATACATCTGTTGACCTATTCTTGCTTTTGAAGCTGACATAAAATTCACAAGCTTCTGTTGGGTGGTGTTAACATGATCCAAGAAAGTATATAGTACTATTATAACTGACTACTTGACAAATGGATTATAATAGTCAAACAATACTTATGAGGTGCATTCTCGTAGTACATGGCAAAAGGTTTATGATAGGTAAGTGAATATTGTACTTTATCTTCAGATGAATGAAAATGAGGTGTATTCTCATAGGGAACAATGAGTTTTATCTGAATTTTGGTCTCAAGATTCCCCTAACATGGACCTTGACCTGTTATGATGATACTTTGGATTCGTACATATTGTATTAGAATTTGTCCTATATCTTCTAAAGTACCTACAGATATATTTTGCAAATCCTTCTTAGTTTTAGACCTATAAACTTTTTTATCCTAGGGATGCAGAGGATCACATTGCATGGCTTCTTCAGCATGGTCGGCATGAAAAAGCCTTAGCAGCAGCTGAGGCTGGTCAGGGACGGAGTGAACTCCTTGATGAGGTAATTTGGGTTCTTTTTCTTAATATATTTGGTAATGACTTCACATGAGTTACCATACAAAGCTGCTGGCTGTTAGCATTCTTAATCCAACCTAATTATTCCTATAATATTAAAGATTTTGGCTGCTTATGATTTTATTTTAATGTTGAATTGTGGTAAATAATACCTTTTATTGCTGATACAATTGTTTGCCTAGGTTTCTAATCCGTCGTCCATGTTAATGGCAAAAATTATTTTTGTTGCTTTTTTACCTGCTAATTTGCTTTACATGTAGGCGGGATCAAAATACCTTGATCACTTGATTGTTGAAAGGAAATATACTGAGGCTGCATCCTTGTGTCCCAAATTGTTGCGAGGATCTGCTACAGCTTGGGAAAGGTACCAAAAGGCATTATATGTAACTCTTTCCCTACATTTCTTGTTAATCACTTGCATTCAAATGCTTTTGACAGATGGGTATTTCATTTTGCTCATCTCCGTCAGCTTCCTGTATTAGTTCCATATATACCTACTGAAAACCCAAGGCTGCGTGATACTGCTTATGAGGTTTGTTAGGACAACAACTCTGTGCAAATATTGATGTAGTCCACTTCTATGGCCTTTCATATATGTCAACTTGGAATTTAAAACTACCCTTTTGCTATGCTGCAGGTTGCACTTGTGGCCCTGGCAACAAATCCAGCCTTTCATACGGATCTATTATCAACTGTTAAATCTTGGCCATCTGTCATTTATTCTGCATTACCTGTTATTTCTGCGATAGAGCCACAGTTAAATACTTCGTCAATGACTGATGCCCTTAAAGAGGTTTGTAAGGGAGTTTGTGAATATCTGGTATGATTTGAGTGTTGAATAGGCTAATGGTTCATATGTTGAATTATCCTTAATTTTTTCTTGATAGGCACTTGCAGAGTTATATGTTATTAATGGGCAGTATGAGAAAGCTTTTTCACTCTATGCTGATGTAAGTGTTTGGATGTAAATTTGTGCTCTTGTTACCTTTAAATTCATCTAATGTAAATTGTTTCAGCTAGTTTCCATCTATTCTCTAGTTGGATAGCTTGTATGTTAATTAGTTTACTTCTCTCGAGTTTTTCAGCTCATGAAGCCTGATATATTTGACTTCATTGAAAGGCACAACTTACATGATACCATTCGTGAAAAGGTATGGTTATGGTCCTTATGGAGGAGCAGGTGCAATATCTGAGCTTCTTTGCCTTCTCATGAATGATTATTTTTTTATAGAATAATTTAATACCTGTTTCATTTGAGGCCAACCTGTGAAATTCTGAAATGGATGCATTACATGATTTTACTACCTAGGTTGAAACTTGACCCTTTGATTTTCAATGATACTTAAAGTCAACACTATATAGTACATGCTCTTTGCACCATTTTGCATAAATAAAAACACTTCATGTACTTCCATTTTCCCTTTGTTGACATTCTAGATAATTTTTTACTTATTTTTTTATTCTATTATTGAAATCCTTTCTCTTATGTGTACTGTGCAGGTTGTCCAGTTGATGATGCTAGATTGTAAGCATGCTGTTTCTTTGTTGATCCAAAATAGGGACTTGATTACACCATCTGAAGTTGTTTTACAACTTTTGAGTTCTGGAAATAAGTGTGATTCAAGATATTTCTTGCATTTATATCTGCATTCATTATTTGAAGTCAACCCACATGCTGGAAAGGATTATCATGATATGCAGGTATGAATGAGACAACTATGTCGGCATTTTAATAGCGTTTATTTGAATATCGTGGGCTTCATTTACTCTGACAGTTCTCTATTATTTGATATTTGCTATAACTTTCTAGCTTCAAACCTTAGTTGTTGGGGCCAACAACCCAATGGAGCAAATGGTAAAGAATCTCTGTGTACTATGTTGGCACCCGAGACCAGGGTTCAAACCCTGTGTAAATAACTCTCCCTCTCCCCCAAAACTTATAATAATACCCCAAAAAAAAGGTTGTTGGGAGGTGAAATTTATTTCACCCTGTCTATGCAGTCAATGGTGGAGAAGTAAAATTGCAGTAGGTTCCAAATTAGTCCGGATTAGTTTTGACAACATTAGACCAGCCATGGCAGTTGAACTTGGACTGTTTATATGGGTTTCAGTTGGCTGCTGACAATAGCCTAAGTGGTTCAAACCTTCATCAACAGAGCTCAATTTAAGGCTGTAACCTGGACCATAAATTAAACCAGGCTATATAGTTTTGCTGGTCTGATCATCAGGTGTACTGCTTCTATGTGTTAAATTCAATCCAAATAAAGAAAAAGAGAAGGAAGAAAGAAGAGTAAGATTTCCTATCGGTTGGGAATATGCTCTTTCAATGCTTTATTTTGATGCTATGTTCGATATTTTATTGCATGTTTACTGAACCTGTACATTCATGTGTGTAAGGTACTCGTTCTTATGTTGAGTGGATTTTCTAATAAATAATGTACTCTTATCTTGCCGTTTAGGTAGAGCTTTATGCTGAATATGATCCAAAGATGCTACTTCCTTTTCTTCGCGGTAGTCAACATTACACACTGGAGAAGGTTTGGATCTAAACATTAGGTTATAATTGATGGCATAACAATTTTTCCATAAATGATGCCGTTGAAATTCATCCTCAGGCATATGAAATTTGTGTCAGAAGAGATCTTTTGAAGGAACAAGTATTCATCCTCGGAAGAATGGGAAATTCAAAACAAGCTCTTGCTGTCATCATAAATGAATTAGGAGATATAGAAGAGGTACTTTATGTCATTTTCAGTGTTCAGTCCTTCAGCTTTTAGCTTAACGATTGGTACTAATGAGAAAAGCCTTGTCATTTTCCCTAGGCTGTAGAATTTGTGAGCATGCAGCATGATGATGATCTTTGGGAAGAGTTGATTCAGCAATGCCTCCACAAACCCGAAATGGTAATGGCATAAAAACTGAAAGTATCTATACACTGTTAAATTTATTGGTGTGACATTTTGAAATAAAAAATATTCACTTTGTAGTCATGTAACAGAAAAGAAATAGACGTTGTAATGTACTTGAATTTAACAGAAGAACTTTCATTATATTAACAATTGGGCTTACATTTTAAAATCCGAAAAGTAGAGAAACTAAATTCCTAAAAATAAAAGCAGGGGAACTAAATTCCAATTGCACGAAAAATATAGTGACTTAGAGTACATTTTAACCATATACTTATGATTTGTCATATTTATCTTTTGTTTTCCCATTTTTTTTTCATTTTACTACTCTCACTAATTGGCAGGTGGGTGTCTTATTGGAACACACTGTTGGCAATCTTGATCCTCTCTATATTGTAAACATAGTACCCAATGGCCTAGAGATTCCTCGGTTAGTATTCTTTCTCGAGTAAAATTTGCAAACCAAAGTGTGTAGCTGGCAGTTTGAATAACATCGTTTGGGTTTCGTGGTAAAAAATGGAGGAAAGGGAAACCTGGTTCACCATCGAGAACTCGCATTTATCTGATGTTTAACTGTAAAGGATTCATACGTGTAAAAAGCTCATAGCTATTTGAGTTGTTGTTTTAATAAACTGACTTTACTGTCGGTTAAGCATCGGCTGCTGGTCCTCAGCAGAAATGTGGCTGAATGAACCAACTAGTCTAAGTCCCGAGTTGGTGGGAACTAATTTGAATCACTTTATCTACTTACAGTATGTGATCAGTTCAGTATAATTTGACTCCATTGTCTATGTTATTTTCAGGCTTAGGGATCGTCTAGTCAAAATTATAACAGATTACAGAACCGAAACTTCTCTTAGACATGGATGCAATGATATTCTCAAGGTACTTGTACTCTTATAACATGTGTCGTAACTTTCAATCATTGAAACTTGAAATAATGTAAATGCGAAATATACAGGCTGATTGTGTTGACCTGTTGGTTAAATACTACAAAGAAGCGAGAAGTGCAGTTTACTTGAGCAATGAAGAAGACGATACTCGATCCAAGAGGGATGCAAGTGGAGCCTCTTTACCAATAGAGAAAACATCTAGCGTGAGAAACACGGTGATTAAGTCTAAAACTAGAGGGGGTGGAAGATGTTGTTTGTGTTTCGATCCTTTCTCAATACAAAATGTATCTGTCATCGTGTTCTTTTGTTGTCATGCTTATCACACTACTTGCTTGACGGACTCTACTTACAGTAATAGCAACAAAAAAGGGACCGGACTGACTTCACAAGAGCCATACGGTTATGACAATGATGGTGATGAGGATGAAGAATACGATCAGGCCGGTGACCCCCAAATGCGATGTATTCTATGTACCACGGCGGCAAGTTGAGTTAACTTTCGTGTAGGTGTTGTCCGACAAATTTGGCTCTTGTGCAGGTAAAATTCATGATTCATATCTTTCCTTGGCCCATTCTCTTTGAATTGTTGTTGTGCTTCAATTATAGTGGCAATATATGTATTATAGTCCCTTGTAATCATTGGAAAGTGTAATTAAATCCTTTTTGGCGGTTGATTTATATAATATATGTATACCTATGTAGTACCATAAAGAAAAGTTTTTTTTTTAATGAAAGATATGTGATGTGATTTACGGTGAGTTCCAAACCATAATCAGCTTTTGTTAATTTTAGATTCCATAAATATGATCAATATCGTTAATAAAAAAAAAATCTACTTTTCCTAAATTTGGAACTTAGTACATATACTCTTATTTCCTTGTAGTTTAGCTCCTCTACTCTTTTGACAAAATTTTGACAGCGTCCATAACTGGATTTGAATTTTGAAATGTGAAAAGTAGAGTGATTAAATTATAAAAAAAAGTATAGAGGCTGATGGCATATGATTGATGGGGAAGTAAACATGTTAAGTTGGCAAATTTTAACTAAAACTACTAATGATGATAATGGTTAGACTAAGATTTTTAAATTGAGAAAATAAGTGGATTGAATTTTTAACTTTTAAAGTATGGAGATTAAATATCAAACTTTTTTAAAAGTACATAGACTAGCGAATTCAAAGCCTATCGAATATTACTTTTTAAGTAAGATTATTGTTAAGGGGAGCTTGATTTTTTTCGAAAAAGTTTTAAAAGTGTCATCTATTTGGAGCTCATAGATTTCTCAAGTGAAAAGAATTTTGTTTATTGACTCTACAAAGAGTTCAAAATCTTCTATTCAAAGCTAACAAATTTCTTAATCAAATAAAGTTTTCTCTATCAACTCTGCAAAAAATTGAACACATAAGATAATTGATTCAACGAAATGGGAACATTTAAATTTTTAATTCTTCTATTTACTTTTATTTGTCATAAAACAATTTTGAATCTTAAGGCTAAAATTCTAAAAATAAAATAGAAGTACTAAATTATAAACTAAGAAATATAAAAAATTGAAGCAAATTTTAACTCTCATTATTGTATCTGATATACATTATACAAAGGTTTAATTCATAATTCAACCTTTTAAAGTATACTTATTTTCCTATTTAAGGCTTTTCTTTTTGTCATAAATTAGTATCTAAAGTATATTTTTTTTATAATATTTTTAATTTTTATATTATTTTGACTTTTTAAAATTTATAATTATATATTTATAATTTTATAAAAAATTATTTTAAAATTTATTAAAAAATTATATATTATATAATTTTTATTAATATGTAATAGTTTAAAAAATAAAAAGGACACATGGCGTGTTCTAATAATGCCACGTGACCAATCAATACTGGTCAACAATCGGTCAAAGTCAAAAGTGTTTTTAAATATTATAATTTTTATTTTTAAATTAATATTTCTATTTTAAATAAACCTAATTATCACATAAAAAATTAGAGAAAATTAATACTTTAGGTTTAAAATTGGAATAAAAAAATTTAAATACCAAAGTAAAAAAGTAGGTATACTTTAGGGGCAAATCATCAATTAAACCTTATACAAATATACATAAAAGCAAAATCCAAATCATATAAAAAAAAAAAAAAAAACCCGATCCGACTAACGAACAACTCTATCTCCAGCTCTTTTCTCGACGGCTATTTTGTTCCTCCAAATTTTGTTCCTCCTTTGTATATCAAAGTACTCATTTTCTTCTTTTTTCTTTTCCTTTTTTTAATTTCAAATTTGAAAAATTTTCCATATTATTTTTCAAACACCTCATGTTCATCTCCGTTATCCTTTTTTTCTGATGCCGGATCGATTTCTCCGTTGCCGTTGAAAAACAAAAAAGAGGTAAAAGATCTGGAAAATCGAGAACGCAGATCGCAAAAAAGGAAAGAAGAAAGTGGATCGATCAATAAAACGGAATGGCAATGCACGGGATGAGAGGTCTCTCGATTTTCATAAGCGACATTCGTAATTGTCAGAACAAAGAGCAAGAGCGTTTGCGTGTCGATAAAGAGCTCGGCAACATACGTAATCGCTTCAAAAAAGAAAAGGTTAGGGGTTTCAAAGCATTTTTTTTATTTTATTTTTTATTAATTTAAATTTTCGGTGTATTAGAAAACGATCGGACTTGCTCTTTTTTTTTTCTTTTTTCTTTTTTTAAGTTTTACTAGCTTCAGTAGGATAAAAGTGGACATAGATTCTTTTGTTAATTAATTTTTTTGTTTTAGAGAAGAAAAAAAATTATGAACTTAGTTTAGCTGTGAAGTCTATGCATTTGTGAACGCTGTAAATGTATCGATTATTTACAGCAATTGCGATCTTCCTAAGTACTTACTGCGATATTTCTTTATAATATTTTATATAGAGTTTGCAGTAGGATTGGATCTCATATCTTAAGAATTCTACCTATGTTTGTGAACCCTACCTTGAGCAAAAATATATGTACTTATGTAGTGTCTGGACAGTATTTTGCTTGCTAATTCTGAGAAACACTTTACAATTTGAGCTTCCTGTTAAAGACCATGTATGAAGTACTGAACCTTTCCAAACATGTATAGTGAATGATACTATAGTAGGCATGCAAAACCACGTTATGTGTATGCATTATTGAGAATCTATCCTTTTCAAAGATGTCTTTCTATAAAACGATGACTTATCAATTCAATGGCGTATTTGAACTGAAAATGTTCTTTTTATTTGGATTTTACAAATCAAGCCACTTTTGATGGTTAGAACAGGTCCTTGAATCATTTGATTTGATTTGCTTTAATTTGATGTTATAGTTATAGAGTATTGAGTCTTTCTCTCCCCTCCCATCTCCTTTAACCTCCTCTTGTGGGCACTCTTTATGGGGTTCATATTTGAGCATTTTCCATTTGCATTCCCCTATTTTGTTCTATGTTGAAGGGAAGAACACAAGGTTTTCTATCTAATGAACATTTCCTTCCTCCTTTCCTCACTACTATAGTAAATTGGAAAGGTTAGTTTGTGCTTTAGTAGGATTATAGTTAAATTTTACAGTATTTTGTACTTTTTCCTTCCCAAGTTGTAACTGCCAAACTTTATAACTTTTTCCTTGTTGGGAAATTTTCTTTCCTTAGTCATTGCGTCATCTTACTAGTTTATCATGTTTGATTCATAGAGTTTCATATGAATCAAATTCTAGCCTCTGTAAGAAAGTAAGAAACATAAATTGCGTTTGCTTTTGTATCACACTGAGTATTTGATCCAGCTTCATACACGCTAGAATGTTATGTTCTACACTCTTTTACAGGAGTCTGCTTATTTATGTACTTAAGTGCAGTTGGTTAAATCTCAGTGAGTTCTCCATCTCCAACAAAGTAACCATGTTGTTTTTATATGATATTTTGTTCATTCTTTTATAGTTGACTTATTGGGGAGGAGTTGACCTCATTCTTCACATGACGTTTAAACCTTAGAGCCAAAATTTTCCAAACCCTGCCCATTCCCTGTAGAAACTTTTACATGGAAAGACTTAGTGCCTTGATAGGTGACATATTTTTATTGCCTTACCAAGATGAGTGAGCAGTTTTTTTTGAAAGTTCACATTCTTCTGACAGGGATTGACACCATATGATAAGAAGAAATATGTTTGGAAAATGCTTTACATTTACATGCTGGGTTATGATGTTGATTTTGGTCATATGGAAGCTGTTTCCTTGATATCTGCACCAAAGTATCCAGAAAAGCAGGTGAGATCAATTTTGTTATCTCTTTAATTTTGATCAGTGTCACATTTGTGAGACCTTAATTGGCGAGAAAAACCTGGTGGACCTATGCACTACAAGTGACATCCTTGAGAGTTTGAAAGAACAGAAAACAAGAAAAGTTGTAAACCAAGGCCTAAAGTTTTTTAATTATTTCCTCCTTTTCCTTTCAGAAGGAAAGAGGGAAAAGGGCCAATAAAACTTGAATGCATGAACAAGATAACATGTTGAGAGATCTCAGCTAAGTTTCAATACTTAGAATCTGCATTAGCATGAAAGCTTTGTCCTTTGTATTCATATCAGTTACTGTTACATGTAATTTTTTTCCTACAATGATAAAGCTGGCAAGTGATTGGCACTGTCTAAGCACTATAGATAACCATCATATAATAGCATTCTGATTCTTGTAAGTATTTGAATGGGGCCATATGATATCTATTTTAGTATGTATTATGGAAGCCTGGATAATATATGGATATTCATGTAATTATTTTGGATAATGTAGCTTATTGTGTTTCTTGTAACATGGTTGATATTCAAATCTGTATTTAACTCTATTAATTATTTTTCTCCATTTTTTTGGCTTTCCATTATTGGCTGTAGGTTGGATACATTGTGACATCATGTTTGCTCAACGAAAATCATGATTTTCTGAGATTAGCAATCAACACCGTACGCAATGATATAATTGGTCGAAATGAGACTTTCCAGTGCCTAGCATTAACCCTGGTACGGCTAAGAAATATTGCTTGAGGTTCTAGACATTATCTATGTAATTAGAATGGGATAGAACTGTTTGTAATTTACAACATCGAGCACCTAGCCTACATACTTAATTGAGATGCTTACAGAAGGTATGATTTTGTCCGTGACATGTGATTCAGAATTTTCCTTTTTTCTCTTTTCTCAAGAATTTGTTCAGTTTTCCAAATATTATTCATCACTTTACGGTTTATATCCCAGCTTATCATTTCTGGATCTGCGATTGGTGGTTATAGTACTATGATTTTGTTGTTAATCAAATGCCATGAGGGAACTCACTGTTCTATTGCGTTGCGCTTTGGATGTTGCTTTATAGTCTGTAAAGTTTTTAGTTATTGATGTTCTGGTTACTCTTTTGTTGTTACCCTTTGTTGGGCTGATTTATGGACATCTAAGGATTTTCATATTGTTATTCTTATCCTTTGCTTAGGTTTTCAATATTGTTATTATTGTGATCTTACGTCTACTTTTTCCTGAATTAACTTTGTAGGTTGGTAATATTGGTGGGAGGGAATTTGCTGAATCTTTGGCACCTGATGTTCAAAAGTTACTTGTAAGATCAGCCAGAAACTTGTTAAGTTCAACTGCTTCTGCAAAATAATTTACACTGAGAGAATCTATGTTTCAGCTGTCTAGCAGCTGCAGACCACTTGTACGGAAAAAAGCTGCATTATGTTTGCTGCGATTGTTTAGGAAAAATCCTGATGTTGTCAATGTTGATGGCTGGTACGCTAGAATGCTAAAAGTTTTATCCCTACTGTTTTATGATGTTAGCTGTGTTGATGCTGAATTGCTTTTCTTGCCCTATGTTTTAGGGCGGACCGGATGACGCAACTTTTAGATGAGCGTGATCTTGGCGTTTTGACATCTTCTATGAGCCTTCTTGTTGCTTTGGTATCAAATAATCATGAAGCATATTGGACATGCCTTCCAAAATGTGTTAAAATATTGGAACGCCTTGCGAGGAACCAAGATGTTCCACAGGAATATACTTATTATGGCATCCCATCTCCATGGCTGCAGGTTTGTCCTTCTATTTCTTTCTTATAACTCCTATATGAATGTGATACCTAGCTCAGAAAAATGTCATATGCCTGGTCTGATTAAGTATGTTTCAAGTGGATCTTGTTCTCTTGGATATGTTTGCACTTTTTTTTGGTCATTGACATGTTTGCACTTTATTACTTATTATGTCCAATTCTTCCCCCCCCCCCCTTTTTCCCTATCTCTTTATTAAGGTGGATAACTTTGTTAATCAGTAATTATCATCGACTCATATTTGGTAAATTTCATTATGGTGTTTATCACTCTGTTATAATAGGTTAAGACAATGAGGGCTCTTCAGTATTTTCCTACCATTGAAGATCCAAATACGGGAAGAACATTGTTTGAGGTTTAAACTTTCCTGCATGGTTCTTGTCTTCTATTAAGGTTATTTTGATATTAATGGATCTTGAAGGCTGATTTCAGGTCTTACAACGGATATTAATGGGAACAGATGTTGTGAAGAATGTTAATAAGAATAATGCATCACATGCTGTCCTCTTTGAAGCCCTTGCTCTCGTGAGTTCACTTCTTCATTCTGGCTCTAGCTCTTGAAATATATTATCGAAGACAATATTTGATGTTAAGTGATTCCAGGAAGATTTATTCTGTCGAACTAAGATTGTCACTTTATGAAAGTCTTGCTGAAATTCATCAAAGTAGGTTTTCTAGATGGGTTTCATGTTTTCTATCCTATGACAAGAAATATTTTGTGCTTTTTTAGCATTCATACCTACTTTATTGCCTTGTTTACGTAATAAAAGTATATGGATGATAGCACCTCTTACTCTGCTCTTGCACACAACAGAAGAAAAAACATAGTGGTTTCAAATTTGGCAGCCTATCTGCTTTCTTGTCTCTTTATCACATATTTCTAAGTTATATACTAAACCCCTCTCCTGGCTCCTCTGTGCGTGAAAACATCATGTAAAGTGCATAACAATATATGTTAGTCACTATTATACTTTACTAAGCATGTTAGATGAGTTCTTTCTTATGTTGTACACTTGCTCTCCTCATTACAGGTCATGCATCTTGATGCCGAAAAGGAGATGATGTCTCAGTGTGTGGCTCTTCTTGGGAAGTTCATTGCTGTTCGTGAACCAAATATTAGGTATCTTGGTTTGGTAAGTTATGGGAGCATAATTACTTCTCTTTTAATGATCTTCTTTCCAAACAAGAAAGCATGTTCACATGTGCCAGATCAGGGTGGTTATCTATAACCTAATGATTTACTTATAGATATTGAATGCTTGGTTGCAGGAAAATATGACTAGGATGCTAATAGTTGCTGATGTGCAAGAGAGTATAAAAAGGCATCAGGCACAAATCATCACATCATTGAAGGATCCTGATATCAGGTTGAGTTTCTTTTTTTTCTTTTCTTTTTGCATTTTTTTCAGTATTAATTGCACGCAAAATGTTATTGCTATAATTCTCTTTTGTGAATCATTTATATACAGACTCAAGTCTATGTAACATCTATCAGTTGGCCCCATCTATGACATGCCAAACTTTTCCTTGCTTGAAAATCACCCTATATAGTTGTCTTCTTATGAGTTCCTCACCTAACTAATTAAAATAACAATTTACTTTATTCAAGTCTTAAACTTCCACCTATAACTAAAGCCTTGATTTTCTAAACATGGAATTATATATTCTTTGAACTGTATGTTCATAAGATCTTTTTTCTTCTTTGACTAACACCAGTGTGTAATTTCCAGTATCTGTAGGCGAGCTCTTGATTTGCTTTATGGAATGTGTGACATAACAAATGCAAAGGACATTGTTGAAGAACTGTTGCAGGTACTAAAGTCTTGAACATGGAAAAAGTATTACTTGGAGTGATTTCTCCGCTAATTTATTTTCCATACAACTACTCAAATGGTGAGGTACGAGATGAGAATGTTACTGACTGTGACCCTTTACCAGTATCTGAACTCAGCTGACTTTACAATGCGTGAGGAATTGTCACTTAAGGCTGCCATTCTTGCTGAGAAGTTTGCTCCTGATCTGTCATGGTAAACATGTTGGATGGAAGCAGAGTTTTAACCCACATGCTTATGAATGAAGATTTTGTACCTCAGTGTTTTCTTTTCTATTGTGTACAGTAGCTTCATCAAATGTTTGGTTGTTATTCCTTACAAAATAACTAGTTTGCCTAAACATTGCAGGTATGTGGATGTGATTCTTCAGTTGATTGAAAAGGCAGGAGACTTTATTAGCGATGACATATGGTTCCGTGTTGTGCAGTTCGTTACTAACAATGATGACCTACAGGTGACAAAAAGTCCAACAGATTTAGTTGTGCTATTTTATAACAGGAAAGGTATTCTTCTTTTGGTGGTTTTCAGGCTGAATTGTTTATGTTTATGACCAGCCATATGCAGCTGCAAAGGCGAAAGAGTATCTTGACAAGCCTGCTGTAGACGAGAAAATGGTCAAGGTTTGTATATGGTAAATATTTTACATGGATATGTATCATTATGGACAAAAATATGCAATTTTATTTTGGAATTTGTCTGTATCGATCAGGTCTGTGCTTATATTCTTGGAGAATACAGCCACCTTCTGGCTAGACGGCCTGGGTGTAGTCCAAAAGAAATCTTTAGCATCATACATGAGAAACTTCCTTCAGTATCGTAAGAGCCTTTAACCTTTGGCACTATATGTTTCATAAATACTCATTCTCTATTATTTTATTATCTTACTATAATGTATATCACGTTTCAGAACTACCACCATTCCTCTTCTTCTATCAGCGTATGCTAAGATCTTAATGCACACTCAGCCGCCTGACCAAGTACTGCAGAATCAGATTTGGGCAATATTCACCAAGTAAGATGTTCTTCAGCATATTTTTCTCTCTGATTGCTCAGCATCTCATCTATGGTTTGTTTGAAATTTGGAAATTTTTGGTTTTGTTGCCATCAAACTAATGTGATTTGCTTAACACACTTTTGTAACTGTGAACTCAGATATGAGAGTTGCATTGACGCGGAGATACAACAACGAGCTGTTGAATATTTTGCATTGAGTCGGAAAGGTGCTGCACTAATGGATATTTTAGCTGAAATGCCTAAATTTCCTGAGCGTCAGGTTTGTGTGCTTTGCATTATTTGTTTAGAAGTTGCCTGTTCCACCTTTGCGTTGCAGAAGGTCCATGCATAGTCTTGATTCAAGTGATGGTTAAACCATGCTCTTGTTCTCAATTTACAGTCTTCATTGATCAAAAAGGCCGAAGATGCTGAGGGTGACACTGCAGAGCAAAGTGCCCTCAAGTTGCGTGCTCAACAGCAACCTTCAAATGCTCTAGTTGTAACCGACCAACGCCCTTCTAATGGGGAACCACCACCAGTTTTTGTTGGGCAGCTTAGTGTTGTAAAGGCACCCAACATGAATAATACCGAGGTTAGTTCTTTTCCAATCCTAGTGGCTACTTGTTTTCGTGGTTTTTTTATATACTAGTTGCTGTTGTCACATATGTTGGACTTGTATACTTTTGTTTATTTTAAAATAATATTAAACTAATAGTTACTATGTTGTGTAGAAATGACTGAATTTTACATTTTACCATAGACTTACTTTGGCATTTATGTCACATTTACATTGAATTAGAATTCTTATAAATTGGTTAAATCTTATTATCGAATATTTCATTTAAAGAAAATCTTTTAATGGAACTATATTCTTATTTATCAGATTGGGTAAATTTTATTAATATCTATTTAAAATAAATATTTTAAATGGCAATGTAGAAATATAATGAACAAAAATGTCTATATCAGTTGAAAGTATTTCGTTATATGTGCTTTTACATTATAGGTTATAGATATACGGATTTATGTATAGCTTTTGTTTTTAAGTGTAATTTGCACTAATGTATATGTGTGATTGTCTTGACAGGATCATTATTCAACAGAGCAAGTTCTTTCTCAGGAGAACGGAAATTTAAGCCAAGTAGATCAGCAACCTCCTTCGGCAGATCCCCTTAGTGATCTTTTGGGTCCACTGGCTATTGAGGGCCCTCCTGGTGCTACTGTTCAATATGAAAACAGTGCTGTCTCTGGATTGGAAAGTGGCCCGGATGTAGTAGATGGGTCAGCCATAGTGCCCGTAGAAGTGGGGACAAATACAATTCAGGTATTGCTGCTTCCCTAACACTAATTAGAAGTTTAGTGATTGTAAAATCGCATGTGATTCTAGTAAGTGGTTTGGTATTGCTTTTAGTTTTACTAGTTGATGTTACTACTTGCATCTGCAGCCGATAGGGAATATTGCCGTAAGATTTCATGCTTTATGCCTGAAAGATAGTGGTGTTCTATACGAAGATCCTTACATTCAGGTATAAACCTTTTTCCTTTTGTATTCCGTTATTTATCTTATCTGTTAGTTTCAAGTTGGTTTTATGACTCTTTTAGAAGCTTCCAAAAGGTTGATGCTGATTTTTCTCACTAAAAATTACTTCAGATCGGCATTAAAGCAGAGTGGCGAGCTCATCAAGGACGTCTGGTTCTTTTCTTAGGAAACAAGAATACATCTCCTCTCATTTCAGTTCAGGCATTGATATTGCCTCCTGCTCATCTGAAGATGGAGCTTTCATTAGTGCCTGACACCATACCTCCTCGAGCACAGGTGAATAGGACTCATTGTGTTTGTGACTAGTTATTCGTTGATGCATGTTCATGAATTATCGTGTTTATTTTACTTTCTTTTCATGGTTCCTGTAGGTGCAATGCCCACTTGAGGTTGTAAATCTTCGGCCAAGCAGGGACGTAGCTGTTCTCGACTTCTCCTACAAGTTTGGAACCCATATGGTACTTGCAGATAATTGATATATTATAAACTAAATCACCGAGAGCTGGTTTTGTTTACAGTGCCAGGTATCTTATTATTATCTGTTACAGGTTAACATCAAGCTTCGTCTTCCTGCTGTGCTGAATAAATTTCTTCAGCCTCTACCAGTTTCCGCAGAGGAGTTCTTCCCCCAGTGGAGATCACTTTCTGGACCACCATTGAAGCTTCAAGAAGTTGTATGTGTACTTCCTTTTTTTTCCTTGTTTTTTATTGGAAAGCACAATACTTAGTTTCATATATTGAGACACTCTTAGTTTCATATATTGAGACACGCCACACCTATAATATATAATTGATTCTTGTTATGTGCATTTTAAGCTCGTATTATCATTTATAGTCTAATTTATTTTCTCTGTGCGGTTCCCTGTCTGATCTGTAGTCATTTTGCTCCAAATTTGGGCAGGTTAGAGGTGTAAGACCTATGGCTCTTCCCGAAATGGCAAATCTACTCCACAGTTACAGAATAGCAATTTCTCCAGGGCTTGTAAGTCCTTTCAATCAGATAACATCTTCTCCCATTTATATATGCATTGTTCACCGTTCGATTTTCTGTTTCAGGATCCAAATCCTAATAATCTAGTTGCGAGCACAACCTTCTATTCGGAGAATACGCGTGCCATAGTTTGCTTGGTAGGAAACATGTTCTGTTCTAGCTATATGGCTGTGTTATTGTAATGAAGTTTGAAATGATGCCTATATATTCAGTCTGTTTTTTATACTTTAACTGACTTAAGTGACCATCCTGCTACTATAACCAAACAGACTTAACATCGGTTGGTTAAGTCAGTTAACCGACTTTTTTTAATTCCTTTTTTATTATTTATCATATATTTAAAATAATTAATATGTAAAGTCGGTTAGTTCAGTTATGAATTTTAATAAACTATAACTGACTGACGGAGAACCATCATAATCGAGACAGACCAATTTAATGGAGAAAACTGAGTGAACCAAAACCGACATATGTTCTCCCCAACTCTTGATACTATTTTTCCCTTTTTGGTGCTGAATTTGTTTCGATAATTGAATTTCATATATAGTTAGAGAAATCGATTCTTAATCTTTACAACTTGCTGTTTTGGACATTATCAATGAGCTTGTTGTGGTGCATTAGAATCTGTGTAACCCACTGGTTACAAGCCATTTCTTCTGTAATATTTTCAGGTCAGAATTGAAACGGATCCAGCAGACAGAACACAGTTGCGTATGACTCTCGCTTCGGGTGATCCCACATTAACATTCGAGTAAGTAGCTAAACTTTCACATAAAGAAGTTAGTTTAATCGGATTAGCGGAAATTTTCTTAGCATTTTACTGCACAGGTTAAAAGAATTCATCAAAGAACAACTGGTTAGCATTCCCACAGTTGCTCAAGCACCTACACCGGCTCCACTTGCAGCTCCACCGATCCCTCAAATACCACCAAATGATCCCGCTGCTCTACTAGCTGATTTGTTATGATGAAAGTAAAAATTGACCAAACCGGAAGTTTTGTTTAATACACACTTAACGAGACTCGATTTCAACAGCCGGCCCCTTCCCACTTGCCCCTCCGAGGTGTATACAGTTAAAATCCCCAATGCAAGGGCTACGGGAGCAAAAGACGAGCTACATATTTTTTTCGGCTTAGCAAAGAAGGGTCCAGTCCGGTTTTTGTGATTCTTTCTGCACAAGGATATTGAAACCTTGGTGAGTTTTTCTCTCCCTCTTCTCAGTGTCTAACGGGAGTTGGGTTTTTTTTTTTTTCTGGGTTAGGCCTTGGGGAGGGTGGGGGGGCATTATTTTCAGTTAATCCTATTTCTTACCAATTTTACGAGATTGATTTCTTTAGTACGACGTCTTAGCCTGTAAGATATGGAATGAAAGTAGGATATGGGTTGTAACAATGTATTCGTTTCTCAATCCAATATATCATTCAGTTTTTTTTGTGGCGATATTATATGGTTTTGGTTATTTTTTGGTTAATCGGTTCGGTTAGTGGAAGATATTTTAATAAAATTTTAGTTATTGGTTAATTTAGTTTGGTTAGCAAAATTAACTTATTTTGAATATCATTTAAGCGGCAAAAGTATTATGGAGGATTTTATACTAGGAGTTGGATTGTATTTTGTTCTCTATTAAAAATTGAGCAAATTAGCCTATGTTTCTATTAAAAGTTTTATTCATTTCTACTATTGTTCTCGTACGTTAGAATGAGGTACATGAGGCACGACATCTGTAACTATTTAGTTATTTTGTTAGAGATTTTTTAACGTAAAAGATTAGTTATAATGATTAAATTGCTCAATTTTTGAGTGAAGGAGAGAAACTACAATGTGACGTCTCCATTTATGTTTGTTTTGAACTTCTAATGTATTATGTTTGTTTTGAACTTCTAATGTATATAAATTAGATAGTTAATATATTTATTATGTTTTTGCTTTTACATTTTTGTTTTGTTTCAATACTTTGTATATGGAACTATGAATATAAGAAAATATTGGAAGGGTTAATTTTGTTTAGTTAAAACGAAAACTAATCGAAATTATTTTGTTCTGCTTAATTAATCTGTAATAATTTGGTTCTTCAAACCGTGAATACAACATACCTACTAAACGATAAGCACAAAAATCAAATCATAAATGGCATTTCGAATTGTTTGGTCTCATTGTTCTACCGATTACATGCCATGGTTGTCATAAAACTTCAGTGGAAAGGATTGCTAAATTGGTAGTACTAGAAGTACTAAAGGTGCATTCCCATGATCAATCGCTAATAACATCATCTTAGCCTCGCCATCCTCAATCTACACTGAGTCCAAAATGAGCCATGCCCCATTGGTTAAAAAAAACCATATTTGCATTTAAATGAATAAACCAGTTTCAAGAACAAGAGGATAAGCAATGTTGGAGTCTCTTCTGTTTGCTATCAACATCTCTTTTTATTGCTTGAAAACACCCTCTTTTGTTTTGTTTTCCAAATAACGGATATCATCATTATTACACCTCCAAACTTAACATGTTAATATTTGTGTGTGTTTTTCCACTCAAGAACATGGGGTGCATGAGACAACAAATCATGGGGAACCCTGTCTTAATATGGCAAATGGAGCTGTGCGGTTGCATGAACTTCTGTTTTTGATGCTCGACTTTTTTCTTTTTTTTTAACTTTTAATTCAATTGTAACAAATAATGGTAAAAATATTGCGGAGGTCTTTGCGTTAAAAATCGAATTGTATTTTATCTTCTCTATTCAAAAAATAACAAATTAGTCCCTGTACACTAGATCAAAAAGCAAAGAAGTCTTTCTGTTAAATTTTTTATCTATTTATATGGTTAAAAATTGGTCATGTACTTCAGAATGAGGTATACGTGACATGTCACATATAACTGTCTAGTAATCCACACCAGCTTTTAATAGTAGAAATGGATGAAAGTTTTAAAAGAAAGGATCCGGCTGCTCTTTGACCTAACATACAGTGACTAATTTGCCTCGTTTTTTAATATAGAGAACAAAATGTAATTTAACTTTTAATACAAAAACCTCTACAATACTTTTACTAATAAATAATATCAAAAGATGAAGCCATTATAACCCTTGAATTGCTATCAAAATCAAAAACAATTTATTTGCACGACATGTATTTTGAATTAGGTCAATTTTGGTTTTAGCTCAAATTTGGGACTTAGTTTTGTCGAGCAATTTATGAGAGTTAAAATATAATTTTATCATTCTTGAGGATCAAAGTATAATTTCATCGTATATTAACTTATAACTTTACAAATTCAATAGGGTTTAAGAGGTAAATTCCCAAATTAGAGATCAATTTAGAATTTGTACTATAATTTAGGGACATTTGATGTAATTAATCCCTTTAATTTGAGATCAATTTAGTGACATGTAATTAGTCTCGATTTGACTAATTTATTAAATAAATCGTTAAAAATATTAAATTCAAACGATTTTTTTAACTCAATGCAATTAATTTATATTGATTTATAGCTCTTTTCTTTGGACTTCCAAGTCTAACCATATAACCATATGATTAAAATAGTATATAAGGTAGACCCATTTAACACACGTCTTAATGTGATATGTTAGATCTTATTTAGTAAAACAACTCTTACAATAACAAGCTTTTATCTGCTGTCGGCAGAAATTAATTATCTGACTAAACAAAAATATTGCAAAAATTAAATATTGGAGCATTGGGAAACATGCCACCTTACTTTTATTTTTATTTTTTTTGGTTTGTTCAAGAAAATGGAATAATAATTCGATATGGGGAAATTATCATTTTTAAAGAAATTTAAAAAACTAAAATAGCAAAGAAGGCCAATATTTGCTAAAAAGATGGCAATTTAGAAGATTGAAAAAGCAGCATAAATCATGGAAATTCAAATAATTCCACATTTGTATATAAAGTCATCGTCAATAAAATTGTTGATTGTATGGTTAAAATGAATTTCGATACCGGAAAAAATCTCAAGGTGTTTGGGGTTATCTTAATGAAAGTGTTAGCAATCTCTCCTATTATTAAAACAAGTGCTAGTCTTGCTAAAAAATTCATTGTGTAGTTAGTTTGTAGTCTGTTTGTTTCTTTTCACACACAAAAACCGACATTTGTTAGAGATTGTGTGACTTAAATTTCCTCACTTGATGAAAAAATAAATATAGTAGCAAAATAAGAGGATCTATATAGAACTATTCTTCTTCTATTTAACTTTGATTAAAATAGGGTTTTTCAACCCTTAAATAGATGTAGTCAAAACTTCTCTTGTACCATTCTTTTTTCAACATTAGTGAATTTATCCTCTTCTGATAGTGATTTTTTCTTGAAAGGGTTTCTACGTAAATCTGTGTGTTCTTATCTTTCTTTTCTTATTGCTTTGCATCGTTCTACCACTATTATCAATATTTATTATAACAACATTTACGAATTTCACTTTAAGTAAATATATAAATTTTATTTTAGAATTATTATGTTTAGTTAATTAATTAGTCTAATCTGTTATCATGGTTAAGTATTCCAATTAAAAGTTTGATGTGTGTTTTTCTAAAAAGCTATTCCCAACTTATCATGCTGTGATTGATTTTCCTTTTTATGATAGAAGGGATTTTATATAAAATTCACATTTGTATTTTTAATAAAAATAATTTATGTTAAATAAAAATATAATGACTAAATATTAAATTTAAGTACAATAAAAGATCCAAAACCATAAATTAACCGAAATTTAGGATAATGTTTATTAATATGAATAGTATTAATTTAAAATGGTTGGGTATAATGGATATTGTTTTTTATGGCTAATAAAAACAAATGGTAGTTGTAAGAATGAATGATGGCAACAAAGAAAGAAAGAAAAAAAAAAAGGTTAATTGAAATTAGGGTTAGATGCCCCATTGTCATAATGGTAGGTCACCAATGTCTAACCTTTTGTGACATTATTTTCTTGATAGGCCTTAGCTTTTCTAATGCTAGAAGGAAGCTCCTTGAGCCACGAAGAAAGTTTTATATTATTTATAATATATATATATTGATACACGGTATCAATAGTAGAATTTTAAGAAGGGAGAAGAGTTCTAATTCAGGAGAAGAGAGGAAGAAGATAATAAAGATGGTTTTTTTTTTTTCCTGTACCCCTCTTAAATGGAGTGTTTGGGGCTATTTAACTCATGGATATTTCGGGTCGAATCTCGAGTTGGGTTTTTATATATTTTATTATTATTGTATAACAATATATAATGAAGAAAGAATGTAATTGAAGAGAGATGTCTTTATATAATTCTTTATTTCTTGTGTGTTTTTGGAGTTCATTCTAGTTGAAAACAATTTGTAGTGCAGTATGTATTGCTCCATTTGAGTAAAAGCATTGTATCATGGGAATAATATTTCTTGATTGTTTTGCACATGAAGGGGAAATAACTATTCTTAGGGTTGTTTTTTGTCTTTACAAAATACCAATTTTTGATCCAACCAAATTTTTTATACAATAATTCCATAATGTAAAAAGAATTATGTATGAACTTGTTAGCTAGCTCAGCCGGGTTTAATTAATTAGTTTGAGTTAAAGTTATACACTTTAATATGTATAATAATTTATTTTAGGCTTGATACATAATTTAGTACTTGAATTTGTTTTTTTTTCTCTAATGTCGTACATGTGTTTTTTTTCCAATTGTGGTACTTGTATTTGACAAAAAAATATTAGTTATTAACTTTCATCAAATCAATCCTAAAACTCAAATTAAATCATATTCGTTGGATGTATTTGACAAATCAAGCTCAAAATTAAATAAATTCATAATTAACACTAAACTTATTCTATTAACAAAATTATGAAAAAATCAATCTTAATAATATTAACAATTAACTTTCATCAAATTAATCCTAAAATCCGAATGAAACACTGAAAAAATTAATACCCTCCAAACCCTTAATTTATCAAAATTTGAAAAGGATAAATCTCAAAATTATGTACGAACTTTGATTCAATGTGCAATTTAATATATGAATTTTGATTTGGTGTACTTATACACATGAAACTTCGATTGTGGTTCAAATATATATATGATAATGTGGTACATATGTTATTTTTTGGTGTAACCGGTATTTGTATCCCAGATAAAACTTTATATATTTTGGTATCCATAGGTAATAGTGTTAATTTTTTAGTGTTTAATTCGAGTTTTAAAGTGGATTTAATGAAAGTTAATTGCTAAAATAATTATGTAGTTAATAGAATAAATTTAGTGTTAGTTGTAAAATTTGTCAGATACAATCCGATGGATGCAATTTAATTTGTGTTTTACGGTTGATTTGTTGAAAGTTAATTGTTAATATTATTAGCTAATTATGAATTTGAATGAACAAACTCTACAATCTAAATTAAACACTAAAAAGCTAATACCGTTATATTTGTACTTTGGGTATCAAAATAACACGCATACCATATTAGAAAAAGTATCAATTTCAAGTACTAAATTATATATTAAACTTTAAAAAATATATAATAATATTTACATATTTTATCAATTTATCCTAATACGCAAATTAATACTGTTTTGCATGCAATTTGATAGGGTTGCTAATTAATGCAATAAAAAATTTGCTGAGAATTTGTGTTTGTGTATTGAAAATTTTGAATATACAAACAAAAAAAAACATATTATATGTTTTCTTTATTTCTCTTTTATTGAACTATTTTTTATTGCGATTGAGAACCACATCATCTTGTACATTGCAAAACACAAATTACTTAATCAATCAAATTAGAAGCTTTGCTTTTATGAATATTTACTCCCTTTCTCATTAATAACTAGTCAAATTTCATACGATATATATTTTCTGAAAGCAATTTTTATATAATATTGATTTGGAAGTGTGATGCAGGGTGGGATAGTAAGATGTCATTAGGGCGACTGAGTATTTGGGTATAACCATAACATAGGCGTTAGTAAAATTTCGAGAAATTATTGATGGACTGGAAACGGCTTGAGAGAAGGGAGTGCATTGGCTGCTAATTGAGAGTAATAGTAAACAATAGTAGACTTAATATTTGGAGCCGAAGTGGTGGGATTGTCGAGATTGGCATTGGAGGTTTGCAACTAGATGACAAGGGATTGACAAGTGGAGATTCAGCAGTGAATATGGCTGCTGATGCTATACACAAGCAGTTTGTCCATTTAGACCATTTAAAAATTTTAAAATTTTAAATTAGTAAATGTAAAATTGCACTTTAACCCCCTAAAAATGACAAAAAAAATTTAATTTAATCATTTAAGACTTATAAATATATAGGCTATTAAAAATTAAAATTTAATTTTGACCTTCCTACAAAATATTTATGGCTTTGCCCTTGTACACAAGGCGATAAAGTGTTGCCAAATAGGTTTTTATTTTTTCTCACAATGCCTTTGGTGGTGCAAGATGTAATGTTGAGAGATAAGTGTTGAGTAACTAGTCTATTGTTATCGGTTGAGCGTTATAGTTCAACTTTCTTTTGTAACTAAAAGAAAAAAAAATGAATTATTCATAAATAATTGATTGGTTATCAAATTTTATTATATTAATAGTATGTAAAAAAGTTGATGGGTCGGATTGGATTGAATTTATGTAGGCAATTAACACTATACATTATTGCTTAAGTCTGATATTTGAAATATGAGTCTCAAGAAAGTATTAGGATTAATACGTTACAAAAAGAGCAAATGAGTGAAATACATTATACAGCTAATGAGTGAAATATATTATACAGTCAATTACACTTTTCAATTCTTAGGAAGAATATCAGAATTAAAGTAATTATACGTGTAACTACACTCAAAGTCAATTTTAAAAAATTAGTTTTATACAAATTATAAAAATTATATTCTAAACATTAATGTGTATAAATGTTTGGGATGGTTATAGTAAAAAAAGTTATTATATTATAAGTCCTAAAAAATTATATTTGTAACACTCCACATCCGGCCTGAACGTTATGGCCGAATATTGAGGAATTACATAAATTTGTTTTAAACCCAGAAATCGATTTCGAAATTGTGTGTTTTGACAATATTATTTTTGGAAAATTGCTTTCTAATTTTTAGGAAAATACCCGTTAAAACTATTTATTTTATAACAGAAAAACACTTAATTCATTAACTTATTTTGCAACGAAAATTTGTAAGTTTTTAAAATTTAAAAACCGTGACTTGTACATATTTGGTAATTTAAAAATAAAAATAATTAAAAAAATCGAATAAAAATAATATCAAGCATATTCAGTAAATTAAGGAATTTTTAATAATTTTGCATTATTCCCCTTATAAATAGTGAAGTTTGCATAGAGGTTGCAAACACATTTAATTTAATTTTCAATATATTATATTTTTACTTTTTCACTTATATGAATTTCGAAAAGTTACAACTTTTGTAATAAATTTTTAATAAATATATACTGCATTTTAATTAGGGGTAAAGTCAGAAAATTTTTTTAGAGGGGATAGAAATTAAATTGTAATTTTTACGATACATCTTTATAATTTTTAAAGGATTAAATCAAATTTTTATCATTTTAGGAAAAACTAAAATATAATTTTACCTTTACTAATTTAAAATTTTAAAAATTTTAAAGGACTTAGTTAAAGTCATTGCAGACCCCTAACCATGCCCCTAATTTTAATTAATATATATAACCAAATTTGTACATTGTAGAGATAAAAGAAAATAGAAAAATATCACATTTCAAACTACCAAATTTAGTATTGATTCCACAGCAGCCATTTCTTTTGACCATAATATTTTTCAGCCATTATTAAGACTAAAAAAAGACTTTGCTATTATTATGACACCCTTTTTATAAAAAAAAGTTTCATGCATTGATACTAAATTCCTTAATTCATATAAAAATAAAATAAACCCTTTTAAGCTTTCTTCAACATGAAGTCATTGAGATTCTCTTTGGTACAAAGGAAATTTAATTTATAGATATTTTTAAAAATATTTAAGGGTGTATTTGATAAATCATCGGAATTTTTCATTTCATTAAAAATGAACATTTCAACTTTTAATATTTTAAATGTATTGGATAATTATTCTGATTTTTTACTTAATATAAAATTTTTAACAAAAAAAAGCGTAGAATAAAATAAGTAAGTAGGTAGCTACTTATCACTTAATGTAAAAAATGAGATATTCAAATTATCATATTAATCTTTCGTCCAAAGCTATCTAAAACAGTATAAAATATTATATTAATAATATTAAAATTAAAAGTAATTAATCTTTTAAAAATCAATATGTTTTTTCTATCAAACAACATAATTATATTCCGTACTTATATTTACTAATTTACCCAAAAAAATTTAATAGGGTAAAATATACCACAAGTCACTCAATTATGGGTCATTTTCTTTTTTAGTCACCCAACTAATCGAGATTGGTTTTTTTTTATCCATTTCCATTAATTGAGCTAACAGGAGGATGACATGGCAATTGAAAAATCAATATAGTAATAAATTTAGCCCTCAATTTTTACATATTATATTGATTTAGTCGTAATTTTAAAAAATTAACCCTTAAACTTTACAAATAGTCTCAATTTTATCCTAATTCTAAAAAATTCAAAAGAATATATAAATTTTAAAATAAGAATTAAGAATCGTTGAATATTAATTTCTTTAATCGGAAGGATAGAGAAATAAGACTAAAGAGAGAGAAAAAAAGGGGATGTACAATGCAATAAGACTAATCGGAGGGGGAGGGGTTTTTTTTATTTTTATTTAATATTAATTTAAATATTAATATAAAATTTAGATTTATTATATATTTTTTTAGAATATTTATGTAGTTTTATATATTCTTTAGATTTTTTTAGAATTAGGATGAAATTTAGATCATTTGTAAATTTTGCGGGTTAATTTTTTAAAACTATGACTAAACTGACATAATCTGTAAAAATTAATGGATAAATTTATTAATATACCGATATTCAGCTGTCATGTCACATTTCTCATTTCTATTAGTGCAATTAACAGAAATCAACCAAAAAATCAATCTTGATTAGTTGGGTTTTAAAAATTTCATAGTTTGGTGACTAAAAAAGAAAATGACCCATAATTAGATGACCTGTGATGCAGTTTACTCTTTCTAGTATAACAGCAAAAATTCAACTCAAATACACCCTAACTTATTTAATACATTTTCACTTAATTTTAATTATAAAATACCTTTAAAAAGTCTTATGAATTAGAATGGCATTGGATAAATAATTTTAAATTTAAATATTTTATTTGTTATTAACATGTAAAATAATATATAAATATATCAAAATGAAATAAAAGTTCATTATTTATATGGTAGCTAAAATTGCACATGTAAAATTTTATATCAATTAATATTTTTATCATTAAAAATAATAATATTGAGTAAAATAATTAAAATAGGCATATAATTGCACCAGACATTCCAAACTATAACTGTTATGTTAAATTGGTGTCTCAAACTTCAAATCATTCTAATTACGTCTTCAAACTACTGGTATTATATCAATCAAGTCCTTCCGTTACTAAAATAGTTAATTTAATACATCAAATCTTATACGACATAATTTAAAATGAAAATTTTCAGAAGAAAAAATATCGTTAAAACGAGTGTTGTAAAAATCTTGGTTTTGAGGTTTTTGAAACTTCTACGAATGCATTTTTAATTTTAAAAGTTATTTTGCAATGTCTTTTTTTTTAAAAAAAATAAAGCATTTTAAATTTAGCCATATGAAATTCGGTGTGTCATTCGCTACAGCAGGAGGAATTGTGCAAGATCGTAATGAGAAGTGGTTATTTGGGTTTAACAAGTATTTGGGGAGTTGCTCAGTGTTTGATGCGAAATTGTTGGGTATCTTGTATGGGTTGACACTTTTAATTGACCAGGGGTATGACAAAGTGTTAATCCAGTCTGATAGTCTTGAAGCGATTAAGGACATTCAGGAAAGTTTTTTAGAGGGTTCCAACTCTACCCTGGTTAGGAGAATTCATCTGCTGCTGCCACAATTTTGCTATTGGAGTATTTAGCACATTTCTAGAGAAGATAATCAGGACACGGATAGCTTAGTAAAGATGACTCATGACAAAAGGCTTGGGTTTCAACTTTTCAAGAATTCTCCATTTGGGGGAAGGGTTTTAAGTTCTTGTAACTAGTTTTTATTACTCTTGTTACCAAAAATAAATAAATAATGAAAGATCCTGATTGATATAACTTTGATTGTTTAAGAATGTAATTAAAATATTTTAAATTTTAAAAGACCAATTTAAATTAAGGGTCATAGTTGAAGGTGTTTACTGCAAATAACTCTAAATATAATATACTCTCTTGTAACCAAACAATGAATAGGATGAAGATTACCCTTAAATAAAGGACTTTTGTTGTTTAGTTCTTGGCCGTTAAAGCCATTAATTGTGCAACTAATTTCAATGGTTCATAAATGGATTCGAAATTGGCAATTATCAAGAAAATAGCATAAGGTAATTTTATTTTAGGTAAATCTCAAAATTACACATAAATATTTATTTAATCAATATTTTTTTAATGATTTAATATGCAATTTGATATAAGATTTTTGATTTGATGTAATTATATATATGAAATTTTATTCTAGTCATACATATTTAAAAAAATAAATACATCATTTTATTTTTATATTAGATAAATACAATTATACATATATGAAATGCATAAACATAAAATGATACTATATCAATAATTGTCGAACCTGAGTACTTAAGATCTAGAGTCTTTGCTTTTGTCAGTTACCCCACATATAATTACACAATATTTAGATGTTGAAGGCTATTTTTTTAAATCAAGATCAAATTAACAAAGTGTGTAAACGTTAGAGAGCTAAATTTGTTGTTCTGTCAATTTTAGAATATTTTATCATTTTTCTGTTACATAGTTAACGGGAATGAACAAAAAAAAAACAAAAGACATTAGTTAAGTAATCATATTGTAACTTTTTTTATAGTCAGATAACCATAAAAACTTAAATATAATTAATTAACCTATAGTATAGTTTATGCGCAATAAAAAATGAGAAGGTGTAGGTAAAAGCATTATGAAGGTCCCTATATTAGAATTAAAGTTACATTTTGTCCTGTCTATTCAAAAAATGAGTAAAATAGTTCATCAAAAAGTAAATTGGTATTTCTGTTAAAAATTTCATTCATTTTTACGGTTGAAAACTGGCCTTGTACATCACCATGAGTTACCGATGGCATACCATATGTCACCGTCTGATTATTTCGTCAGCCAAACTAGTTTTTAATAATAATAATGGATTATTTTTTAATAGAAAAAAATTAATTTACTCACTTTTAAGTAAAAAGATAAAATATAATATTAATTTTAATATAGAAAACTGTAATTACCTGAGTCATTTTTACTAATTAAATAACATTGATTCTTGCCTTTAAGATAGAGTCTTTTACTTTAGACACTTCTTCAATCTTCCATGTATGTACTTTTTTTACTTTTAGGTACCTGCAATTAATGACAATTTTCTGAAAATAAAAAAGTAAAAGTGTTCAATCTTTGACCTTTTCACCATTGGAGATGCTTGCATCAAATCAGAAAAGGAAAACACCTACTTAACATAAAAAGGATGGTTAATAGATTATTTGGTACTTAAATTTAGTTTTAGTGTTCAATTTGATACCTAAAGCTAATGGCAAAATGTTCCCAAATAAATGTTTAGCACATAAGGGTAACAGCAAGGGGGCATGGCCAAAAATAAATTTCCCTAGGCCCTTCAAAATTTTCAAAATTATAAAAAAACATATATGGTAAAATTACAATTTGCCCCCAGAGCATGATAAAATTTTGATTTAATCCTTTTAAAAATTATTTAGATTTAAGCTAATATATTGGTGAAATTGCATTTTTATAACTTTATTTCAGCCCCTCCAAGAAAGATATTTGGTTTCACCCATGTTGACACGTGTTCTAATAAAAAAACATAGGGACTTAATTGAGATAAAAAAAAAGCTCAGTCACCAAATTAACATTGAAGCCAAAATCAAGTACTTAACCGAGATAAAAAAAACTCAAATATCAAATTAAAAAAACTCGGGGGAAGGTACCAAACTAGAACAAAAAAAAGCTCAAGTATCAAAATAGTATATTAACCCAAAAAAATAGTGAAAAAGAAGGGTTAAAACACCTTGGAGGTCCAGGTATTATAGGGAGTGGATCAAATTAGTCACTATATTATTAAATGGATCAATTCAATCCCTATATTATTAAAAGAATCAAATAAATCCAAATGCAACAGTTAACATTCACGATATAAAAAATGTCTTGAATTTTTTTTTCAATTACAGTTCAATTCTAAACAATAAAATTCATTTACAGAACAATAAAAACTTTAAAAATATCAACTTTGTTAAACAGTAAACATTAATTTTATTCCAGTTTGGCCTTATTTAATTCTTTTTAATAATATAGAAACTAAATCGATACATTTAATAGTAGAGAGACTAATTTAATCAAGTCCTTATAATAAAGAAATTTCTTAAGTACATTCATTAAAAAATTTTCACATTCTTACCAATGCATGAGCATTGTTGTCAATGCAAGAGGGTCCCAAATAACGAGAGATATGTAAAAAGAATGCCCAATTACGCTCATTCGTAATCCTAAATGGAATATAAAGACATAGGGATCCATATGTAAACATAGTATCTATTTAGATACGCTCAAATGATCCCTTCTCATAATGAGAATGTATATAGCCCTATTTTGATTTTGTCTGGTATGGAATGAATTTATAATCATGGAATCGACTCGATCATCTGATTATAAATTATAAGTTCATAACCCCAGCCTATTCCCATTTTGAGCGGAACAGATCTACTATTTCTTTTATTCCAGTTAACAAAGAAGGACCTTAAACTAAGAAATAAATTCTAGAAGCTAATTAGAAGCTAAACTAAAAAGGGGTATCCTGAGCAATTGCAATAATCGGGATCATTGATATTCCTGGTATAGTAGATGTTATCACGCATATAATCATACTCAATTCGATGAAATTGTTTGATCTTAAAGGGACGTGAGCTCGAGTGTGCTAAAACGTCTCTTATTTATGAGTTAGGGAGAAGTTATGGATAATTCTAAGTTATTTCAGTAAGTCAATTAATATAATATATAAAATACGAATAACTTTTCTTCAACAATTAATTTAGATTTCGATTAAATTTAGAGTGAGTTAACTAAATGGGAGCTTATTTTAGCTAATTATTTAGGATTTAAATTAATTATTTATTAAAAATTAATAAAAATTGATTCTATCAAAACAGTTTATAACTAAAAATCAGGTGTAAGATTTTCTTAGTAAATAAATTTAAAGTTCCAAATATGACCAATTCTTACACTATAAAAGAAGCCCCTCTTTACTCTGTTTCTCTACCCGCAAGAGAGTCTCTCATCCTCTCCATTGGCATTATCATTGCCTCACTTCACTCTGTTTCTCAAACAGGGGGCTTCATTTTTATTGCCAAACATCAACAAACCAGTGAGAGATTCTCTTTGTTAAAAGGGTTTTTTTTTTTGTTTTTTTTTCATTTAAAAAAATCCCCTGTTTTTTACAATAAAAAAAATAAAGAAAAGCATAGATGGATCAGATATCACCAAAGCTACTGATTCCCCAATCATTTCTAGTGAATCGAGATGATGTAACGAGTCAACTGGGCTTGATGTGGGAATTGATTAAAGCACCATTGTTAGTCCCTATGTTGAAACTTTCGGTTTATATTTGTTTAGGCATGGCGCTTATGTTGTTTATGGAAAGGGTTTATATGGGGATCGTCATTGTCCTCGTAAAGCTTTTTTGGAAAAAACCAGAGGAACGGTATAAGTTTGTGCCTATTGAAGACGATGAAGAGCATGGTAGCTCGAATTTTCCGGTCGTTTTGGTACAAATACCAATGTTTAATGAAAAAGAGGTCCTTTTTCTGCAATTTTTTTTTCTGGATTTTCGATGCTAAAACAAAAAGTTATAGGGTTTTGAGTGTGTGTGTGTGTGTGTTTTCAACAGGTTTATAAGATCTCCATTGGAGCAGCTTGTGGACTTTCATGGCCGTCCGATCGTCTTGTTATACAAGTACTTGATGATTCAACTGACTCTGCAATCAAGGTTAATTACCGGGCCATCTTTTCTTAATGGTCAAATTATGGTTCCGGTCCCTCTATTATGCTAAAATCCCTATAATATCATCAGTTCCGGTTAAAACTTAAAATGCGGATGTGTTTTTTCTTGGAAACACAATTCCAAGTAGAGGATAAAATGGTTATATTGCATTTTTAGACCTTTAGTATTTCAATTTAACCTTCTTAGCATAAAATTGTTAAGTTTGCCCGTGTCAACTAGCCAGGGGAACAAGAAAAAGGTTCTTGCATTATCCTCAATTTGTTAGCTGACACCTAATCTAGGGTTTGAAACTATGAACAACCCCTAAATCTCAAAATTTTGAGCATAATATAAGGACTAAAATTACAATTTAACCTTAAAAGATCTCGATTTTCAAGCTATGAAAATGGTTTTTTTTTTTTTTTTTAATGCAGTCAATGGTGGAGCAAGAGTGCCAAAGGTGGGCAAGCAAAGGCATAAACATAACGTACCAAATAAGAGAAAACCGAACAGGTTACAAAGCTGGTGCATTAAAAGAAGGGTTAAAGAGGAGCTATGTGAAACATTGTGAATATGTAGCCATTATCGATGCCGATTTCAGACCAGATCCTGATTTCCTTAGAAAAAGTATCCCCTTTTTGGACCATAACCCCGACATTGCTCTAGTTCAAGCTCGTTGGAGATTTGGTAACTCTAAATTTTATATCCTAAACTTTTTTTTTTATCATTTAATTATCTTTTTAATCAGGCTTAAATGCAAATCTTTTAAGCTTTTTCGGGTCAAAAGTGATATTTAAATAGTAGCATATCTTGACATTAAGTTTTGGGGTTAAATTAAAATTTTCAATTTTTTTGAGAGATTTAACTAAAACTTTCCAAATTTTTGAAGATCGTAATGATAATTTTCCAAAATTTTGAGGTGTCCACAAGGGGTTCATTTCTACTTAAACTTGAGTCATTTTACCCTAAAATTTGATACCATGCAGTTTTTGGTATAATGAGACAAAATTGATATTCGAAGTGTACTTTTGACTTAAAAAAACTTTATGTACCTAAATGGAAAACAGTATGATTTGAGGACCAGTTTGAGAATTAATCCTTTTCAATTACATTGCTGCTTAAGTTTGTGTTTAATTGTGTCGGTGGTGTTAAAATAAAACAATTTTTTATTTGGACAATGAAATTATGTGTTTGGTTTTTGTCGGCTGAGGGGTGTGGGTCCCAGACAAAGAAAAACAATGAACAAGTACCCCACTGATCAAGTTGGGACCCACTCAGCTTCCATCACAGTTAATGGGACCCATCTTTGAGAATTTAGTATAAAAAATTGGTCTTGTTTTTTCTTTGGTCCCTCCACCATGATAAAAACATGATATTTTAGTCCTTATAATTTAATTTCACATAATTTGATTCGTTGTTTTCCTAATGTTATCTGTCAGTTTAAATAGTTAACACTGTTTAATTGTTTCGGTTCGGAAGTCTATGTTGGTAAGGTTAATTAATTATATAATAAAAATAAAGGGACCAAATTATAAAAAGGTTAAAGTGTATAAACTAAATCTGAAATTTGACCTATAAAGTTTATACTAGTAAAGAATTTCAGTTAATTAGACATTCCAATCATTAATAAAGCTTTTGTCTTCTTTGTTATATTAGTAATTTGCATGTGATTTCTGGGGTGGTTTTGTCATTTCAGTATAAAAGAACAAAAATTGGTCTGATTTTGCACTCATGGTTAACGACCAAAATTGGTCAGGAGCAGGGTAATCTTAACTGGGTCAGAAATGTCATTTCCATCACAGCAGCAGTCAAGTAGTTGTTTCATTTTTACACAAATCAATAATAATAATTGAATTAAAACTCAATAAATTTTATTATATAAATTTAAATATAAAATATCATTTTAGTAGTGAATCCAATTTTTGTCGGTTTTGAAAAATTTTATATATATATATATATATATATATCAAATTTATTTTGATTAATTAATTAATTAAAATTAAATTAATTGTTGACTTAATTATTGAGTTTGGATATTTTTAGTGAATGCCGACGAATGCTTGCTAACAAGAATGCAAGAGATGTCATTGGATTACCATTTCACAGTGGAACAAGAAGTTGGATCAGCAACTCATGCTTTCTTCGGTTTTAATGGTAAAAAACTTCCGGCATTGTTGAGAGATTTTGGGATTTTTTCGGAGAATTTTTCGAAATATTATATGTTCAACCCGGATTTTGTCTTTTTATTTTACAAAAGAGTGTAAGTGTTTGAGATGGTGGCTTCAACAGAGGGGAAGCACCTTATAAGTGCTTGGAGGAAAATGTGAGTATTTGCACTTGGTAGTGGACTAGGTGTTATTATTCTGTTGAATTTGCCGTCTCAAGCACTTGATAGAGGACAATACTAATCTGTTGAGAGATTCAACTTCGAACAAATGACACTTAAAAGATTTCTCTCGAAAATTCAGTCTCCCCTCAGCAGGCACTAATAACATTGTTTTAACTTAGACATGAACCAAATGCAGGAACTGCTGGTATATGGAGAATAGCAGCCATTAATGAGGCAGGTGGATGGAAAGATAGAACCACCGTGGAGGACATGGACCTTGCCGTCCGAGCTAGTCTTAGGGGATGGAAATTTCTTTACCTTGGTGACCTTCAGGTATCTGTATTGTTTCGATTCTTCATTTTACTACAAGCATTCATATCTAACATGTATATGGATGTAGGTAATTTTGTTAATTTTGACCCGAATCATAAAGTCCAAATCAACTCAAACTCAAAGCCAACTTAACCTGATTTGATATTGACACAAACTCAAAACGATCTTTATACTCAATATCTCAAGTACGAAATAATCCAAACTTAAAATCCAAATTACATTTTATCTTATCAGGTAAAAAGTGAACTTCCAAGTACTTTCAAGGCCTTTCGTTTCCAGCAACATAGATGGTCATGTGGCCCTGCAAATTTGTTCAGAAAAATGGTGTGGGAGATCATCACAAACAAGGTAAAAAAACAAAGACATTGCCGTAAATTTTTATCTTATAAACTAAATTAATTGATTTTTCAACTTTTTACCTTGTTGCAGAAAGTGAGATTCTGGAAGAAAGTATACGTAATTTACAGCTTCTTCTTCGTCAGAAAAATCATTGCTCACATGGTCACTTTCTTTTTTTACTGTGTGGTCCTCCCTTTAACCATTCTAGTCCCTGAGGTTAAAGTTCCTATATGGGGTTCGGTTTATATCCCTTCCATCATCACCATCTTAAATTCCGTAGGCACTCCTAGGTACAGTGAAATACGATCGAGATATGATCTTTCAAGAACTCTCTAGAAAAATATATTTAATGTTTTGTATGTGTTGGGGTATTTTGTAGGTCCATTCACCTATTGTTTTATTGGATTCTTTTCGAGAACGTGATGTCGTTGCATCGGACAAAAGCGACACTCATCGGTCTCTTCGAGACCGGCCGAGCCAACGAGTGGGTCGTCACCGAGAAGCTTGGAGATGTAGCGAACAAAGTCGCTGAAGCTAATAAAAACAAGACCAATAGCAAAGCGATCAAGAGATATAGATCCAAATTTACCGATAGGTAAGACCCCTTCCTTACAACACAAATTACAACACAAATTCAAGCGCACTTGAACTCACATATTTATATAATATTTTTATTCAACGACGTCATTATACAAAATTTATATTTGACATAAAGACAATCATGGGCAAAGCCGGGTGTAGATTCCTCGGCCTCCTTGGTTAAATGGAATAATTATCCTTTTAGTCTTTTTTTATGAATATAATGTGCCATGTATATCTTATGCTAACAGTTTTTAACAATAAAAATAGACTAACTTGTTATTTTTTGAATAAAAGGGTTAATAATACTTTTACCCTAATAAATTCCCATGATTCTATATATGTTAAATTATGATTTTAGTCCCTTACTAAAATTTTAAAAATTTGAACTAATTGCTTGTTTTTTCTTGTTCTATGAAAACAGATTAAACACATTGGAGTTGGGATTTTCAGCATTCCTTTTCCTATGTGGGTGCTTTGATTTTATGTACGGGAAGAACAATTACTTCATATACCTTTGGCTACAAACCATTACCTTCTTCATTACAGGCATTGGCTATGTCGGCACCATCATTTGATCATTTTGTCAGTTTGTTTTTCTGTTGTTTTTTCATTCTAAATTTTCTCGCCTGCCAAACAAGCAAAACATAGGTCCATTTTCAATAGAGTACTGTACAGAGGACAAAGCTGTAGCCATCTTTCTTTGTTAATGGAGAATTTCTTTGTTATGACAGATTTAAGGACAATGAGATGCAAAAATGAAGCTTTTTTGGTGAAATAGTTTGCTGTTTTTGTTTCTTTTAATTAATTAAGTTGAATTAAAGGAGCTAAAATTTCTCATTTTATCGAGTTACTGTCACCCTTAATAGTAATTGATTCAGTTATAAAATTATTAAAAATACTCCTTTTAAATTATGTATCAAAGAAGACCCTTTCTATACCATAAGGTGTTTTTGAAATCTACAAAGTGATTGAAAAAAAGTGTAATTGCTACAACTTGTTGTAATTAGAAGAAATTTTAATACTTAAATTTTGCTATTAGTCCTTGCACTTTATGAAAATTGTGGGTTTAGTCCATGTAATTCAATCAGTTTTAGTTCTTATACTTTTCGAATTGGTTAATTTTAGTCTCTGTACTTTTTGAATTTTGAAATTTTAGTTCTAACTCAAACAGGCGGACAATAGCAATTAAATTCTTTTGGTTAAATTCAATTATTAATCATGTATTATACTTACAATTGTAAAATATATATTTTACAATTGGATCATTCTAAGTCCCTATTTTTTTCAATTTTTAAAATTTCAATCTAGACACAAATGATAGTCGTAAATCCATTAATTGAATTTTTAGTGAGTAAAATGTAAAAATAACAAGTTAACGTGACATTAAACATATGATAATATGTTTGCCCCATCAGATTTTGGAAAAACCAGAACTTAATTAATTTAACAATTGTTGTTTGGCGAGGACTGAAATTTTAATATTTAAAAATTGTAATTACTTTGTAATTGTACAGGGACTAAATGCAAAATTTAACCTATTCTAATTCCATAGACGTGTTTAATTGGGAAAGTGTAATTACATCGTAATTGTCCATATCATGTTTGATAATACAAATTGTAATTATGTAACTATATTAAATAAATATCCCCTTATTATCACATGTTAGTCCAACAACATGCGCTCTCTCAAACACATTTTAAAGCTTCGAATGCCTTAAATTAAAGAGTTCATAGGCTATCTCTAATGTTCTAGCTCTGTTCTATAAAATGCTATTATACCCCACAAAATTGTACAAGAAAATTTTTTTATTTACATAACGAACAACACCACATAATATCAATCAAGTTATAAAAACTGTTAATTTAACAGTTAAATTAATTATATTAATGATGAAAGGGCCTAATTGATATAATCTTAATATAATTAAAAGACTTAATTAGAGTAATTTAAAATAATACTCTTGATTTAAGGATGTTTAGTGCAATTAATTCTAAATATGTTAAAATGAATATTTTATGAAGGGAATCACTAGGTAGTCCCTAAATTATTTGTGGTCTCTTTATGTAAATTTTTTTTACTATGATTCCTTTCCAAGACATTAACTGTGGGCAATAATTGCTGCATTATAAAGAGATTAAAAATTGCCATTGTCAGGATTGTGAACTTTCTCAACACTGCCTTGATTTCACTCATCAACCTTTTTACCTCTGACATTTTATTTTAAACTAATTACTATTACACCTATTTTTATATTTATATCGGGTTTGTTATTTTCTCGTGTTAAGATTTCAATGAAATGTAAGAATGTGACATTATAATGTTTGGTATATATAAAAAGGTATTGATTAAAATTTTAAGGAAATTACATTGATACTGTTGGTTTATCGAGCACTTTATTAAAAATGTGATAGTAAATTTTGAAATCATTCTTTGAAATTTTTAAAAAAAGTATTTGAACATAAATAATTGTATATAAAAATCGAAAAAGTTTTACCCTTTGTTTAAAAATTCAAAAATAAAAAAAATCGATAATAAAGTTAAATATTATATTATATATAGAGAAAAGAATTATATGAAACATAATTTTATATCATCGTTATCATTTTCCAATAAAAGAATGACAACTAAATTTCTGCATACTCATAAAACACATGCAAGCATTTTAATTTTGTGAGAGAATTTACCCATATATCACGTTACATCAATGTGGGTTGTGGGATGGACTATTGAGAAAGGTAAGTTTTGGTTTTGAGAATTTTGAGATTTCGAGTTTTAATGTGTGTTCTTTTTAGATCTGTTTAAGGGTTAAGATATTCGTTCAAAATTTGGGATAATTTATGCAAAAATGTTAGGTCTAAAAAACAGTTTAGACAAAAAAATTAGATCTATTCAAAATATGAGTTGAGCTTAGACTAAAACATTCAAAATCTGAATCCAATTTCAATTGTCTCATTTTCTAAACTGTTAATATATTATATGATGTAATTTTCAATACTTCTATAGTAATATATAATACTCTAATGTAAACGTTAAAAAATTGTCAAGTTGTCAATATATAAAATTTAATAAATGAAAAAAGTATATCAAATTAAAAATAATATAAATATATATTTTTTAAAGATAATACGAGGAGCTTGAGGAAAATTTTAGGCTCATATTTTGAGTCTGATCAGGTTTAAACAAATATAAAATGTGTTAATATCATTTTAAGTCCGATCAAACCCATAAACGCCTCTAATTCTTTGCGAGTTTTATTTTAAATGTAATTAATTATTGAGTGTAATAATTATAATGATGGAATTTTTGTGTGCAAAAATGTTGCATTTTCCTTATACAGACCATAATTTAGGAAAAGGTGTTGGGCCCCATTTTCTGAAACATAGCACATGGGTCACCCTCTTCATTGTAAATTTCAATGGCGTTTATGGTTTACTACACTTGTCCTCAGATTATGTGTTTAATTAAAATATTTTGAGGGGAAAAAAATTAAAAAACTGCTGGCTGTGAGGTTCGAACTCACGCGCACTTCAGTGCAGCAGATCTTAAGTCTGCCCCCTTAACCACTCGGGCAAACCAGCTAATTTGTTAGCTTGTCAACGTTAAAATCTATTTTAAGTATAAAAAGAAATCATGGGCCTAGCCTGAGCTATTTACCCAAAATTTAGAAGATTTCAACAAAAATATTTAGCTCAAAATATGAGGTAAGGCAAAAAGTTGGGTCTATTTAAAACATAGGTAGAGCTTGGACGTTCAAAGCTTAAGGCTAGTTTGTTTTTAGGTTTGTAATGTTTTATATTAAGATAAAGTACATGGGAGGTCCTGTATTCTAGATCAAATTGGTCCCTTTATTATTAAATTGATCAATTTATTCTCTATACTATTGAAAATGATTAAATAAGTTCAATTTGTAATAAAGTTAACATTTATTGTATAAAAATCTCTTGAAATTGAATTATTTTTTCAATTACAGTTCAATTCCAAACAAATATTTTATCTACAAAACCATACAAACTTTAAAAATATTAAATTTGCTAAATAGTAAATATTAACCCTATTCCAATTTAACTTTATTTGCTTATTTTTAATAGTACAAGGACTAGATTGATTCATTTAATAGGAGAGAGACTAATTTGATCCAATCCCTATAATACAATGACCTCTCAAGTACATTCACATTTTATATTATGTTATTTTTATATATTATGTAGTTTATAACACATAAGAATTAAATCTATGGTAATATACAATACTATTATAATGTAAATTTAAAAAAAATGGTAAGATGACTATATAAAATTTCAATAAATAAAAAAATATCAAATTAAAAGTAATGTAAATATATGTTTTTAAAATAATATGGACGACTTAAAATAGGCTTGAATTAACCATTTACATTTATAAACGGGTTTGAGCAAAATTTTAGGCTCATATTTAAAGTCGAGCTAGGTTTGGACAAATATAAAATTTATTAATATCATACTTAAACCCGACTTGACCCAACCCATGAACACCTCTATATTTTTCTAATACAACATAAACACCAATGTTTATTAACATCAAAATTCTATAATTCAAATCCTTTGAAGGTACCAAAAAGAAATACTTTTGACAAAGGGATTTCATTTGTGGGCCTAAGAAACTTTTCAGCTTCATTTGGGCTTAAGAAGTCAACATCTTGGATTCAAATCTCATTTTATTTGGTTTTCATATAAATTTTTATAAGGTTTAATATATTATTTAGTATCTGAGGTGACATTTTTTTGTAATGTAGTACATATATTAATTTTTTTGGTCCAATATGGTACTTATATTTGAAAAAAAATTAAATATTTTGGTACCTAAATGTAATAATGTTAACTTTTTAATGTTTAATTCGGGATTTAGGGTTGATTTTATAAGAGTTAACTGCTAATATTATTTAGCTTGAATTTTTCATGATTTTGTTAAAAGAATAAATTTAGTTTTAATTATGGTTTTTTTATTTTTTTAATTTGAAAAATACGGTCTAATTGATAAAAATTTGATGAAAGTTAATTGTTAATATTATTAGTTAATTACGAATTTTCATCAAATCAAATCTAAAACCTAAATTAAATACTAAAAAATTAACACTGTTACCTTCAAATATTAAAATGTATAATTTTATCAAATACAGGTACCACATTAGAAAAAAAAACTATAAATACCACATTAGAAAAAAGTGTCAAACCCATATATTAAATTATATGTATTAAACTATTTTATAATTATATTTTTAATCTACCATGTATTTTTGCTTCTCTCGAACTTTTTGATTGCATCATTCATGATAGAGTAATTATGTCAATAGAAAATATGTTAATACATCAAATACAAACCTTAATTTAACGAATGTTAATTAATAATGTTATCAACTGGGCATAATTTTTTAAATCAGATAAATAGAAGAAATTAAATTTCTATAATTAAAAGTAAATACATTTGATTTTAAAAGTTGGAATACAAATCTTAATTTAATGAAAATCCATTAAGAATAATGTTAACTAGATTTTAATTTTTAAATCAAATAAGTAGAAAAAAACTAAAATTTTAAAATTAAATATTAAATAAAACTAAATTTTAAAAGTTCAAAAAATATAAGGATTGAATGCAAATTAGCCCTTTTAAATAATTTAATTTTGTAGCAAGGAGATCTATTTATGATTTATAACTAATAATTTTGTGTATTTTCCCCATTTTAATATATTTTATTGTATTATAATTACCTTTAAAATATTTTATTTTTATATAAAATAAACTCTAAACACATTAAAATATATTTTTAGAAAAGTTTTAATTAGTGAGAAAATTAAGTGTTTATAACCTTTGTTCTTTTTTAAGCAACCCCATACAAGAAACCTTGTCATACACCAAGGTATGTGTATAACCATGTAAGGAAGTAGAAAAAAAAAATCACTTGCTTAATTAGACTTAAATGTCAAATGTTTACATTTTTATCAATTTAACCCCTTTTTTTTAACTCAACTTGACCATTAACCTTTTAAAAAAAAGTCAATATGTTGTTCTTAAAATAAAATTGTTGACTAAAATATTAAATTTTTAATGATATTGGCGTGGCAATCCGCTTGACAATCTATGTGTACTTCATACTGACATAATACTATTTGACTTATATGTCACACCAATAAATAATTTAAAAATTATAAAAAGTTCATAAAAAATCAAAAAAGAATTAGCATTGAGTACATCTAGATTGATATGTGGGTTGTCATGCTTAAAACTTTAACGTTTTAGTCAGTAAATTGACTCTTTTTAAAATGTTAAAAGCCAAATTTAGCTCAAACTCAATAAAAACCAATTTAACAAAAAATGTAAACGCTAAGGGATAAATTTAACATTATGCCAAACTATTTCAATATCTATGTTTCAATTAACATTTAGTTGATTAATTAGCAAAGTGTTGAAAAAATAATAATCTTTGAAGTTTGGTAGAGTCTCCCAACAACTAATTTTGGTTAAAACCCCTAATTGTTTCACAATCAAGTTTAGGTAAGGGCTCCAATGTTGAATGTGAAAGCCTTTAGGAGATGAAGTGGGAACACGATTAAGGAAGTTACTCAAGCAAATATCCTTTTAAACAGGAATGCTGAGTTTAAGGTTTAGTTAGGTTTATTCATATAATCACTCTTTTTTTTTAAATAATTTTATTATAAGTTCTGATCATATCTTTTTTTTTTTTTTTTTACAAAATGTCTAAAACTACCCATAGCCCCCCCAACTCATAAATAGGAGAATAATGTGTTTCAGCGCACTCGAACTCAATCCTCTTGTATTGGCAACAATGCCCATGACAATCAAACTAACACTCAATCAGCTATTCATATAATCACTTTTAAAAGTAGGGGAAAGCTAGAAATTTTTTTAGGTCAAATTTTAGTTTTGTCGTTATATTAATTTATAATTTTATTGTTTTTAGAGAGACCATACAATAATTTTATCATTTTTAAAAAGTCAATTGTTTGGTTAAAAAGATACTATTTACTATTTAGTAAGTTTGAAAATAGAATTGTTGCTAATGTTTCTCAATTTGTTTTTTCAATTTAAATGGAAAATTGTGCATTATTTAGATATCTTGCCAATTTGTTTGGAAAAGGGTTAACATGACTTTTAATCCCTAAACTTAGCAATTATGTCCATTTTGGTATTTAAACTTGGTAAGTGAGTTTATTTTGGTCCGAAATGATGTGACATTCTAAAATTATGCTTTGTCATGAGATCCTTTATGAAATCCAAGTTCAAGGACAAAATTAGACCTAATTGCTAAGTTCAAATACTAAATTGGTCCAAAAATAAATATATCAAAGTGAACGTAATTATTAAGTTCAGGGACTAAAAGATTATATTAACGCTTTACAATAATAGTAGTTTTGTTAGGTGTCTAGGTCTAAAACATTGGTTTAAAGACTTTTTTTTTTAATATGAAAAAGGTAAACATTATATTAATTTTGGGTATTTAGAAAATAAATAAAAAGAAAAAAAGCACCCTTGATTGATTAGATTGACCCATTTTTAAATATTTCCAAAAAATTGGAAATTATGAAGGATCTTGGAAACTTTACTAGAATTTTCTTCTGCAAACATGATTCATGAAATTTATTAATTGCAATTTGACATGACACAATGATTGTTGGATATTAAATTGTTGATGTTATTTCATGGAAAAGGAGACTCGACTCAAGTGCTAGCAAAGAAGGGTCCAAAACTAAATTGACCAATTTTTTTTTTAAAAAATAGTGGGTCTATAATTAATTACTTGACTAAAATTAAATATATAGGGGCCTTAGTTTCTAAAAGGAAAAAATATCCATAGTTTTTAGGTCAAGAGTCAATGGAGACAAATTTTTCTTCTAAAAGTATGATGGAGATTGTTGTATTATATAAGTTAAATTGTATTTTATTTTTCTATTAAAAATAAGAAAATTAGTCAATATTAAATTAAATAAAAAATTAATTATTTCTATTAACAATTTTATCTATTTGTATAGTTAAAATTTGGCGTGACTGACGGAATAATCGAACAATGACACGTGACATGTCACATAACACACCACGTGTATATCATATTGATGTATAAGGATTAGTTTTTAATAGAAGGACCAATTTGTTTTTTAATCTAACGTGCAGGGACTAATTTGCCCATTTTTTAATTAGCTAAAGCAAAATGTAATATGGCCCTTAATGCAGAGACATCTCTATGATGCTTTTAAATGAAAAATTATAGAAATTTATTTTTGTACGCAAGGGTCTTAGACTTCTAAAAATAATAATATCATGAATTAAGTGAGTATCAAATCAAATATTAAAAAAAAAACTATAGTTTCTTTCTAGAAATCTACCACCCCTTTATATATATTTTTTATTTTACAATATAATTTTTCATAATTTTTTCACATAATGTAATTATTAATTAATCTCTTGAAATGTTAAATGATATTGACCATGTAATAAATAACTGGTTTTTAATAATATATTTATGTTAAATAATTTGAATAAAAAATAAAAATATAAGTAATTAGTAGCGGAGCTAGAAAAAAATTTTAGGGTATAATTAAATTGTATATTTTTACGATAATAAAAATGTAATTTCACCATTTTAATAGACTAGATCTTTATAATTTTTAAAAGATTAAATCAAATTTTTATTTTTTGGTACTAATTTAAAATTTTATAAATTATAAAGGATCTAAATGAAAAATTTTTCATTTTAGGGGGGCCGGAGCCCCTGCTTGCCCCCCTTGGCTCCGCCACTGTACGTAAGTGAGTGGATTATAGTATAAGTATCTTTTCATACAAAACTCTATGATATATTTAACTCTATTCTTAAATAGTATATATGTTGAGTATTTGTTTGTCTTCCTCTCTCTTGAGGGCCTATTTTCATATTTATAAAGTACGATCTTTTGATGTGACGTACTAGTAATCAAATATGCTTCATGCATGTTAACACGTACCTTCTCATAGGATTAACAGTCGGTTCAAAAGAAGTAATATTCTAACATAACGGTCGATTTAAACATATAAACAATCGATTTTTGGGAAGGCTATAGTATATATACAAAGAGGGGAATTGCAAAAACCTTAAACCTTGAGGGACCTAGTTATATTTTTAGGAGGGTCATAGCATATCTACAAATGGCTAAATTGCAAAAATTTTAAACTTTGAGGTGTCATGGCCCCTTGGGCCTCTATTAGAGTCCGCCATTGATGAGTTTGCCTACATGATGGTGAAGTGCATCGAAAAGAGTACGTATTAACATGTATGAGGCATGTTTAACCTTAATACATCACATCAAAAAATCGTACCTTATAAATACGAAAATAGGCCCTTAAGAGAAAGGAAAACAAAACGAATAGTCAACAATATAAAAACATCAATTAACCTAATTTTTTAATATTAAAAAAATGTCAACATATTTAAATAAAAAATAATAATAATTATTGCACATGACATGTCAGACTTGATTAGGGAGAAATAATATTAATTTAATTTCATGTGATGTTTTTAATAATTTTTCGAGGCATAGAAAATATGTACGTTTATTTATTTGAATAAAACACGTGTTTTATTCTTTCAATATTCAATAATATTTATTGAAAATTTCAAGAAAATGACTTTATCAATAATAATTTTTTATTTTTTATTGTCCCAAGAATGTCCTTTTGATCAAATATATTATTTTTATAAAATAACATGTAAATAACATGTCAAGTTTTATTTGAGTTTTAAATTTATATTTTTATAAGTTGTTATCAAAAAAATATAAATATTTAAATAATATTATTTTAAAATTTTAAAATTTTTGTTTATATCTATAAAATAAATTTTAAAAAGGGTAAACTATTAAAATAGTCACTTTTGTTTTCCTCATATTACATTTTAGTCATTTATATTTGAAATATTACGTTTTAGTCACTTACGTTAATGTATTGTAACATTCTAGTCACTGAGCCATTAATTGTCATTAACGGTGTAACAGTAAGTTGACGTAGCACGTTAAATCATCATTTCAAAGAAAATTTTAGGTTAAATTATACAATTTGTCCCCCTAAGGTTTCAGGCGAACATGATCGTGTGAGGGGTCGTGTGGTTGGTCGTCCAGCCCTAATTCTAGGCATTATTTGTCTCGATTTGCTTGTAAAAGAAAACACGCCTGTCATTGAGGTCTCGAGCGACATTCCTCATGTTCAAATCTAGTCTGGGGTACCTAAATTGAGTCCTTCAAACGATATTTACGCTAGAATTAATAATGTTTTTCAAGATTACTAGGAATTTCGACAAGATTCGTAAAAAATCCATTTATTTGGAATTGAGTACCGAAATTTGATTTGAACTTACAGACTCTAGGCCAAAATTAGGGATGAAATTGACGATGATTCGCTAAACCGATAAAAACACGATGGGAATGAGGGGTGATTTGGTTCGGGAAAAGGAATAATTATCAGCAATGGAGAAAATTATTATGGAAAGTAAAGGGAAGACAATAAAATAGGAGGAAATATACAGATTAGGGGGAAACAATTCTCTTTAGGTTGGAAAGGGAAACAAAATTAAAATTTTGGAGGGGATGCATGGTAAATTATTCATATTTCCGAAATTAAAAGGGAAAAAAAAAAAAAAAGAAAAGAGAGTGACATAACTTGAATTTGGGAAAACAAGGGGAAAGTGCAAAGGCTTAACCATTTGGGTTGTTACCCACTCTTAATTATTTTCTACTCTATTTAATATATATTTAAGTATGGTTTTAATCATAGGTTGCTAAAAAATAAAGAAAAGAATTGAAAAAAAGTGTCGCTTAAACTACGAATTTTTAGTGAGTACACTAAACACTTAACCATCAAGCCTAACCATTTATTTAGTCCTTTTTTACAATTAATCCCCTATATCTTGGGGTGTTACAATTTAGATTTAAGATATTATATGTTTATTTTATATGATATATTTTTATATTGTATTTATATTTCATCCAAAATTAATGAATCTAGTTATAGCTTCCATATTAAAACATATATTGTGAGTTGATGTATATATATGTACCTATGTATATTATTTGGCTCACTATCAATAGATATGTTCGATTATCCGTTCAAGTTTGAAGATCCACCCGAGATATGTGAGGGTTTGGGTAAAATACGAGGCTCGAAAAATATGAGTCGGGCTTAGACTTTAACATTCAAGACCTAAGCCCGAATCAACCAACCCGTTTTATACTTGTGTAATATATTTTTATTATATATTTATATATTATGTAATTTATATCACATAAAATTAAATATATAATAACACAATACAAACATTAAAAAATGTTAAAAGTTGTTTAAATTTAAAATTTTAATAAAATAAAATTCATCTAAAATACTAGATATTAAATTAAAATAGTATATTTCTAAAAAATAATATGACAAACCTAAAACATGCTTCAGATAGTCATTTATAAATATGGGTGGACTTTAGGCTCATATTACCGGTCAAGTCGGGCCGAGCATAAAATACACTAATATCATGCATAAGCCTAACTTGAACCCACTTTGCCTCAGCCCATGATCATTTATAATTGTCATGAAATTTTTGGACTCGAGAAGCAGAGTAAAAAAGAAATGATAGTATTCAAATCCCGCTTATAGAATTAAAAAGGGCTAAAATGTGCCATAAATCCCTATGCTTTTTGAAAATTTGTAATTCAGTCACTGTAATTCCATTTTCAAGAATTTAATCCCTCTACTTTTCAAATTTCAAAATTCAGGTCTAACTATTAACATTATTAATTATTTTTGTTAAATTTGTTGGTTTGACATTTTGAAATAATAATAAAAACTTAGTAACCATGTTATTAAAAGAACAATGTTATAATGAAATTGAATTTAACAAAAAAAAATATTTAATAATACTAACAGTTGAACTTGAATTTCGAAATTTAAAAAAGTAAAGGAACCAAATCATTGTAAATAAAAGTACAAAACTAAATTTTAAATTTTCGAATAATACGAAGACTTACGACATATTTAAACCTTAAAAAATTTCATTAACAATATACCAGATATTGATAATGTGTATGTATACATGAGCGAATACATAAATTTTTTAGTAGGGCCGGAATTTAATTATGATTTTTCCATACAACAAAATATTTTTAAAAGGAAAGAAATGAAAATGTTCATCTTTTGGATTTCAAGGCGCTTGCTTGCTTCCTCAAATTCGCCTATGTATATATAAACGGAAGTTAGTGGAGTGGAAAAGCCGACCAAGAGGAAATGCCGACGTACGTAAGCGAGAGACGAGAGGATCGTCACTGGCTTTCAACCACTAAAACTAAAAGCCACCACAAAGCCTACATCTCCACCTACCACACACACCCCATTTTCCTCCTTTCATTATGGTCTCCTCTTCCCTCACCAAACCTTCTTTTTCCCCTTTTTCATTTTATTATTATTTTTATTAAGCACCTAATCTAGATTTAGCCTCTACATATTTATTAATAAAAATTTACCCCAAATCCAATTTTCAGTCATCATTTCCTTATTATAATAGTAAAACTACTTTTCACCCAACCATTGTTCAGCGGAGGAGTTAAAAAATTCTTTTAGGTAGAATTAAATTATATATTTTTACGATAGTAAAAATATTTTATCATTTTAATAGTTTATATCTTTATAATTTTTAAAGAATTAAATCAAAATATAATTTTACCTTTACTAGTTTAAAATTTTATAAATTATAAAGAGTCTAAATGAAAAATTTTCCATTTTAAGGCGCCACTGCATTTGTTAATATGTTTTTTTATTATTATAAAAAGACCTTTCAAATCTCTCTTAATTTTGATGTTAAATAAATGACCTTTTAAAAAACTGAAATAATTTAGTTCTTATCAATTTCAAAAGTTAGCAATTAAGGACAATTAATCATGGAAATAATATTTTCGGTTGATTGTACATAATTTTGATTGGTATAATAACAATTTTATCCTTCAAGATATTCACATTTTGTCAATTTAGTCCTGATTTTTTTATAAAGCAACATTTAGTAATTTTTTATAAAGCAATTTTGTCAATTTATCCTCTTAAAATTTTTATTTTTATTTTATATATTTTTTAGATTTTAAATAAATGTGGCATAATCTTAGTGTGTCACATCATCATATTTTAACAAAATACAAATTCAAAGATCAAATTGAAAAATTTTGCTAAGCTCCAAAACTAATATGGACAAAAAAAATAAAAATCAAGTTTGAAAATTACTAAATGTTGCTTTATAAAAAAATCGATAAAAGGACCTCTCTAGTCCCTTTTTATTTTGAATTTAAGCAAATGGGTCCCTCTTAAAAAATCAAAGCAATTTAATCCCTCTACCGATTTCTTTATAAAGCAACATTTAGTAATTTTCAAACTTGATTTTTAATTTTTTTGTCCACATTAGTTTTGGAGCTTAGCAAAATTTTTCAATTTGATCTTTGAATTTGTATTTTGTTAAAATATGATGATGTGACACACTAAGACTATGCCACATTTATTTAAAATTTAAAAATATAAAATAAAAATAAAATTTTTATTAATAAAAAGGTGACAACATAGAATCTAAAAAATATAAAAAAAAAATAAAATTTTTATTAATAAAAATGTGACAACATAGAATTTGTGTGGGACAATCTCAAAATGTCACATCATTTCAAAATGTCACAACATAGAATCCAAGTTCAGGGACTAAATTGAGAAAATTTGTCAAGTTCCATGACTAAATATTTTTTTTACCTTTTTTCTAAATCCAACTGATAATATATTTTATTAATTGAATTTTAACTTTTAAAATAAATATTAGATATTAAAATACCACGTATTTAAATTTAACATAAATTCATTAATGTTGTTATCACTTGTACTTAAATTTTAAAATAGATTAAATGGAGGGACTATATTCTTAAACTTAAAAGCAAATTCACTAAATTTCGAAAAATTGAAGAGTACAAAGATTGATGCATAATTAAACCTTTTAAGACATAATTTCTTTAGTTTTGTTTACAGTCTTAACTTGAAGAATACTTTTATCAGAGATTATGTAAAATAAATATATTTGTTATGGTATGATTTTATCTTAATTAATTTCACAATTGATTTAACTTTTATTGTGTTTTTATTTTCACAAATAAGGTTAAATTATTTCACCATGTATCATTTTTATATAAGTTTTTATTTAAAAAGTCGATTGAGTATTAGTTCGATTGGTATGAGTATTGTGTTAATCTAGGAGTGTCTAAGTTTGAGTGCGTTGAAACGCATTATCCTCCTATTTATTGGTTGGGGATGAGCTATGGGTAGTTCTAGATGTGTTCATGGGCCGGGCCGGGCTCAACTAAAAATTTAGGCCCATTCATCGGGCTCAGACTGGGCCCAAAAAATGGGCCTAAATTTTTTCCTAAGCCCGACCCATATAAAAATGCTAAAACCCGGGCCTGGCCTAGCCCGCCCGTATTAAATTTTTATATTACTTTATATAATTTTTAAATATATATAATACATCAAAAATACTAAAAAAATCAAAATAAATATTTCCCAACAAATTGAAAATAAATTTTAAAAAAATATGTAGACTTAAATAACACTAAGATAGATGTAACTTAACAAGCAAATACCTCTAAAATAATAATAAAATTAAAAAATGCCTTTAAAATAATAACAAAATTAACAATAAAATAAATTTTATACAATATTCAATCAATAACAACAAAATAGTAGCAACATAATAGTAATATGGTAGCAAAATAGGGAGAAAATAACAAGAAAATAACATTAAAAAAAAAGATTTTTTTGTCATTTAGTGAATTCGGGCCGGGCCCGGGCCAAAAATACTTTACCCGAGGCCCGGCCTATTTTTTAAACGGGCCTTATTTTTTGTCCAAGCCCATTTTTCGGACTTATATTTTTGCCCAAACCCTCTTAAATTTCGGTCGGGCCACCTGGCCCATGAACACCTCTAGGTAGTTCTAAGCATTGCGTCAGAAAAAGTAGATATTGATTAGAACATATTTATATTACTTTTTGATCCCTTAAAATAGTCCCTAGTTGGATATGTTTCCCTTAAAGTAGTAGTTTGGAGTAAATTAAAATTTTCTAACTACATATTGATATAAACAATATTCTAGACTACTTGAGAGATAATTTTTCAGTTAAATTTTGTTTATTTGTTTCAGTCGAACTCTGATCAGTCTAGATTATTTTATTATTACTTGACCTACGAATTTAGCCTATAAATAAACTCTTTTACAATCTTAGAAAATACACCAATTAAATATTAGAATTCATAACACTTTTGGAGAAATTTTGTGTTTACGTTTTTCGGGTTCTTTGTTTTTGGGTTTCGGGGTTTAGTTTTATCTCCATCTTTTGTACTCTTCGTTCTTTTGTCATTATAGTAAAATTATTTTTATCTGTGGTTTTTTTATCTTCTTTGGAGAGATTTTTTTCACGTTAAATTTGTGTGTTCAAATTCTCAATTTCTTCCGTTATTTTTACTTGTTTGTTGCTTAATCGGGTTAATCCCCAACATAGATCGATGTATTAGATCAATTCAAAAATCTGCATACATGATAAGTATAATTATATTGATAAATTCGATTGTTTGATTGTTAAAATATTAATCGTAAAAAATTTATAAAAGTGTGTAAAACTAACCGATGTAAATGAATCTCTCTCCAATAATGTAACATTAGAATTTTTTAAATGAAAAGAATTTATTTAATTATGTTGGAAATAGAAAATTTTCAATGAATAATAATTAATATAGATCTAGAATTTTATGTTATTTTAGGTTTGGTATAAGTTACCTAAATAATTAAAGGGAAAGGGGACCAAGCTACATTATTAATCAGTTAAGTCTAGTGTCTAATAATACGATCATGCAATGCAAATCTAGGGGACCAAAGCATCTTTATTAATTAGTATATTTAAGAATCGGACCAGTTAAATTGAGAATCAATTGAGATATTGGTTTGAAGAGCGATATCAGATTGATTGACTCACAAATTAGTACGAATCGATCGAATTGGTGGTTGAAACAATTTTTTTTATTTTATGAATATCTTTAATGATTTATTTAATCGAATCGTACGAATTAATTAGATCAGTAAATTGATGACATGACCGATTTAATTACTAGTCCAATTTTAAAAACCTTAGTTGTGATGCAATTCTAATTTACAAAGAAATAGTTAAATGGTACCACCTAATAAAAAGTATTTAAAATAAAAAAAAAATTTATTATTATTATTTTAATGTGATTATATCAATTAATCCATTTACATAAATTTATAGATTTTCTAATTAAACCAAATTTAAAATAAATTTTTATTGCATTTTAAAATTAACCATGACAAGCCTTCACCTACCCACTTATTGAAGGCTTTGCTTCCTAACTCATCCTTTGTTGTTTGGCTACAAACTCATTATTAAAAAATATATATATATATATTTTAACTTTTTATATAAAATTAGTAAAATCTCATAAGGTCGATTGAGTTCTAGTTCGATCGGTATGAGTATTGTTACTAATGTAGGAGGACATGGGTTCGAATGCGCTGAAACGCATTATCCTCTTATTTATGAGTTGGGGAGGGACTATAGGTAGTTCTAGATATTGTATCAAAAAGAACAGATATGATCAGAACAAGAAAACTGTTAAAATAAAATATTGAATGTGACGGGCTTAAACTTAAAATATTTTAAATTTTAATCCATCAAATTTACCATTTTAATTAAAAAAATTATTTTTACATAACTTTTCATAAATATATATTTTTTACATAAAATTATTTTTATGTGCGTAAATATTTAACCTTAAAATTATACTCAAAATTTTTATTATTATCAAAACTTATTCAAATTTGTTGACGGACTGAATATTGTATTCAACACAGTCATAATTCTGGTTCATGTTTTGTTTCCTTAAGTTGACCCGTTGACTCGGTCGCTTGTTTTTATTTAAAAAAACATATTTTCTATTTATTTATTTTATATTAAGTTTAAATAAAAATAAATTATACAATATTCAGTGAAAATACGGTAATATAATTTAAACTCGTGGCAATTTAGATTAAATCTTAATTCAGAGTTAAACGAATAATCCGACCTTTGGATAGACTAAATTTTTTTTATTGTTACTACTATTTTTTTTTTATTGTAGAAAACTAAATTAGCTTAAGGTATGTTGGATAGAATAATAGGAAGTTTAATGTTTTAAGTAAAAGTTTATGTTCGAATTTTGTAAATGGAGAAAATAGGATTGGAAAAACTTAATTAAGGATAGAGTATAAGTTGATTAAAACCGACCAATTCACTTAAATCGATTTCGGTTAACATAATTTTATTGTTAAATCAATTTTAATCTTGATTAGGATAAATTAATCTGTCTGTTATCGACTATTAAATTTATAATCGAATCGTTTAATTTAACCAATTTAATATATATTTTAAATTACTTTAAATATATGATATAAAAAATGAAAACAAGTCGATTAGCTGATAATATTGACAAATGGTAAATTATTTTGATTAAGTCGATCAGGTTGTCTATAGTAAGAAGATGGACGGTTAAGTTAGTTAAATATAAAAAATATAACAAACTGATCGACAATGGCATATGCGAGGGAGATAGGCAATGGCTTTGGCCCTTAAAATGAAAAATTTTAAATAGTCCCTTTAATATGAAAGAAATCACAAGTTAGTATACCAGTAAAATTATATTTTGATCTCTAAAAGAAGTAATTTATTTTTGATTCCCTAAAACAAACGCCCCATCGACTGACTAAACTGATTGCTCACCTCTGACTTATCTTTTATTTAGGAGTCTAATCGGACCAAACTTGAGATTTAAAAACAAAATTTAAAAAAAAAAAAAAAGGAAGAAGAATAGAGTTAGATGAGATGACATTCACATTTCAAACACGAAAAAGAAGAACAAACATTGAAAAGACTTAAACTGACTATATTTACCCAACAATATCAACAACAATAATGTCATTTTTGGTTGTTGTTGAATTAAAAATGATGATAATAACAAAAAGAAAAAGAAATAAATTAAAAATTAAGTTCAACATTTTTTTTTGTGCATATTATTTTGTTTTTCCTTATTTTTGATTTTCATGGGGTTTCCCTGGATGGGCACCAAGGCGTCATATCCATTGGGTAACTGCCTAGTACCCTCAAGAAAGAGGTGAATTCTTGAACCTCCGCCAGCGCGTTTTGAGCTCTGACCTCCGCCATTGACGCTTCGAAATCCACGTAAAACATGTATTCGAAATGCTTCGCCGTTCCTACATTGGCGTCGTCGACTAACCGGATCGGCCGGTTACGGTGTGGCCGTGACTCGATCTTCGTCAAACTGATGTTCCTAAACGCGAACGCCGACAACACTTTGAAAAGCACGCTGGTTCCTTCTTCGTGTGCGAAGACGATGCTCGTTTTGAACGGCCGGTCCGTGCGTGGAATGATCGGATCACGAGCTAACATAACGAAGCGCGTGACATTGCTTGAATCGTCTTGGATCCCGTCGGCGAGGACGTTGAGTCCGTAGAGTTCGGCGGCGCGTGCGCTCGCTATGGCTGCTGTGTCACGGAGGTTGTTCGTCGCAATATATTCGGCGGCTCCGGCTGTATCATCGACTGCTTCGCGCGTGACGTTGAGGCCGAGTTTTGTGATAGTGTTTTCACACTGTGACAGAGCTTGTGGATGAGAAATGACGCGCGTCAAATACTCTTTCCTAACTCCCGGGAGAGCTAAAAGACAGTGATGGACAGGTAATTGAACTTCACCGACGATATGGAGTCGGTGGCGGAGGAGAAGATCATAGTTCCGATGAATCGAACCTCCTAGTGAATTTTCCACCGGTAAAACAGCTCGATCAGCAATCCAAAGCTCAACCGCTTGAAACGCAACTTCAAACTGGTCACAAGGAATAGCTTCACAATTCGGATAAGCTTTCCCCGCCGCAGCTTCCGAGTAAGCACCGGGAACTCCTTGATAAGCCACACGCAACTGAGAACCGTGCATCGGAGCAGGAGACAAATCGGTAATAGTTAACGGCTTCTGTGGAGGCTGTTTAGCAGGTGGCTGAGGCTTGTTCTTCTTATCTAGTGGAACTAAGTTCAGATCCAAGGAAGTTTTATGGCCGTTAACTGCCGCCGCCAGGTGATCGGAGGCGGAGGAAGTGTTCGATTTCTCACCGGAATCTTGATCCTGAGAGAAGACTTTGCTAGACAAAATAGCACACGAGCTTTGCCAATCCACCCGGCTTGAACCGACTCCATTGGGGAATTGAACTGAATCAGAGTGATACACACAACGTACGGGTACAGCTAACCGAACCGGCTTATCAAACCGAGGCTTCGACCGGCGAATTATAAGGTACGAATTAAGATTTTGCACGTGAGAAATTGCCTGCATTTTTCCTTCTCGTTTCCCTTTTATTAGAAATCACACAGAGGAAAGCAAAGGAAAGACGAAGGAAAGGAAAGCGTTAAAATCTTAGTATTAAAAAAAGCTTGTTGTTCTCTTTGGAAGAAGGGAACGTCAAGCTGAGAAGAAAGGAAGGGGGAGAAGGGAATTTATATTCAGAATAGGGCCTGCCAAGTTGGTTCGGTCAAATCTCACACCTACCCCCTGGCACCTTCTCTTATTTTATTTTATTATTATTTTTCAAATTAAAACAAATATGTAAAAAAAAATTGTGTCAATATTGGAGTTACGAATACATTATTGTAAGGTTAAATTATGTCATAACCCTTATACTCTTTACAAATTTGAAATTTAGTCCTTGTCCTTTTATTTTCAAGAATTTAATCTTTTAGATTTTAAAATTCAGGTCCAATTATTAATACTGTTAATTTTTGTTGTTGGTATAACATTTTGAAATAAAAATATTATTCACGTGGTAATGAATTTGAATTTAACAAAATAATTTTAACAGTATTAACAGTTGGACTTGAATTTTGAAATTTAAAAAGTATAAGGACTAAACTCTGAATTTATGAAGAGTATAATGACTTTGGCATATTTTAACCTTATTTTATTCGTATTTGATTTTTATATTTAGAGTTAATTGCATCAGATATCCCTAAATTATGACCATCATTTTAAATTAGCCCTCAAACTTCAGAATGTTCTAATTACATCCCGAAACTATCAAGGCTATATCAATCATGGCATGCCAAATCTTATGTAACTAAATTTAGAATGACAACTTTTTAAAAAATAAGACATTGCAACATAACTTTTAAAAGTAAAAGCTAATAATAAACTAAAATTGGAAAAATAGAAAATGAATAATAAAACATCCATAAATGCTTTGTAAACCTCGAAACTAATATTTTTACAATATTAATTTTTTCTTAAAATTTTCATTTTAGATTAATAGTTAAATTAATGATTGTAGAAACGGAAGAATTTGATTGATATAATATTAGTAATTTGAGGATGTAATTAGAATGATTTGGAATTTGAGGACTAATTTAGAATAAAAGTCATAAAAGATTTTGCTAACAAAATATTTCGTATAACTATTTTATTAAAATAATAAATACCTTAAACACAAACCTTTCAAGAAAAAAAACTCCTTTCTTTAAATATCAATAATATTTTCTTTTGATGTAAGTGTACGTATTTATAGTTTTTACTCAATTCACTTCTTCCGTATATTAGGGTTAATTACATAAAAAGTCTTCAAATTGTGGTTCAACTTCTAAATTAATTCTTGCATCCACCAAGGCATGGATTCGAATCCTGCTATGCATAAACTCTTCCCTTTTTATAGTTTGGTTTGTTTTGATTTCTCGTGGCTCTCGGCCCAATTACATGGATTGCCCCTAGTTTGTAGCTCTTAACACAATCGTATGAACCCTTTCGACTTTCGACACCTCCATGTAAACTCTTCCCTGGAGACACCTCATTTTCGAGGGACGTCTCTGGACCTTCCCTTGGGAAAAAACAATACCTTATTTGATGACGATAGTACTGACAATTATATAAAGAGTTGCATGGTAACATACTCAATATCAATATCAATATCAATATCGTATGGTTTAGGTCATTTTTCCGCTTAACCATTGGCATGGGCAAGGGTGAATACAAAAAAGGCATGCAAGGGTCCTATCTCCGTCCTCCAAATGCGCAAATGGAAAATTATAATTTAGCCCATTTAAAAATGATAAATTTATGAGTTAATGTAAGTAAAATTGCACCTTGTTATATGATTATAATAAAAACCTGATTCGGAATTCGACCCAGGGTTCGACTCTTATTATATAATAAGACTCTACAGACATTTCAAGGGGGATTGACTTCTTCTTCTCTACTGTTGGACCAGAATCTCCCCCATCTCCAAATCCGTTAATCCATCTCAAGGGGGATTGACTTCTTCTTCTCTATTGTTAGACCAGAATCTCCTCCATCTCTAGGTCCATTGATCCAATATATCAACATACTCTCTAAAAATAAAAGAAAAAATTGTTTAATCCTTTTAAAATTGATGAAATCATAAATTAACACGTGATAAAATTATATTTTGACCTCTAAAAAATTTACAATTCAATTTTGGCCCCTAAAAAGAACTTCTAGATTCACCCATGATCATAGGCCTTTTACAAGTATATCCAAATTTAACATGGAACATATTTAAAATATATTGATTAAAACATAAAAATATGTACTACTATACAAGCATAAAACATATTTAGAATATATAAATTAAATTGTAAATATTTGTATTCTTATTGTATAAGTAACTTGAATACGACCATTCGAAGAGGAAAAGAAAAATCCTCTTAAATTTCACTCGCATTATAAGTTTTTTTTTTAAAACTCATATTATTCATATGATAAACATACACGTATTCAATTTTTTATTCACATGTTTTAATCATTAAATAATTGAATATATTTTTATTATTTAAATAATAATTTGGGTCGAATAAATATAGAAAAAAGAAATTTGGACTTAACATCGATGTGGGAGATAAGTCCATGTATTGTCTGCCCAAAGATGGGCCAAAAGTACTAAGGACCATTCGGGCATCACGTGAGGAGGGGTCCCAACTCCCAAGGCAAAGGCCTACGGATAGGAGAGTCTTTTGTTTTGTTTTTTATTTAATTTGAAAAAAAAGAATTATTTATTTTATTTACAGTTTAAGGAAATTTGTTTGTTTTTATTTTCAATTTTTCCTTTAATTTCTTTTTTTTATCTTATTATTTTATCGGGTTATGAAAATGTAATTTTACACTTTTAAATCATAGACTATTTTATTTTGTTATACGCTATTCAATATTTAATAAATTCTTTTTATCAATGTAAAATCATTGAGCTTCGTCATATCTTTAAAATTTATTTGTCAATAACTTTTTTGTACACCAAAATTCGAGGTTGGGTTAAAGCTCGACATTATCTTAAAGATACCAATATTGTTGAACTAAACATAGGCTTTTGAGCTTTGAACTTCGTAACATTTTAATTGAGTTTTTAAAACATCTATATTTTATTAATCAAATCTTTCTATTAACCTAATCATTAACTTGAATGTTAAACGCTAACTCAATCTAATGTAGATAATATCTAAAACTTGCAAATCAATTTATAAAGATGTGTATACATATTTAATAAACAATTTGCATATGACGTGTTAAACATTTTTAATCTTAAATTTTATTGATACCAATATAGTTAGTACCATATTGATGGATGTATTATTGTTGTTGTTTTTTTTAAGGAGATGGATGTATTGTTTTTATTTTAGTACTGATGCGTATTGGTATTTGTATGCTTTGATATATTGTTTAACACGTCATATACAAATTGTTTAACATCATTAATTAAGTTTAAGTTAACGATCATATTTTATTTTTAAATGTTACATTAAAAATATTAAAATCTTGCACCCACCGTATTGGTTGGTACACATTGTTGCAAATTGGTATTAGTTGAAATGGATCAAATCACATCAAAATAAATGGAAATAAATTGAAATTTCGGTCAAAAAGAAAATTAAACTACTCGGTATTAGTTTAAAATCAAAACAATATTAATTGTTACGAAAAAATTATTATTATTATTTACATGTCATATCTAAATTATTCAAATAATAGATACATTCAGATTTACAATCTCATCCGTATGATTTAAATAAACTCCAAGTCAAAGTTAAACTGGCAAAAGAATTAATTGATGAAATATTGATGCTTTGAGTACTCAATTTAAAATATTCTGAAGTTTAAAGAGTAATTTTGAAACTAAAAGGATAGTCCAAAGAATCTTTCATGAAATTCACCTACAAAATATAAGAAGAATTAACTTTATGTTTTTAGTTTAATTTACTATTTGGTATCTAAATTTGGTTTGAATGTTGAATTTGGAATCTGTGTTTTTTTAGTCTCAAATTGATACCTAAAATTGACTTCAATGTTCAATTTAGCATCCAGATCGAATTATATCATATGGTCCAATGAATGTTTGACACGTGTCCTCTAGTAAAAAAAATATGTACTTAATTGAGATAAAAAAAAAACTCAAATACCAAATTGAAAAAAATCAAATACCAAAGTGGACATTGAATCCAAACTGAAGTACCAAATTGAACAATCAAACTAAACTCATATACCAAATAATATATTAACTCTTTTTAATCTTTAATAAAAAATCTATGAACTCGATAGAAACAACGGTAACCATACAAAAAAAAAAAATGAAAATCGCAATATAAAAACCAAAATTCTCCAATAATTAAAAATAATAATAAATCCAAAATGATATCCCTCGCAAATGCTCCTCTGCTTCTCCACGGCCGAGACCACCATCTCCCTACAAAGCGTCGAGCTACGTTCACCGTTCGGTCATCGTCGAGTCTCCAAGAGATCGACAAATCGCCGACGACGGCGGAAGATAGTAATCTGAGATCGGAGCTTTGCGCGTCGGTTCCGTTTCCGCCGATAAAAGCAGCGAAGAGAGTGGTGCTGGTTAGACACGGGCAGAGCACGTGGAACGAGGAAGGTAGGATCCAAGGGAGCTCTAATTTCTCTGTTTTGACTAAGAAAGGTGAAGCTCAGGCTGAGACTTCCCGCCAAATGCTCATCGACGATTCCTTTGATATTTGCTTCTCCAGGTATTTCTTTTCAGTTTCCTTAGATTTAGTGTTCGTATACTGTTTAAGGTAATAATATAATTTTTATTTAATTTAAAAGTTGACAAATTATTTTAAAATTTACAATGTATAGTAAAACACTTTGGTCACTTGGGATACTTTAGCAAAATCTAATTTAAATATTTACATTTTATTTGAAACTTATTTTTAAATAATATAAAAAAAGAATGGTAAATGTATGCACAAAAGAGTGAAGTTCATACATATTTTTGGGCAATTAGGATCATAATCTTCTGAAGAATTAAAATATGAAATATTATTTTATATGAACACGAAATGTATGATTAATAAATAGGTAAAAATACCTGTTAAGGATAATTAATTACTGTGTTAATTCAGTTGTATAAAAGATTTAATGCATGTTGAGTTCAAATCATAGGATTTCTTTTCTTATGAACTCTTAAAAGGGTTGATTTTCTTTCATATCTTTCAGCCCTCTGATTCGGTCAAAAAGAACAGCTGAAATCATATGGGGGACACGAGAAGACGAGATAATAACAGACTCTGATTTAAGAGAAATCGATCTTTATTCATTTCAAGTATGTTTTTTTTTTTGCTTTCAATCATCAAAGTGTGTTTTGTGTTAATTGAAACTCGTAATGCCAAGTATATATATATATATATATATATATATTTGGTTAGGAAAGTTTAATGTCTTGTGATGATAATTTTTTATCTCAGTTTATTGGCGGATTTTAGGGCCTTTTAAAGCATGAAGGGAAAGCCAAGTTCGGTCCGGCTTTTCGTCAATGGCAAGTCGATGCTGCGAATTTCAACATCGATGGTCATTATCCCGTAAGAGAGTTATGGGGGCGTGCTAGGAATTGTTGGACTAAAATCCTTGCTCACGAAAGCAAATCTGTTCTTGTGGTTGCTCACAATGCTGTTAATCAAGCTCTTGTTGCTACAGCAATTGGTAATAGTTACATATATCTGTTACGTAGAGTGCGAGGGAATGTTGGTTCAAATTGGTGTAGACGTAACCGAAGAGAACGGTCGGTTTTTACTTATGTTTTCACCTTTGTTGATGTATCAGGATTGGGAACCGAGTACTTTAGGATTTTACTTCAGAGCAATTGCGGCGTAAGTGTGCTCGATTTCATCCCACGTCCCGATGGAGGGTCTCCGCTCATCTGTCTCAATCGTTTAAACCAGGTACAGTACGAAATTACCGATGAATGGCAACTGTATAGCTGTTTTCATGCATATTGTTGGTCACCAAATAGTACTCGGTACCCTTGGCATTCTGATCTCAACATGTATAAATCATGATCAATATGTTATGAGCTGAATTTCTGAATTTCCGGGAAGTTTTTTTCGTTTATGCAACTGCGATTGGTCTCATTTTACCGGTACTAACTTAAAATTTTATAAATTTTGAAGTCTAAAGCAAATTTTCTCATTTTAGAGGGGGCTGAGGCCCTTGCTTTCCCCCTGCCTTCTCCCCTGATATCATGATCAATAGGTTATGAGCTGAACTTCTGAATTTACGGGAGGTGTTTTTTGTTTATGCAACTGCAGTCGGTCTCGTTCTATTTGATTATTATTTGTTGCAGACACCGGGATCACCTGTTGCTACCGGGAGCTCTGCGGGAAGAAGGACCAGTAGACGGATTATACTCGTTTGTCAAGGATCAACACAAGATTCAGAGGTATGCGAACAATAGCTCGGTAGCTTGCCCTTCGGTTCGTACAGAATGAATAGTCTGACTCGATTATTCCACAGGACACTGTTTCAAAGTTAGGTGATCAACAAATGAACATGCTTGGGGTTATACAGGTATATAAGATTAGTAGCATTTGTCGATTAATTTTCTCGAGTCATATTATTGAACTCGATTCATTGTTCTTAACAGGCCCAGAAAACCGCCGAGCTGCTTCTTGATCTGAAAGTGAGTACCATAATTAGCAGCCCGAACAATGCCTGTGCTCAAACAGCAACTATCATATCCCAAGTAAGCTCTTTGTTTAACTCAGCAAACAAGACAATGCTAGTAAGTTTTCGAGTTCTGTAATTCCGAAAAGCTTTCTACATTGTAGGTACAAGAAGCTGCTGATTGCTTGGGCGCCGATTGTGTTCCTCGGTATGTAGAAATGAAGAATATACCGGACCTTGATGTTGCCGAAATCTTTCAGCCATCGACAAAGGTACGATACTTCGATTTCCATTTACGGAACGAATAATTAGGAATCTCGATTGTCGACTGTTCAATCATTTAATGTCATAGACGATACCTGCAGGACACAACCGATGTTTCATATCTACGCCCTGGTTGGTTAAATGGATTAGACGATAGAGTCACATCAACACTACGGGAGCGATCTGGACAAGCCTGGCATTCATTGCTCACCGAACTATCTGACGAATCTGAGGAAGAAAAGATCGTTGTTGCCGTAGCTCACCCCGTAGCGCACATAGCGTTGATAGGACACTGCCTAAACCTTACAGAAGAATGGCTGGGATCATTCCATCTTGATGCAGGGAGTATTAGTGTCGTTGATTTCCCGGACGGTCCAACTGGTAGAGGCATTATCCGGTGCATAAACTACACTGCGCACCTAGGGAGATGGTCTATACCGATTACGAGATCAACGGTGGACGATGATTCATTTTAATTGTCAATATGTACATAGATCCTACATGTCTGGTACAAGATACTTTCACTACTGAATTATTGATGATGTATAGGCATTGTAATTTAAAATAAATATTATAAAATATGAAATATATGACAATATTTTAATTTTTTTATATAATTTGTGAATTTCGAAACCTTATCTATAGTATTTTCTTCTAAAATCAAACATAAAATATTCTGGACATAATTAACAAATTTAATTAAGTAAGAGATAGTAATAATGCGGTTTGAGTTTTGCCTCGATTAATATGGGTATTGTTGTTAATGTATGAGGATGTGGGTTCGAATGTGTTGAAGAGTATCATCCTCCTATTTATGGGGTTATTGTGTTAAAAGCTTTAGATTTTGTATTTATCTTATTTTATTCAAATAAAACTAGCGACACCCAATCTTTTCATCGTGTAATTGATGTCTTCTGTTGAAAAAAGGATTTAACTTTTTTTAGAAACAAATTGGATGGTTTGGCAAAATTGACATTCTCAAGACTTTTGGGCAATGTTACATTCATACAGCCTTAGAATGAAATCCTTCAATCTCTACATGATGAAATTCCTGATATAGTGTGATCTCGCTTTATATTGATTAGAGTTAACCTCTCTTTTGTATAAAAAGAAAAAAAAAAATTAATCAAGTGGGTATTAGGCATTTGGTTTTCTTGATTGAAAAAAAATAGTCAACCATATCATTTAAAAAAATTGGGGGTTTTTTCTGGGTTGATTTCAAGTACTCACTTTTTACTTAACAAATTTTTTATTTTTTTATTTTTTTAAGAATAAGATGGTTGACCGATTTTTTTTCAATAAAAGAACAAATACTTAATACACAAATTAATTAATCTTAATAACCCTAATATCTTGCTTTCTATTCCAAATTTTTTTCTAAAAAAAAAGGAAATAAATTTAAAGTAAGGATTGGGTGTTATTGGTTTTATTTTAATAAGGTAAAATAAATACAAAATCTAAGGCTTAGAACCGTTTATTTTGATTTAATGGCTAAGATCATTTTGGTTCTTATTTTAAAAATTCTCACTATAGTTGTCATCATATAAAAAATAAGAATAAAAAATTTTCTTTGTCAATGTATAAAATAATTATTCGATTTAAAGCGAACTAAAAATTTTTCTTGCTCAATGTATAAAATAATTATTCAATTTAAAGCGAACCGAAAAAAATGATGTTTATATGATTTTTGATTATTTTTTTCGATATAAACAATTACATTATAATAGAAAAGGGGGAATGGATTACAAATATAGTGATACATTCTTAAACTCTAATATCAATCTATTTGAACTTACACGATTTTTGGCACTAAACTCAAGACATGATCCGCAAATCTCATGTTAACCTTACCTAGTTTTTAAGTTTATCTCAAAAATTGAACTCAAAATCTAACTCAATCAATTTTAAGTAATTTTCAATTAATTTAAAATTTAAATCTCAAAATTCTCTCTAGACTTTGTCAAGAGTCTAAGTGCAATAAGTTCACATAGCAAGAACCCCTTGTCAAGTAGGGGCACGACAAGGGGGAGGAGGCAAAGGTCTTCACCCCTATAATTGAAATTTTACATTGATAAGATTTTAATTTAATCCTTTTAAAAAAAGATATTAGCTAATACAATTGTGAAATTACATTTTAACTCTTATCAAAATTTATAACATAATTCCAACCCCAAAAATTTTCTGACTTTAAATTGGTTGATGGGTGCATAATAAGATGAATCATGCAAAGTTAATATGGTTGAACACAATTCGATGCCCTAAAGCTTATAGCATTCGCACCCATATATAAGGGCAATTATTGGTGAAAATGAGTACTACGCTTCACGATATAGGTTCAACTCCAATAATGGGCATTGTGCATGGTTCGCCTTCTTGGACCCTTAACGAGATACTCTCATTTTGCATATTTATTGCCTCTTTGACACTCGAGATTTTGATAGAGTCAAAAGATAAAATTCCCACAAAAACAACTTGTTAAGGGATTCACTAGCTTCAAACTGACAAAAAGTAAAAAATCCCTCGACAAATTCAAGAGTCTTGCATGCTCAATATATATATATATATATATATATATATATATATATATAGGATTAGTTGTATAAATGTTGGAATATATATCGAATCCGTTCATACAAGCCATAACACAGATGCATAGAAATTTCTTCATAAAAATCATGTTGCAGCCTTTACAACAACAGATGGGAAATCAAGCAACACGATCTTGTCAATGGATGTAGAAAACGTTGCAGAGAATTCAACATGACAGGGGTGACCGACAAACGCAGTGTAACCTTGTTTGTCTTCGAATGTCATTAAAAAAGCATGAGTAAATCCTTGCCTAAGCATCTCTTCACCTTCAATGTCTTGTCCCCTGTAAGAAAAATCAGTAAAAATCATAATGAACCAAAAAAGCCAAAAAAAAAAAAAATTCTTTCTTTACCATTCAAAGGACTTGACAGCATCAATCTCTGAAACAAGTTTTTGCATCCCTTTTTAAGTATGTCTTCCACGACCACATCTTCCTTAAACTTAACGATAACAAGATGCTTAACCCTGCCATTAATTATTTACATACCCTATTAGCCTCATGAATTTATTTATACATATACATATACATATACACACACCAACACCAATTATTTGTGTCAACCTGTGTACCAAGTTACTTCTGTCAAGACAAATGTCGAGTCAACTTTATGTATTGATAAGGTATGAGATTTCATTAAGTTTGCTCAAGTCTAATCGTTATATGGTTGTCAGCTTTATCAATTCAATTGTTGCCGAAGGGACTATCTTACCCCTAAGGGGCATAAGACATTTCTTGACACGTGACCAACTTTTGCCTACTGATGATGGAAGACTGATTCATTTTAAAGAAGTATTTGAAGTATTGTTTGTCCGAAGTTGACGAATCCCTCAATGGGTTGATGTTCATTTGTCTGAAGCCGATGGGCGACTCAACAAGTTCATATTATCTTTAGGTCAGGCTGAGATTTTGTCTCTCGACTTTGTGGAGACTAAAGAGATCGCTTGGGATGCAGGTTCATAGAGTTGGGGAGTCTCGCCAATTTAGATTGTAAATGGTGCATGGTCACGAAATGGTGGTCATTTTGTCTATGGTAGGGTTTGAACCTCTAGGAAAAATAGACATCAGTTCCTTTGGTGATCGTGTGCCACAACGATCTAACTTTGTGAGGTGTTCCAACTCTGTGAATCCATATCCTAAATAGTCTTTTCAAATATTTAAACTTTCCGTAAAATCGAGAGATAAAACTTCAGTTTAACTTTGATGGTGTAGTAATTCGCATAATGGCAACCATCACCTAAAGGGCCAAAAAGGCAAAGTCTTTTTACCTCTAGTCTCACCTCATCACAGTGAAATTGCCCTCAACCATAGTCAGATTCCTTTGGCTCTTTTTGCACATCAAATGGGGTAACAGGTAGTTCAGTGTCGGCTTTATATTCAATAAAAATTAATTTTTTTGGGTTCCATATTATATCAATCAAGTCTTATTTTAGTATAGCAATCAATGTATTAAATACCGGTTTAAATTTTGCGTGAAATAACTTTAAAATATATGGATCAAATTGTAAGTATATGTATACTTACCATATAAATAAATTAGATTTGACGCCAAACTAAAAATGATTTGCAATTTGACCAACTTGTTTAAAAAATAAATCTCATTATAGGTCCTAATCATATCTGCTATTTTTGACACAATACTTAAAATTACCTATCGCTTCTCCCCAATCCATAAATAAGAAGATAATGTATTCGACGCACTCAAACCCACGTCTTCTTACATTGGCAACAGTGCCCATGCCAATAAAACTAAGACTCCTTCGGCAATTTACTATGTATTTAATTTAATTATTTTTTTAATATGGTCTTCCTCAGAAAATTCTAAGAAATTCAGACATGCACTCATGAATCAATGCAATTTGACAGATTTCAATTAATTAACAAATTAACGGTTAGTCAAAGTTAAATATTTTAGCTTCTAAGCAACAATTTCTTCTCTCTTTTGAATTTCCAAATGGAGTCCAAATTAATCTAACTCTTCTTTATTTTATTGCTTAATAATTTTTAGGATTAAATCCACCAAACATCCTAAACTATAGCTCAAATTTTAAATTAGTCCCTAGATTAAATATTCTAATTGAGTCCTCAAATTATTAATAACGTATCAATCATAAATTTAAAACACGTGAATTAAATTGTAAATGCATGTACCTATTGTATGAGCAATTTGGATTTAATGTGTTAAAAAAACATATCGTCAATAAAATTATAATGCCAATTTCTTTTTCTTTAATATGTTAGATTAAAGCTATCTATGCAGTTAATACACATAAATTTGTAATTTGATCCATATATTTTAAATATGTTCCACCTTAGACTTAAGTTGGCATTCAAAGCCCAAATTAATATAGTTAGGCTGACGAAAGGACCAAATTGATATAATACGAATACTTTGAGAAGTTAATAACATTTTTTTGGAACTTGGAATCAATTTAGAACAACAAATCCTAGAGATGAACTCAGAAAACCAAGGACAATGTGCCAATCTTTGTCTTATTGTTTGCAACATCATGTTGATTCAGATCATCGTTAAGGATGAAATAACAAAAAAGAAAATTATTATTTTTAAAACATAAAATTGCAATTTTATTATTGTATTACATTACAATTTTATAACTTTAAAGGGACTTTTATATAAATTTACCATTTTTGGGACAACTTTATTTCGGACTCTTTCAAGGAAAAATGTATGGATACATACCAAAGAAGGCTTGAATCAAGGTCAATATTAAGAGTATAAGGGCAGCCATGGCCGACATGAAAGACCATGGCATGTCAAAATACGTGTGCTTGAATTCGGCCCATCGAACATGCCAATCGTTCCGATAGTACTCATTAACGTCCTCAAAAAGTTTAGATAGGTAACTCTTCTCTATGTCGAATGCCACGTCCTCGTTATTAAAGAAGCGAGTGATTTCTTCGTCAGTCCCGAAGTAGTTCTCGATGATTTTATGGTCCTATAAGAACCCGACGTCACTCGGCGTGTTGATTAAACATCCCATGAAGGTCACGTACGTCGTTACATGGTTCGTTATGTAGTGGTAACATTGCTCGAATGCGACGCAATTGAGGAAGACCGAGCTCGAGAAATCATCAATGGTGAGGAGCGGAATTTGAAGCACGCCGTTGTTGAATTTAACGTCTAAGAAGCTATCGCTTTTCCCCGGCTTGAATTGAATCCCGACTAGGTGAAGCTTTTTGGCCGACGGGATTAATTGAAGGAATGTCGATGGTTCTTCGGTCGAACTAGTACTCATTTTCGATGTTTCTTCGGACAGACAAGTACTAATCGTTGATGTTCTCTCGGTAGAACTAGTTTTCCTAGACGGTTCTCCGGAAGAAGAAGTGGTACGATTTCTTAGTGTTACTTGATAAGAAGATGGGAGAAAACTCATACGAAATAGATCGAGTAAATGTTTTCCGATAAGATCAGCGTGATTCTCGATGACTTCGACGGGTCTTTGTACCATGTAATTAAAAAACTCGAGGCTAAGCTGAGTTAACGAACGGACATTTTTTCGATCTGAACCCGAAATGGATAGTTCGAACAAGGTTTCGAGTACGAAAATGGGATTTGATTTTCTAGCCTAAGAAGATCACGCATTATAAACGTCAAAATCCATTGCATATTCAAGATTGGATCATCAATATTAGTATCCGATAACCCTCCAACAATACAAAAGAGTTCAAAAACGAAACATCTGTCGAGAACCATCATCTTGACGAGACTGTTTTTGTCGATTTCGATCATTTCTGAGTAGCATTCCCTTATCCTTTCTTCCATCTGTCCCACAGCTCGAAATAGGCGAACGAGATCAACATTATGTTTCCGTGTTCGACGAAGGAACGATCCCAAGAACCTCCACTTATGCTCTTGCATCATCTCGAGATGATCTTTCCCGTAATGGTAAGGACCGATAGAAACAATATGCGGTTGATAAGCCTTTTTATTGATCCCAACAAAGCTTTCGGGGACTCGAAAAATGCAACAAAACTCATTACCGGCATTTTTACTCAACCGTCTAGGCGGTTGATTGATTTTTTCTTCCATGATTGTGATAACATGATGGAAGATCTCTCCATGGCTAGTGCCTTCCATTTCTACACTCTTTTCTTTTTCGATTGACACCATTTGTATGCCCATTTGCTTGAATTGCATGAAGCAACTGCAATAAACTTAGGGTTTTTAAAGATGAATGTAAATAATAATTATGGGAGTCAACATCTTTACAAAGAAGCAATGAAGGAAGGAACTAAGTGTTGGGTGTGGGTCCCACTATGTGGGGAACCCACTATGTAGAGGAGATGGAAGACCAACCGGCCATGATTTCCAACTACTCCACCATACTATAATTTTTTTTTCTTTTTCTTTTGGGTTTGACAAAAGCCATTTTCTTTGTCTTTTATTATTTTCTTTTTGTCTTGTACGTGGCTTTTGGGCAGCATTTATGGAGAGCCAAAATCAAATTTTAGGATGAGAGAAAAAAACGAGAGAAACAGAGAGTTTTGAAGCTAGAAAAATTAGTTTTTCAAGTTTGGTGCAGGTGTGGTCAACTCTTCGATCGGAGGTCCATCTGTGGTTCGATTGAGCTGATTTTTTGACAGCAGCTAGGTGACAAGGTGTTCTTAACTTTGTACGGTCAGATTTTTCATCCAAGTCCTGTAGCGTCAGAAATACCCATTTTACAGTAGCTTCAATTTTGGTGATGTTATCCAATTTTTCTCTCTTTTGCTAAAGATTACATATTGTTAGCCTTGTTTGAGTTGAATGCTTGTTGTAGGCTTGATATTGTGATCTTGTAGCTGAACATTTGATTATAGTGGAGTTTTTGATCGGGCTCTAAAGTCCCGTGGTTTTTACCCTTGATTTAGAGGGGTTTTCCACGTAAAAATATCGGTGTCTCTATTTATTATTATTTTTGTTGTGGTTGTATTGGTTGATCTGTGGTTGATTAAGGTTGCTAAAGAACATATTTTTGTGCTATTGTGTTGCCATAATATTTGACAAGAGTTATAGGGAGAGAAAGAACACCGCTTGTGTTTCGCTTCCGTTCCGCTATTCTGTTTCTTCCCAACAAACTGGTATCAGGAGTTCGGTTATTCTGTCAAATAATTATGGAAATCAATACGAGCAAGATGATTATGTTGAATGGCACAAATTATCAACTTTGGCGGAATAAAATGAAGGACTTGTTCTTTGTGAAGGCTTTGCATCTTCCGGTATTTGCTACTCAAGAACCCGATTTGTAAAGTGATGAAAAATGGGAATTTGAGCATCAACAAGTGTGTGGCTTTATTCGGCAATTTATTGAAGAAAATGTTTACAACCACATTGATCAGGAGACACATGCTCGAACATTGTTGGAGAAGCTTGAAAGCTTGTATGCTTCGAGATCGGGCAATAACAAGTTGTTTTTGCTAAAGAAAATGATGGCGTTGAAATACAAAGAAGGAATGTCTATAGCTGACCATGTGAGTGAATTTTAGAGCGTGATGAATCAGTTGCTTAGTATGGGTGTCAAATTTGATGACGAGATTTTAGGGCTTTGGTTGCTTGCTACTCTACCAGACTCTTGGGAGACTTTTCGGGTTTCGCTCATTAATTCTGCCCCAAAGGGTATTATTACCTTGGATTTGGCTAAGAGTGGTGTGTTGAATGAAGAGGTCAGAAAAAGATCTCAGGGTTCTACATCACAGTCCGAGATGTTGGTTACCGAGAACAGGGGGAGGAACAGAGACAAAGATGGAAAGAGTAGAGATAAAGGCCGAAGCAAGTCAAGATCGAGATACAAGAATCTTGAGTGTCATCATTGTGGCAAGAAAGGCCATATCAAGAAATACTGCTTCAAGTGGAAGAAAGAGAACAAAGGTGGTAGTGATAAACACGACCGGAATGATGATGAAAAATCCGAACGTGTTGCTACTGTTACTCGTGAAGATCTGTTGGTCATTTGTGATGAGAATTTGGTCAACCTAGCATGTGACGAGACTAGTTGGGTGATTGATACTGGTGCATCACTTCATGTCACGTCGAGGAAGGATTTCTTCACATCTTATACTCCTGGTGATTTTAGGGTACTGAAGATGGGTAATGACGGTTTGGTTCCGGTTATCGATATGGGAGATGTTAGCTTGGTGAGTAACAATGGAACAAAGTTAACTCTCAAGGATGTCAGACATGCATCGGATATCCGTTTGAATTTGATTTCTGCAGGAAAGCTTGATGATGAGGGATTCTGTAACATTTTCAGTGATGGGCAGTGGAAGCTGACTAAAGGCTCCTTGGTTGTGGCTCGAGGAAAGAAGAGCTCAAATTTATATTTGATGCAAGCTTCAGCTTCTCGAGAGACTGTAAATGTGACAGTGAATGACAGCTCAACTGAGTTGTGGCATAAACGACTCAGTCACATGAGTGAGAAGGGGCTTAACTGTTTAGCGAAGAAGAATCAACTTTCGGGTTTGAAGAATGCTACACTGAAGGATTGTGCTCATTGTCTAGCAGGAAAGTAGAGAAGAGTTTCATTTAGGAGCCATCCTCCTCATAAAAGATTAGAGTCGCTAGAGTTGGTCCATTCAGATGTTTGTGGTCCGATAAAAGTAAGGTCATTTGGCGGTGCACTTTATTTTGTAACTTTCATTGATGACTGTTCAAGAAAGCTATGGGTTTACACTTTGAAGTCTAAAAATCAAGTCTTTGAGGTGTTTAAACAGTTTCATGCATCAGTTGAAAGAGAAACAGGGAAGAAGTTGAAGTGCATTCGTACTGATAATGGTGGCGAATACACAGGGCCATTCCATGAGTATTGTTTGCGACAGGGAATCAGACATCAGAGAACACCACCAAAGACTCCACAGTTAAATAGGTTAGCTGAAAGAATGAACCGAACACTGATTGAGAGGGTCAGATGTTTATTGTCAGAAGCAAAGCGGCCAAGTTCATTTTGGGCTGAAGCTTTGAATACAGTGACACATGTGATAAATTTGTCACCTAGTTTCCTTTGCGAGGTGATGTGCCAGATAGAGTTTGGTTTGGCAAAGACGTGTCATATGATCACCTACGTGTGTTCGGTTGTAAAGCATTTGTTCATATTCCAAAGGATGAAATATTCAAGTTGGATGCCAAGACTCGACAATGCATTTTCATTGGTTATAGTCTAGATGGTGAGTTTGGTTATAGACTCTATGATCCAGTTTAGAAGAAACTCGTGAGAAGCAGAGATGTTGTCTTCATTGAGGATCAGACCATTGATGACATTGATAAGAGGGAGAAAGCGAATTCACAAGACAGTGGTGATTTGATCGATGTGAATCCGGTTCCCCTAAACTCTTCACCAGGTCCTATCCAGGATGATGTGCATTGTGATGTTACTGATGACCATCAGGATATAGGTGACTTTGATGCTCCCATGGATGATGTTGTGAATGATCAACAACAAGCACCTATAGCTCCACCAGCAGTTCCACTTCGAAGGTCTTCCAAAGATCGACGATCTTTTGTCAGGTATTTTTCTGATGAATATGTTCTTTAGACCGACGGGGGAGAACCTGAATGTCATGAAGAGGCTATGGAGAGTGAATGCAAAGATCAGTGGGTTGAAGCGATGAAAGATGAACTTCAATCTTTGCATGAGAACCATACCTTTGAGTTGGTGAAATTGCCCAAGGGCAAAAGAGCCTTGAAGAATCGGTGGGTTTATAGGTTGAAGCAAGAAGAGAAGTCTTCATCTCCACGATACAAGGCTAGATTGGTCATCAAGGGTTATACTCAAAAAAGGGGGTTGATTTTGAAGAAATATTCTCTCCGGTTATGAAGATGTCCTCTATTAGAACTATACTGAGTTTGGTAGCCTGTTATGACTTAGAGGTTGAACAAATGGATGTGAAAACTGCTTTTCTTCATGGTGACTTGGAAGAAGAGCTTTACATAGAGCAGCCAGAGTGGTTTGTTGCACAAGGGAAAGAGGATTATGTGTGCAGATTGAAGAAGAGCTTGTACGGTTTGAAGCAAGCTCCAAGGCAATGGTACAAGAAGTTTGAGTCTGTTATGGGGGAGTAAGACTACAAGAAGACTACTTCTGATCATTGTGTGTTTGTTAAGAGATTCTCTGGTGATGATTTTATAATTCTTTTGCTCTATGTTGATGATATGCTTATTGTTGGTCAGAATGCTTCTAGAATTGAGAAGTTGAAGCAAGAGTTGAGTAAATCCTTTGCAATGAAGGATTTGAGGCCAGCAAAGCAAATTCTTGGCATAAAATTGACACGTGATAGAAAGGCCAAGAAATTATGGTTATCACAAGAGAGGTACATCGAGAAAGTACTTCAAAGGTTTAGCATGGACAAAGCTAAAGCGGTGAGCACTCCCTTTGCTATGCACTTTAGATTGAGTGTTAAGCATAGTCCTTCCACAGAAAAGGAGAAGGAAGAGATGCAGAAAATTCCTTACTCTTCAGCCGTGGGGAGTCTGATGTATGCAATGGTTTGCACGAGACCAGACTTGGCTTATGCCGTTGGTACAGTTAGTCGTTTTCTTTCTAATCCAGGCAGAGAGCATTGGAATGCAGTGAAGTGGATTATGAGATATCTTTGTGGCACTTCCAACATGAAACTTTGTTTCTGCAATGAGAAACCTGTTCTTGTTGGTTATACAGATTCAGACATGGCCGGAGATATTGACTCGAGGAGATCTACTTCAGGTTACTTGATCACTTATGCAGGGGGAGCTGTGGCATGGTAATCGAGATTGCAAAAGTGTGTTGCATTGTCCACCACCGAATCAGAGTTCATTGCAGCAACCGAAGCATGCAAGGAGATGCTTTGGATGAAGAAGTTTATGCATGAGCTTGGTTTTACTCAGGAAAAGTATGTCCTATATTGTGATAGCCAGAGTGCTATTCATCTTGGTAAGAACTCAACCTTTCATGCTAGATCTAAGCATATCGATGTGAGGTACCATTGGATACGAGATGTTCTTGAAGCTAAGCTATTAGAGCTTGAGAAGATACACACTAATGATAATGGTGCTGATATGTTGACGAAGGCTTTACTAAGAGGAAAGTTTGAAGCATGTTGTTTGATCTCCGGTATGGAGGCATTCCCCACATAGTCGGAGGGGGAGATTTGTTGGGTGTGGGTCCCACTATGTGGGGAACCCACTATGTAGAGGAGATGGAAGACCAACCGGCCATGATTTCCAACTACTCAACCGTACTATAATTTTTTTTTCTTTTTCTTTTGGGTTTGACAAAAGCCATTTTCTTTGTCTTTTATTATTTTCTTTTTGTCTTGTACGTGGCTTTTGGGTAGCATTTATGGAGAGCCAAAATCAAATTTTAGGATGAGAGAAAAAACGAGAGAAACAGAGAGTTTTGAAGCTAGAAAAATCAGTTTTTCAAGTTTGGTGCAGCTGTGATCAACTCTTCGATCGGAGGTCCATCCGTGGTTCGATTGAGCTGATTTTTTGACAGCAGCTAGGTGACAAGGTGTTCTTGACTTTGTAGGTCGGATTTTTCATCCAAGTCCTGTAGCGTCAGAAATACCCGTTTTACAGCAGCTTCAATTTTGGTGATGTTCTCCAATTTTTCTCTCTTTTGCTAAAGATTACATATTGTTAGCCTTGTTGAAGTTGAATGCTTGTTGTAGGCTTGATATTGTGATCTTGTAGCTGAACATTTGATTATAGTGGAGTTTTTGATCGGGCTCTAAAGTCCCGTGGTTTTTACCCTTGATTTAGAGGGGTTTTCCATGTAAAAATATCGGTGTCTCTATTTATTATTATTTTTGTTGTGGTTGTATTGGTTGATCTCTGGTTGATTAAGGTTGCTAGAGAACATATTTTTGTGCTATTGTGTTGCCATAATATTTGACAAGAGTTATAGGGAGAGAAAGAACACCGCTTGTGTTTCGCTTCCGTTCGGCTGTTCAGTTTCTTCCCAACACTAAGAACTTGATTCATATGTAAACTACTTGACATTTCTCATTTTTTATTTTATTCATAGCATTGAAACTACAAAAATTTTCTTACACTTTTCACTTAGTGCCAACCATTATCCTTGAGGATTACGAGGTAAAGAAATTTGTCTTTTGCTTTTTAACACCTTCGGATACTAGGAAGAATATGAGAAATTATTTAATGGCATTTTAATAAATTTTTTCAACTAATTGACATATAATTTTGATAACCTAAAATATTGAATCTTAACCTTTTACCTTGAACTTTAAACCCAAAATATTAAACTACGAACACAAACCTTGAACTTTGAACTTGGTTTAAAGTTTAGGATTTAATATTTAAGGTTTTAGTTTGGCGCTTAAGATTTAAAGTTCGGGGTTAAGATTTGGAGTTTAAGGCTCGAGGTTCATGATTTAGGGTTTAAGATTTAGAGTCTAGGATGATGTAGGGTAAAAAACTTACCAAAATTATATATCAATAACATAGAAAAATTTTCTGAAATGTCATTAAACAATTAAAAAGAAAATATGAATACATGCAGTGAGAAAGGCATAAAATAATTTCTTCTAATGTATCGTTCAAAATGCAAATTTTTGTCTACACTTGTTAATTTGTTTATTTATTTATTTTTTGTGTGTAACAATCATTTTGAGAATTCAAGATTGTTGTATGTAATTTATTTTTTTAATAAAAAGGGTAAAATATAATTTGACAATTAATACAGAGATGTCTCTCGTAGTTTTACATACATGTTTATATATATATATATATATATTTGTATAAATCTAAAGTTTAGAACATTTGATCAAGAAGAATAACTAAAGCCATTGCAAAATCCGTCCTGATATTATTAGGCTGAACAACAAGGCGGAAAATGTCGGTTCCGAAGGCGACCCCTCTGCCACCCTCTTTCCGCTTTATCTCTGCCGCTATCCTCCGCCTGTCATCCAACACGGCGCAACGCCGTCGGGAATAAGACCCCTCGATCTCGTACATAGTTTTGTTATCTCGACCATCACTCTCGCCGGCGGTAACGTAAGCCAAGCACTTGTTAAAGATGTTCACTGATTTCTTGAATGAAAGTCGAGGAATCGCCATGGTTTCTTCTCCTTCATAAACTAGCCAATTGTCACCTAGTCCCAGGCTCATTTTCTGACAGAATAGAAAGGTCAAAATATACTGTTAGGCCCTGTACTTTTACCAAAATTGAGATTTAGTCAATATACTTTAAATCTTAGCAAATTTTGATAGAAAAATACAAATGATATTACTGTTTGGATGGACATTTCTAAATTGAAAGTGTACCATAATTTTTAACTTTTTAAGTACAGAAAATAAATCTCGAAGTTTTGTCATAATATAAAAATTAGTAGCAGATTTTAACCTAATGTAAATGATGAATGACTTAGATTTAAGCTGAAAGTAAAATTCCGATTTTGGTCCCTTTAATATTATTAAATTTCAGATTTAGTCTCTATACTTTCATTTAATATAAACTTGATTCATCAATTTTATAACGTCATTAGTTAAGACTATTAATTATCTATACTATACTTAAGTCCTTGACTGAATTAATGTTGCAAATCAACCAGATAATAACATAAGCAGGAAATAATTACAAAATTCGTCTATTTAAAAGTAGCAAATATTATTACAAGGGTATTTATGTTTTTTAAATTTTATATAAAATCTATAAAAAATAATTTAAACACGAAATGAATACACAAATGAGTAATATTTGTACCTAAGACATCAAGATATTCAAAGCCTCAATTCTGTCATTTCATCCATCTGTTTCTTACATAATTTCTTTATAAATATGTTTTTACACAATTTTCTTTGACTCACATAATCTATGATTTGTCGCAATCTAATATTGGTCTCAAACCAATATTACTTGAAGTAATTATCAAGAGATCAAATTCTGCGAAACTAAAAATATAGACACTAAACCCGAAATTCGAGCATAATAGAAGGACCAAATCAACAATTAAACCAGAAAACGTAAGCTTATAATAATACCTTACGACGGATAGTGAGTAGTGCTTTGCCATTAGCATCCATAAGAAGGATGGATCCTTTATTCCCTTCCATATAATTATCCACCCTATATACCAAATCACCTTTACCATCGAACACCGTGAACCCATTACAGTTGAATATCAACGACTTCTTCCACACCGTCATAACCTCCTCCTTCATCTCCGCCTTACACGGCGGCACCCTGCCTCTAAAACTAGCGTTGGGATAAACCTTCGTCATTCGAGTAAACGATTCCAGCCTTCCTTTCTCTCTTCTTTTTAACTCCAAAAAACACGATCAAAGCAAGTACGAACTGTGTTTGGATATACATATATACGAGTTAAGAAGAGAGAATATATATATAGTGACAAAAGTCTACCACTGATAAAGACAAGAATCCCAACAATGGATTTGGACGGAGGAATAGTTGAAGAAAAAAAAGGAAAGGGATGTCGGGTACAGTTGACAAGACAAAAAAACAGGGGGCAGGCCCATAGCCATAGCTAAGCTTTACTTCAAAGACAACGAATATTATGAGTACTAAAATAAAGGTAAATTTTTGTGTGGTTTATAACTGCTTTACGGTGGGAAACAATGGAACACTTGTCGATCAGACAAGGGCTTTGTGTTAGATATTTTGATGAGGCTGAAATTACAATTGACCAATTCTTTGATAGTGTTTCCAGTAAAAATGACACGAGCCTGCGGCCGTTTTTTTATTTTTTACGCGTCTTAGACGTGGACATACCACACACTCATAAATTCACACGTGTAATTTGTGTGTTTTTCATATATTACCTCCAAATAAAAGCCGAATTAATTCATATAAAGTATGTGAGAACGAGGCTTGGAACATGAAATGGTTTAATATCGTTAAGGGAATTAACTGACTTTTTTAGAAGAAATTTTCGAACTGTCATTTGCCTAACAATCGACCAATCCACCTCGACAATGGTAGATATTATCCCCCGGCTGGTTTTATCGCCAACCTTTCCCTTCTTCCCTTTTCTTTGTTCTTGTTTTTCTTTTCTCAAATCCGAAATAACAAGTGTTTGTCCAATATGGTCTAATTTCGATAAGGCATTCTTATTGTTTCTTAGATATGTCTAACTTAGGACTTGTGTTCTTATATATCAATTTGCTATTTCGTAATGAAAGCTTTATGTTGAACAATTACCCCCCCCCCCCAACTTCATGAATGGATTTTAATTTCATAAATAATTCTACATTATCGGGTCACTGATTCGATTAAAAATTCAGGAAAAAAGAAAAACCCACTTCAACAGCTAGTTCAACAAGTCTGTACCAGTTCACGATTCAAAGACATTTTCCAGACCAATGCCCCGATCGGTTCCCGATCCAGCCGGTCCGACTAACCAGTCTGGTCCAATTCAAACATCCTTGCTACTAATGGAGTCACCAGAAAAACATTCTTCAACCAAGACCTACCTCGATTCACTCATTAAATCACTGCAAACTAAAGGTACATTTCATGTGTGCAACCAAAGATTAAAAAAATTGAAGGCTAATAATAACAAACCCAATATAGTTCAATTTTAGAACAAGTAAATCATCTTTTAACGTAAGTGATAAACACTAAGACCTTTTTTGTTTAGGAACTTCAATACACTTATCATATTGAGATATATATTCGTGTCTACCAAAGATTAACAACTCAAAATCCAAATCCAAATTATGCAATAATAATAATCATAAAACATCATGTTGAATCCTTGAGCTTCTTATCATTTAGCTTTTCAAGAGAATCCAAAACCAAACTAAAAAACATAACCCCAAAGGGTATTTTTTCAGATCTCCATTTGGCATAAAAACCAAACAATTATTAGAGCAAATAAACAAGCAATTTCATGCTAAAATGAAACCCAAAAAAAGAAAAACATGTCTTCTAACCATGAGTGAGAGCTCTCATTCCTTTTTTCCAATCCCATGAGACATGTTGTAGATCCCTCGTCCCTGAAAAAAAAAAAAAAACAAGCACACAACATAAGCAATAGTTTCGTTGATCTTTTTATTCGGCAAACAGGAGGCTTTAAAATTGTTTTAAGATAGTTTTACGATTGCGAATGAAACTCACGATTAAAAATAAGGAACTTGCAGCTAGAGCGGCGGGAATGGCAACAGATGTGATCTTATCGTAAGGACCTTTCAAGTAAGTGTGTTTGTGGATGCCTTGAAAATATTTCTGATACTCGATAATCTTTTCCCTAGGTCTGAATGGTGCCTCCGACATCCTGCTGTCACAAAGTTAAACATTCGGTTATACATCAAGTAAGAGAATAAGATTTTTCCAAAACTCCCTAAACCTCAACCCAACTTATTCTCTTTTCCCAAATCGGCACATTCATGCATAGTAACTATCTTCATCTATTTTAACCAATAAAACAATTGAATTTACATTAACAAGCAGACATCAATAGTACTCGCATCAACAAAATACAAGAAAACATCTTCCCCCCTATTTTTCAATAGCTACATTAAACAAGGGCAGACAATACACTATAGCAAGGTTTTCAGAATCAGACTGGTGGTCGAACCAGTCAGGACACCGGTTTGCCAGTTCAACCAGTTTTTTGCCTTGTTCAACCAGTCATTACCGGTTCCCAAATCAAATGGTTCAATGCCGTTCTCTAGCCTGGTACCTCGGCCAGTCTAGTCCGGTTCAAACAACCTTGCAATATAGCCTAGAAATCAAATTTTGCGTCTCAAGATTCGAGAAGCCCCTACAAAGAAATATTTTCATATGTGCATACATTCTAACTCAAATAAACTTAAAAAACTCTTCGATACTCGGTAACAAACCTCATTGCCCTTTTTCCTAAAGAAATGCAATAAGAACAAACAAAATGGGGATCAATAAACCCAGTTCAAACTCAATTTACAGTCCACCAGGGGGAGAATTTTATGAATATTTGGCTAGAACAATGATTATTTGGTTTCAATTACTCATAGGCTTACAATCTTAAACAATTAATTTACACTATTTTGAACAAATACCATAGATCAAATCCAATTCGAATTACCCAAAATCAGGAAAAGCGTTTCCAGTAAATCAAATCAGCAGATTCAAAGATAAGAAAACTAAAAAAAAAAAAAAATCAATTACTCAAAATTGAATTAAAACACATTTCAATATCGGATTCATAAGAGGAAAAAGAAAAGAATACCTGAGAGAAAACCAAGCTTGATTCTTCCTCTTCTTTCTTAGATTAGGGAAAAAAAAACCTAGAATTTCTAGACGACTTTTTTGAGCCTTTCGGGACTTGGATTAAGTTCGGGAAAATGGTGTCTAGTATTTTAAAAAAAAAATACAAAAGTTTGTATGGGCTGAGAGTGGCTGGCCCAATCATAAGAGGTTTTAATATGACCTTAGTCCCTGTACTCTTCAGAGTTTTGAACTTTAGTCCCTTTACTTGTTTGATTTGAAAATTAAAATCCTATTTATAACACTGGTAATTAATTTTCATTAAATTTGAAAAGTTAAAATTTAAAAATTAAAAGCCAACATATATTCAATACAGTAGAAGTTAATTAATTGTGTTAGCGATTGAATTTTAAATCTGGAAAAATAAAGAAATTAAATTCTTAAAAATTAAAGTAAAGTGATTGAATTTAAAAAATCCGAAGTACACAAGGACTAAATTATATATATATATGTAGTGATATAATCTTGACAAAGTTCATAAATCTCATAATCTATTAGGAATTTTTTTAAAAATATAGAAAACCATATAAATTTGTAATATACAGAGAATCTATTTTTTTAATAAAAAAACTGTTTTAATAAACCTATTGAATCAAACAAATCACAGATTCTCGATTGAATCGGTCTTACTTAATCTAATGAATTTTTAACACTCATTTACAATACATAAGAATTATATCTTGATATAATTTATATGAAATGTTTATATATTGATTTAATTCAGTTTTCACAAATTGTTAATATCGTTATCGTTATAACATCCTGCCTTACATATTGCATATGTGGACAATTATCCTTATCAAATATAAAAAAAATGAAACCAAAATTCCATATTATACATTTAAACCTCGAATCAAATTTTTATGTGCATAATTACAATAAATTAAACTTTACGTATCAAATTATTCTTTGTACGAAAATTCGTGTATATTTTGAAAATAAGATATTGTCATCATTGAATCTAACCTCTGTTTCTTCCTCTTTCTTAATTTTCCAATACCCTAAAACAAGTATAGTTTAATAGTAGCTTAGATTTCAATAAGTTTAGGGCTTGGTTTTGATGAATTCAAATTTGAGTTCTTTTTTTAAGATAAAGTGATTTTGTGTTTAGATTGTTTTAGTTTCAAATAGCGTCTATTTGGAAAGACAACGACGTGTCGAAATATATGTGCTTGAATCCGACCCATCAAACATGCCATCATTCCGATAAGACTTGTTAACGTCCTCAAAAGGCTCCCATAGGTAACTCTTCTCTATGTCAAACGTCACGTCCTTGCATATGTTGCATAGGTAGTTCTCGGCACATTGATTAAACATCCCATGAAGGTCGCATACATCATTACGTGGTTCGGTATGTGGTGGTAACATTGCTCGAAAGCGACGCAATTGAGGAAGATAGAGCTCGTGATATTGTCGATGGTGAGGAGCAGGACTTGAAGCACGCTGTTGTTGAATTTAACGTCTAAGAAGCTATTGCTTTTCCATGACTTGAATTGAATCCAGGATAGGTGAAGCATTTTGGCCAATGGGATCTATTGAAGGAATGTCGATGTTTCTTCGGTCGAACTAGATCAATTTTAGAACAAGTAAATCATCTTCAAACATAAGTGATAAACACTAAGACCTTTTTTGTTTAGGAACTTCAATTCACTTATCATATTGAGATATATATTCATGTTTACCAAAGATTAAACAACTCAAAATCCAAATCCAAATTATGCAATAATAATCATAAAATATCATGTTGAATCCTTGAGCTTCTTATCATTTAGCTTTCAAGAGAATCCAAAACCAAACTAAAAAACATAACCCCAACGGGTATCTTTTAAGATCTCCATTTGGCATAAAAACCAAACAATTATTAGAGCAAATAAACAAGCAATTTCATGCTACAATGAAACCCAAAAATGAAAAACATGTCTTCTAACCATGAGTGAGAGCTCTCATTCCTTTTTTCCAATCCCATGAGACATGTTATAGATCCCTCGTCCCTGAAAAAAAATAACAAGCACACAACATAAGCTATAGTTTCATTGATCTTTTATTCAGCAAACGGGAGGTTTTAAAATTGTTGTAAGATGGTTTTACGATTACGAATCAAACTCACGATTAAAAACAGGGAACTTGCTGCTAGAGCGGCAGGAATGGCGACAGATGTGATCTTATCGTAAGGACCTTTCAAGTAAGTGTGTTTGTGGATGCCTTGAAAATATTTCTGATACTCGATAAGCTTTTCCCTAGGTCTGAATGGTGCCTCCGACATCCTGCTGTCACAAAGTTAAACATTCGGTTATACATCGAATAAGAGAATAAGATTTTTCCAAAACTCCCTAAGCCTCATCCCAACTTATTCTCTTTCCCCAAATCAGCACATTCATGCATAGTATCTATCTTCATCTATTTTAATCAATAAAACAATTGAATTTATATTAACAAGCAGACATCCATAGTACTCGCATCAAGAAAATACAAGATAAAACAGCAACGACCAGTCTTCCCCCCTATTTTACAAAAGCTACATTAAACAAGGGCGGACAATACACTATAGCAAGGTTTTCAGAACCAGACTGGTGGTCAAACCAGTCAGGACACTGGTTCGCCGGTTCAACCGCTTTAACCGTTCAGTTCAACCAGTCCGTAAGAGTTCCCGGGTCAACTGGTTAAATACCCTTCTCTGGACCAGTACCCCGGCTAGTCCAGTCTGCTTCAAACAACCTTGCAATATAGCCTAGAAGCCCCTACAAAGAAATGTTTTCATATATGCATACATTCTAACTCGAATAAGCTTAAAATACTCTTCAATACTCGGTAACAAACCACATTGTATCAGTGCCCTTTTTCCTAAAGAAACGAAATAAGAACAGGCAAAATGGGGATCAATAAACCTAGTTCAAACTCAATTTACAGTCCACCAGGGGGAGAATTTTATGAATATTTGGCTAGAACAAGGATTATATGGTTTCAATTACTCATGGATTTACAATCTTAAAAAATTAATTTACACTATTTTGAACCAAAAAAAAAAAAGAAAAGAAACTAGGTTGATTGCTTTGTTCTTGAATCAATACATTCACAAGCCACGAGTACCATAGACCGAATCCAATAAACCCAATTCTAGTTACCAAAAAGAAACCCAAAATCAGGGAAAGCGTTTCCAGTAAATCAAAACAGCAGATCCAAATATAAGAAAACTAAAAAAAAAAAATCAATTCCTCAAAATTGAATTAAAGCACATTTCGATATCAGATTCATGAGAAGAAAGAAAAAAAAAAGAATACCTGAGAGAAAATAAAGCTTGATTCTTCCTCTTCTTTCTTAGATTAAGGGAAAAAACCCTAGAATTTCTAAACGACTTTTTTGAGCCTTTAGGGATTGGGATTAAGTTCGGGAAAATGGTGTCTTATATTATAAAATTATACAAAAGTTTGTATGGGCTGAGAGTGGCAGGCCCAATTCATAAAAGGTTTTAATATGATCCTAGTCCATTTAGTCTTCCGATTTTTGAACTTTAGTCCCTTTACTTGTTTGATTTGAAAATTAAAATCCTATTAATAACACTCATAATTAATAGTGTTATAGATTGAATTTTAGATCTGAAAAAAAAATTAAATTCTTGAAAATTAAAGTAGAATAATTGAATTCCAAGAGCCCAAAAAGCACAACGACTACATTAAATATATATGTAGTAATATTGATAAAGTTCATAAATAGAGAAAATCTAATTTTTTTTTTTAAAAAAATCAAAGTCTAGCAAAAAAAATTGTTTTAATAAACTTATGGAATCAAATAAATCACGTATTCTCGATTCAATCGGCCTTATTTAATTTAAGGAAATTAACACTCATTTGCAATACATACGATTTTTAAGATACTCGTTTATAAGGTAATTAAAATCCACATGCAAATTAAAATATCGGTACAATTCATATAATTATATAGCGATCCATATATAATTTTTATTTTTAAAATATTGATTTAATTTAATTTTCACATACCGTTAATATCATTATTGGTATAACATTATGCTTTACATGTTGCACATAAATATAATTATTGTTATCAAATATAAAAAAAATGAAACAAACAAAATTTCATGTTATATATTTAAACTACAAATCAAATTTTCACATGTATAATCACAATAAATCAAAATTCGCTTATTAAATTACTCATTGTATGAAATTTTACGGTTTAAGAAAAAATTATAGTCATTGGATCCAACCTTGATTCTTCCTCTTTCTTAGTTTTCAAATACCCTAAAACAAGTGTACTCTAATAATAGCTTAGATTTCGAGTAGTAAATTTTGATCAATTCAAGTTTGAGTTATTTAGGGCTTTTTTTTTTTTCCAAAATATTAGGTTACATGTTTAAAGTCGAATCAAATCGGATTCAGATCAATTCGAGTTCAAGTTCACATTCTTAAGATTTAAGTTGAATCGGATTCAAATCAATTCAAGTTTAGTTGTTGAAAGCACTTTCCCTTCACATTCCGAACCCGATAACTTTCAACTATTACCTTCACATTCTTAAGATTTGTGTTGTCATTTTCGGACATGATATTTGGGTGGAAAAAACACTTTTCCACCGCAAATTTGATCCCAAAAGCTTTTGCGGTGAAAAAGCACTTTTGGCTTCTCAAAAGCAATGAAGAACAGGGCCTCAATCTCGAAACTAAAACAGCCTGAACAAGTAACCAATGTTGGAACTAGATAGGACAAACCAATTGAACTGAGGAATGGAGTGTTGAATTTTCCATTAGTTAATGTTGAACTAGAAACCAGAAGCTTGACTGGTTTGAGGTCCAACAATGCAAGTAACCAGAAATTACCAAAACCCGAACCCGCCTAATTGATAGTTCTAATGACAAGAATATCTAAAATCTAGAACATGTGCGTTTAGCTTAATAAAAACGACTACCAGAGAATTATCGAACCACCGGCAGATCGCCACCGTATTATCATAGCTAGAACACGATAAAAGAATCAACAATCATTCAACAAAACTCAACCATGTATTCTAGAAAGCCGCAATTATAACCAAAATGTTAATGTCATTAACTAAAACTTTCTCAAACAAAATCCAAGAAGAGTTAAAACCATGTCCACCTACAGAATCCAAAACATTGAAAACTTACGTACGAGGGACCCTAGAAAGCCTTGATATTTGCTTTGCTTGCTTAGTCGAAGAGGCTGAAACCCATATCCTGCATTGAAACGAAATCAGATTAGTGAAGAACAAGCCAATTACAAATCAATACAAGTCGTAAAACTTCTAAGTACAAGTGATTACATCGTCGGATTCTTCCTTCTCCTCGACCTTCTCTTCTTTCTTGGCCTCGGCTGCAGGTGCAGCACCACCACTGCCACCACCAGCTGCAGGAGCTGCAACCGCAACAGCACCACCACCGGAAGGAACGGAAGCCAACTTCTCCCTTCCACTAGCAATTAGCTCGGTAATATCTTTGCCTTTAACTTCGGATAATAGCAACTCTATCCTATCATCATCAGCCTCAGCTCCAACTGCAACATTTAAAAAAAAAAAATTCATTCGAGTAATTCACCAAGAAATTAATTCCTAATTTTCCACTTTTCCTACTATTCGATAAAGTTTACGATCCCAAATTATCACAATAAGCGACAAAGTTTGAGATTTAATCCTTATACTTAAAAAAAATATTTACTTTTTTTATTTAAAAATCCTAATTAAATTGATAAACAAACATATGTAATTTTAATTAACATTTACCATCAATACAGTCATGTAATTGTACAAAATACAGAAGCGAATCATTATGAAGTATAAACTCAATATGCATACCTGATAATAAGCAAATTCTGATAGAAAAATACGAACAATGGGACTAGAATTTTAAAATTAAAAAATAATAATAGAGAAGATTTAATTTTTACTTTTAAATACAAAGGACTTAAATCTTAAATTTTGCTAGAATTAAGTACAATTAAAAATGAGCCTAAACTAACATAAAAAAGTTGAATTCTGCAAACAGTCCCTGTATTTTTTAAATATTAAAATTTTAGTGCTCAACAAACTATAACTGTTAAATTATTCCATTTCTAAAATCTAATGATGTGTAATGACATGCAGCTTGTTATAAAGACTTACAATGGTCTAATTAAAAAAATGAACAAATCGACGATTGTACGCAAAATAGAGGACTAACAATTGAATTTAACTAAACAAATTTAACTATTACTGTTTGGGAGAGGGCTAAATCAAATTAGAAAAATACAAGAACTAAAATAGATCAAATAGAAGTATAGGGGCTAAATCCATAATTTTTGAAAAGTACAGAAACTAATAGAAGAATTTAATCAAATAAAAATAAAGAATAGCGTTAGATCAGAGAGATTTCAAATCGAAAAATAAAAATAAAATAACATAGCTAAGTTTACCATAAATCATCCAAGCAAAATACCTCAGATCAAAGACGTTCCAAATATAAAATAAACTGATTAAAGAAAAAGAATGAGAAAAATTACCTGATCCGAGAATAACCTTCAAGTCATCGGCGGAAGGGGAAGCGTTTCCTCCCAGCACGGCCAGCAAGTAAGCGGCGACCACCTTCATTTTTACTTTGATATTGAGGGAACGGGAAATGGAGCCGCGGAGGAAAACGAAGTAGCTAGGGTTTGCACTTTGCTGTAAGAAAGGATGAAATAGTGTGTTGCTAGGGTTTTTGTTTTTTTTTTTTTCTATTGTGGCCGTCTGATTTAATTTCGGCCGTTGATAGTAAAGGCCCGAAGTTACGGTTTGATGGGCTCTCTTTGAGCCCATCTTTGAAGTTTCTACCTGCGTAAATGGGTTCAAGCCCATATTTTCTTATTTAAAGTCAATAATTTAGATCGAGAAATTAAATTATAAAATTTGAGGGACAACACAAAATCTAAGTAATAATTCAATAATTGATACAACGGATCAGTATTCATTGATGAGTAAAAAAACATACATTATATTCTAATCAATTTGGCAGATAATTTCCGATATCGGAAAAGAAAATTGTTTAAATTTTAATTTGCAGATTTATTACGTTCAAAACTTTTTAATGAAAAAAACTGAATAATAAAAGAAAATGAGAGTTTTCGATTGATCCAGATAATGTGAACATAAAATGTCATACAACAAGAACAACAATTTTAACAAACTAATGATTTATATGAAAACTTTCGAATAATTCAATAATTAATTTATAACTTTTTAAAATCAACTAACCAAAATGTAATCTAATAATTTAGTGACATAGGGTACAATTTATCTTATAATTTTTTTAGTTGGATTTGGTGTTAGAATCAATTTAATTAAGAAAATTCTTACCAAGCACAAATATGCTACAATGGGTAAAAGTATCACGATACATTAAAAGTTAAATTGTATGTGATCTCTTTACCCAAAAAATAAATAAATTAATCTCTAAATGATAGATCAAAGACTAAATTAATCATTTCGTTAAAAATTTTATCTATTTTTCTTCTAAAAATCAATTGTCATATGTTAACATGTAACACATGAGACACGCAATATGTAACTGTCTGATTATTGAACCACATGAGACACTCTTTGATTTAATACAAAAATTAATTCACTCATTTTTTAATAAAAAAACAAAATACAATTTAACTCTTAATTAAAAAACCTTTGATAAATGCATTCGATATTAATAGAACTTTTTATATCAGTATCATATAATTTTAAAAATTTCCTCTATAATATAAATTCATATCATACTTTGTCTTATATTATTTTTTATATCTTATTTTAAAATTATTTCAAATAAACCCTAAAATCAAAATACCATAAAGAAAAAACAATCTTAAATTCTTAACTTATATCATTATCATAACAAATAAAAATAAAAAGTGACAAAACATTGCCCAAAAAGAAGTTGGTTTAGATCAGCTGTTCCTCAACCTGCAAGCATACATGTATATATAAAAAAATCAGCATTGAGGAGAACAATGGGAGAATTAATATTATAATAATTATATCAATTATATCAATGAAGAAAAGCATATAGTTGCTTTAATGTCTTATGGTTTTTTGTCAATGAATCGGAAGTTTGACTGGTTTGAGCAGGTAAATATATCATGGAGACCCTGTATTAGAAGTGGAAATCATTTTGCTCCCTCTATTTAAAAAATAAGCAAATTAGTCTCTATACATTAGATCAAAGAGAAAAACTACTCTTTCTGTTAAAAATTTAATCCATTTCTACTGTTAAAACTTTATCCATGTACATCAACACACATGTGGCTATTCCGTCAATCACACCAATTTTTAATTGTACACTTTGAAAAAATTATTAACAGAATTGACCAATTTGCTCTTTGATCAAACATATACGACTAATTTGCTCATTTTTTTAGTAGTGAGGACAAATCGCAATCGAACTTCTAGGGCCTCCATGTTACTTTTACCGGTTTGATCTCTGGTTCGGTTATTAAAATATTGCAAGGGACCAAAAGTTACCAAAACATGAAATGACCAGACTAAAAAAAACCATACCCTAAACCCAAATATGAAACTAACCCAACACACATAATTCACAACGCTATTGACACGAAACATATAAGGCCTAGAATATGTTAGTTTATCTTAATAAAAAAAAAGACCACCAGAGACTTATTCAGCCATCGGCGGGTCAAAACCGCATTATCTATAGCTAGAACATGATATAAGTATCAACAGTCATTCAGCAAAACTCAAACATGTAATCCAGAAATCCACAATTATAACCGAGATGTTAATGTCATTAACCGCACATTCTCAAAGAAAAATGATCCGAGCCAAGACCAAGTTCAACTACAGAGCCAAAAACATCAACAATAAAGGAACTTACGTATGAGGGATCTTTGAGCATTGATATTTGCTTTGCTTGCTTAGTCAAAGAGGCTGAAACCCATATCCTGCATCGAAACGAAATTGCATTAGTGAAGAACACGCCAATTTAAGAATCAATGCAAGTTTTAACTTCTAAGTTAGGAAGTGATTACGTCATCGGATTCTTCCTTCTCCTCGACCTTCTCCTCTTTCTTGGCCTCAGCGGCAGGTGCAGCAGCACCGCCACCACCACCAGCTGTAGGAGCGGCAACCGCAACAGCACAACCACCGGAAGGAACAGAAGCCAGCTTCTCCCTTCCACTTGCAATTAGCTCGGTGATATCTTTGCCTTTAACTTCAGACAATAGCAACTCTATCCTATCATCATCAGCCTCAGCTCCAACTGCAGAATTTAGAACACACACAATCACACATTTATTTGGCTTCATAATGCTAAAGAATTCGCCAAGAACTTAATTCCCAATTCATCATTTTGCCTACCATGTGATAAAGTTTACGAATCCAAATGGTTAAATATGCAGTTAAATTTAATCCTTACACTTAAAAATCTATAACTAAATCCTCCTTTTTTTAAAAATTTAGAATCCTAATCCAATTGTTGACAACAGTTTGTAATTTCAATCAAAATTTGCCATCAATACACATGTAATCATACAAAATTTAGAATCAAAGTATTATTAAATCAATAAGCATATTTGAAAGTAAGTTTTTTAACAGAAAAATACTATCAATGTCATCTATTGAACTAGAGTTTTTAATTTGAAAAAAAAATTAAGAACAAGGACCGATTCTTAAAATTTGCTAAAATACAAGGACCAACGACATATTTAAACCATTCCAAATTAATATAACCAAGTACAACGAAAAATGAACACAAACTAAAAAATTAAGAAACCAAAATTACATGGAAAATTTCCCTAAATTCCGTTCAAATCCAACAAAGGCGTGAAAATGAAAATACTTTTAAAGTCAATGACTAGACTAGAAGTTTTAAATTGAAAATAAAAGACTAAGTAAAGGGACTGATTTTTAAATAATACTAAAACACAATGACCGACGACATATTTTGACCATTCCAAATTAATGTAATCAAGTACAACGAAAAATGAACATAAACTAAAAAGATTGAGAATACAAAAATTACAACATGGAAAATTTCCCTAAATTCCGTAGCTAAATTGACCATAAAATCATCGAAAAACAAGCACCGTCAGATTTTAAAAACAGAGAGAGCAAATGTAGTAAAAGAGAAAAGAGTGAGAAAAATGACCTGATCCGAGAATAACCTTCAAGTCATCGGCGGAAGGAGAAGCGTTTCCCCCGAGTATGGCAAGCAAGTAGGCGGCGACCACCTTCATTTTTACTTTGATATCGCGGGGACGAGAGTGGAAATGTAGCCGCGTAGGAAAAGGAAGAAGGCTAGGGTTTGCGGTGAAAGGATGAAAATGTGTGTTGCTAGCTAGGGTTTTTGTTTTTTAGATCGTGGCCGTTTGATTTAGTTTCAGCCGTTGATTTTAAATTTAAAGGCCCGATTTTAAGGGTTGATGGGTGCTCTTTGAGCCCATCTTAGAAGCTTCAACCTAGCTGAAGCCTGAAACTCGTATTTTTAGAGTAAACTATATTGTTACTCAACTATTAATAAATTTTTTTATCATCAAATTATAAAAAGTTATAAAATAGTCACTCAATTATCAAAAAAAAATTTTTTCGTCACCAACTATTCAATTTTTTTTGGTCATTAGTAGTTAAATTACTATTGCAAAGATAATTTGGCAACTTTAAAATTGTTATAATAACAACTTCAACCCTCAATATTTACACATTTTCTCAATTTAGTCTTGATTCCAACAAAGTTAACCCACAGCATTCACACATTGTGAAATTTTGTCCTTTTCTTTTTGCATATTTACTTTTATTTGTAACATTAAGGGTTTATTTTTCAAAAAATGATAAAAGATGAAAATTATTATGGATTTTCAGGTATTTCCATCTTTGGTATATTTCCAATCAAATTTAGTTGATACAATTTTTTAGGTGAAAATGTCACAAAGAAAAGTAAAATTGAAGAAAAAGACTAAATTACACAATGTGTAAATGTTGGGGGGTTAATTTTTTTAGAATCAATATTAAATTAACACAACGTTTAAATGTTGAGGGTTAAAGTTGATATTATGTCAAATTTAAAAGATATCATGTCATCTTTATTGTCCATTTAAAAGTTGTTGACCAAAAAATAAAAAAAATTCGAATAGTTGGGTGATCATTTTGCAACTTTTTATAGTTGGGTGACCAAATATGAAACAAACAAATAGTTGAGTGACTACATGTGTAGTTTACCCTATTTATAATTTAGCCTCTATAACTAAGAGCGGTGCAACAATAAAAAATTTATATTAAAGGGTCAATATCAAATTAGAGGTAAAGGTGTTGATGGGTCGAGACTAGGTATGAGATTAACATAATTTATACTTGCCCAAGCTCAACTCAATTCAAGATGTGGGCTTAAATTTTTACTCAAACCCACTTTAGGTCTACTCATATTATTTTTAAAATATATTTATATTATTTTTAATTTAATATTTAATAGTTTTATTTATAGTCATCTTAACATTTTTTTTAATGTTTATATTATACTAGTATTATATACCACAATAGATTTAATTTTTGTGTGTTATAAATTACATAATATAAATAGGCTTAAATGTTCAGCTTGTGCCTTACTCATTTTTTTAAATAGGCTTTCTTTTTATCCAAGCCAATTTTCAGACCTAATATTTTTATCTAAACCCTCACAAATTTCGGTCATGTCTTTGGGCTCAAGCCGATAGCCCGACTCATGAACATGTCTAATTAAAGGTGTTCATAATCATAAGTTGGGTGACCCCAACCCACTTTGGGTCAGGCTTGAGTTTAGTATTTTCAAGCTCAACCTGGCTTGTTTTATTGTTTAAAAATAATATATATATTAATATTAATATATATTTATAATTATATTTAAATAAAAATATTTTATTTTTATTTTTAAACAAGAGTAATTTGAGTGAAATAAGCTGAAATTTTTCTTTAAAACCGAGTCTAACCCAACCATTAACACCTCTAGATTGAATTATAAATTTTAAAAGGAAAACTATATATAATTTTATCATTTTATTAACAAAAAAATGATAAATGTTTGAAAGAACCAACGAAAAATCAAGCTCCCAACCTATTCTCTTTAGTATTGCCCTTAAATATATGAAAATATTTATTCAAAAGTGTTATAATTTAATATCATAAAATTTCGAGTTGAATTTGATGTGACAACTAACTCCATCTGGGGGTGTGTGCACCGAGATTGAGAATCAACACTATAAAACAATCTAATATAGGCAGTATGCTGCAAGACAGAGCAATTGTAATATTTATAATGTTAATGGAACACTCGAATATTCCAAGGATCGAACTTAAGAGTAACGTTAATGGAACACTCGAATATTCCAAGGATCGAACTTAAGAGAGTCAACGATTTAATGATTCCTACTTGGCAAGCATGCAATAAAGGATTCTAACTAGCTACTCACTAATTTCTATATTACGACAACACATAATTTAGAGGTTAATTAATCTAATCAACTACTTAGCATTGAAAAGAACTAAATTGTAAAATAGATAAAATTAAGCATATAGCAATTAAATGAAAAACAACTTGGTTGAATTTCATGTTGCTAACTAACCTTTGGATTAGGGATCTAAATCACTAAAATCCTAATTTGGCTTAATTTTACTTTTAAGTCTCCACTTTACTAAATTAGACAAATTAATTTGGTTTATTTCTCGATCTTACCAAACTAATTCGGGACTATCGAATTGGTGTTAAATAAGATCTCCTCTTGGTCTCACTTGTCTAAATTTTCCTTTAGGGACGTCAATCCTAAGTTTTGAAGTTTATTCGATTTAGTCTAGTTTTTATGATTTACTCCCTGTACCAAAAAAAAAAACAAACCAGACAACACTTCCATCAACCAACCACCTCTGATTTAGCCACTTGTCCTCATTTCTAAACAAACAACTGTAAAATAAACACCCAAAGCATGTATTAAGTTAAGTGCAAGAGATAGGTGTCGTAACCATTTTTTAAAAAAAAACGGGAATCGACTAAAGATAGGGAGTCGCCACCGATCTTTATTTAGGTGTGATCGGATCACCTTTGTTTTAACAAAAACATTTTGATTTACTAAAACAACGTTTTCGGTCTACGAAAATTTGAGAAAATGGGTTCGGGAGTCGGTTACGTGCGAGGAAGGGTTAACACCCTCGTCACGCCCACAACTGGTACCAAATTGATTGATTAATGTCTCCATGTCGAAAGTCTTAAAATTTTAAGAAATTATTATCTTTTGGAAATACTTGAATTTTCTCGAATTGAATATCAAGATTTTCTTGTTTCGGAAGAACAAAATATCACATCCAGTACATAGGACACGATGATTTTAGTCCTCGAATCCAAGATTATCTCTTAACTCCCGAGACTCATGCGTTAAAATATCAAATAGGATATTCACATGTTTAGCCAAACGAAAGAACCGAAACCCAACACATAGGGCACGATTTTTTTCTGAATTTCACGAACATAGAATATTGCCTTATTTTGGAAAACTTTTGCTTTTGGATAAAATTTGTAAGAGATTTTTGGTGAGGTTTTAAAGAAGTAGGATTCAAAACGCAGATGGAATTACGTGACGAAAAGAACGATAGTATAACGTGAATTTGGTGCAATGGCGGCATAATACACATAATACATGACATTGGCATTACTATTCTAAAATATTAATATGCATGAATATTAATAACTATAATGGAACAATAATAATAATGGCGATGATATCAATGACATGAAAATACAAATAAACAAATTATAATACATGCAAAAATGATAATCACACATCTCATGCTATTTAAATATCAACATCAACAATCGAGGACAAATAATAAAAGCATCATATATGACCTTTTTGGAAAAAAAAACAAGTTGAAATAATTAAAACGTATAAGCATAAAATTTAAAAACACCAATAGATTAGTTCAAATGGATGATGTAAAAAACCAAATTTAGAACCGATGATAATAAGGAAATAATTTTTTAGAAATGACGTAGGAAAGCTTTAAATAAAATAGTTCTTGTATATATATATATATATATATATATATATATATCTATGTGTAAAAGTATAAAATTATAATGTGGAGAAAACCTAATATAATAATAAATCAACCAAAATAAATAATATACGAAAGATAATGTGTGTATATAGGTATATATATAATCTTAAAATAAACAGTATATGTGTAAATATATAAGTTTTAGGGAATGTACATAAAAATCTAAAATAAATAAATGATCATAAGAACAAAAATTTTGAAAATGAATATATATTCAAACGAGTCAAGGACCGGGTTGAAATCAGAATAAATAGGAGAGGGTTAAATTTGCAAATGGGTAGAAAACGAACGGGGACCACATCGCTGTGCGCGTAAATGTAGGGGAACTAATCCAGAAATAAACCCAAATAGCAAAATGTGGCGTTCAAACGGGGCTAAATCGTAAAATAGTTAGAGAACCGAAGGGCCAATCGTGAAATAATCCTTTTAAAGCGCAGAGGGGCGTGGATCCGGGTGGCCTCACGGGTCAACACGCGGACCTTATCCCCCCTAGAACGGCGCCGTTTTGTTAAGCAATTAAGAAACCCTAAATTATTTCGAATATCTTAGCCCCCATTTCATCCCCTCAGCCGCAACCCCAGTTCTTCTCCCCCTCAAGCCCCGAATGTGTCACCATGAACGACGAACAACGGCACTTGGAGGGTCGGCTCTCATTCGGAACCGATTTTAGGCCTTATTCTCCGATTGGCTTCTCCGTTTATCTCCGATTGCGACGAAGAAAACGAAGACTCTCGCGGAGATACACGTTCCCCCCCTTTTCAAATGTTGACAGATTCCTCTTCCACCGACGCGCTACCATCGTTTTGGTGGCCGACGATAGCCTAGGTCCGACCCCTGACCCCTTTTGGTTCCCAATCCCGCTTCGTCGATGAAAAAAAACTCCGATGACGCGAGCCCGGGATTCAGGTAAGTTCTTTCCCGTTTCTTTCTTTTTTGTTTTATGATTGTTTTTATTCGTAAAATGAACAAAGTGGATAAATAAAGTAATAAGAAATGATAACAGAATATGAAACGAAATCAACCTTCTATTGCGCTTTGTGATTGATGTTTTTTTTTATTTTGGTTTACAGTGTTCCTAGAAGATTTCCGAAAAAATCCGAACCCCTATTACATAAATTTTTACGGCTTTATAGCCAAATACGAGATTCTTTTCTATTATTCAAGCTATTTCCCCTATTCTTCTCTGTTTTTGTTGTCTCCGTTCTTGTTTTTGATGTTGTTTGCAGGTGATGGGCGAGGCTGGTGGTGACCGAGGCATGATGGGCTGGTGGAGCCGGGGGCCGAGGCGCATGGGCGTGCGAGGCGAGCAACGAGACGTGGGGAAGGGGCGCGCGTGGGAGATCGGGACGACGCGCGCGGGCAGTTGGATCGACGCGCGTGCAACCGACGCACGACGGCGCTGGAGAGAACCCTAGGGTTCTCTGAACCTGTTCAGTATTTTGGGCCAATGTGGTTGGGCTCGGGTTTGGGTAGGATTTGGGTCTGGATTATGGGTCAGGGTGTAAGTGGGTATTGGGTAATAGTTTGAGTCAAGGGTAGTGTTTGGGCTTGCACTGTTTGGATTGGTGTAATTATTTGGACTGTAATTGGACTTTTAATGGGCTTTGTTTCATGTATTTTATTTTGTTTTGTTTTGGGCATTTTTATGTTGGGTTTCAGAAATGTAAATGGACATTTGGACAATATTTTTTTTTATTTATTTGGACTTTTATAACATTTGGTTTTTTCTTCTTTTCCATCTGATTTTGTTTTGGCTAATGGGCCCGGGTTTGGGTTTTGGTTAAGAGCCCGGGCAAAATATGGTTATTACAGCTGCCCCTCTTTACTCATTGTCGTAAAACGATAATAGAGCAAAGACAAAAGAAGAACCAATTTTACCCGGTTGTGATGTGCAATGCTTTAACAGAGCCCCTACCATTAGGTGGTATTTCATCATCGCTGAAGGAGATGAAATTATCCGCGTTTAAATTGTTCAACCACCTATCGAGTTTTTCAATGGGCACATTGCTTGGCACATATGCTTGGTTCAACACCTTTAGTAATGCGTTTCGATGTGGCTCTGAGTTCAACAACAAGGATAATACTGAGATTTTTGTTGGTTGTTTATTCAGCTGTTCCACAACACTGTATTCGCTGTGCTTAATGAACTTTAAGAATTCCTGTGCTTCATCCTCGGTCACTGGTTCCTTTGCTCCTCGTTCAGATTGTATTTCAACCTCGCCCTCGGCCTCGAGTATTGGTGCCTTCCCTTTCTGACTCGTGCCAACGGTTTTCTTCCTCGTCTCAACCACCTTAGGGGAATAGCACCTCCCACTGCTGGTAAAATGCCCCACCTCACTGATGCTTCCAGTTGTAGCCTCGGGTGTGGTGACGTTGACATCATACTTCCATGGCACCGCCTTGCTATCCGTGTAAGGGAAAGGGGAAGGTACTTGGATTATCATTTTTGGTTTCCTCTCTTCTTTCTTTGCCTCGTAGTAGATTACCAAAGGCCGATCGGCACTGTAGGGAGGTCCTGATGATTGGCCCTCAGATGCAAATATCTCCTTTCCACCGGTCTCTTCCATCTTATTGAATATTTCCACCTTTTTATTGTCCATCATGCTTTGAAGCAGCTCTTTGAACTCCTTGCAAGATTGGATATGGTGTCCTGATATGCCGTGAAAGACACAGAAACTTGGACTCTTCACGCTTTCCTCCTTGAAATTCCTATCGAGCATGCCCTTCTCAACCATTACTTCCCAGACCTTCTCCAAAGGTGTCCTTATCCTAGAGACACAGCTTCTGGCTCGCCACCTATCTTCCGGTGTCACCATATTCATGTTCCCTGTGGCATGGTTAGGGAGCGGGTTTCTTGTCATATTGTTGGTATCGTCAAACCGCAAGATCCCGGCATCGATGAGGCCTTGCACTCTTCTCTTAAAGGCTAAACAGTTATCTGTAGAGTATCCCTGATTCCCGGCATGATACATGCAATTAGCGTTGGGATCGTACCACTTTGGGAACGGGGGCTTCAATGGTGCCATGTAATGTGGTGAGATTAACTGTTTTTCCAATAGCTTCGGGCACAGTTCTCCGTATGACACGGGAATGGGGGTGAATTGGGGTCTATCAGGGTTGGGTTTTACTGGTCTTTGTTCGTTTTTTGGCTGACTTTGGGCAGACATGGTATTTGGCGGGAATATGGTGAATGGTCTTTGATTGTCGGCGGCATAAACGGGATAGGGAGGAGGTGCTTGATAGTAAGGGCGAAACTGAGGTCGTGGTTGTGTCGGATATGGATTAGGAACATAATGGCTCCCGGTCCCCACCATATGGGCTTCGGGATCTTTTTTCTTTGCAGGTGTTGGTCTTTTCGAGCTCTCAGGGCCCTCCATTCTTCCACTTTTGATGCCATTTTCGATGAGTTCGCCAGATATTACGAGGTCGGCGAAATCTTTCGTGGCGTTTCCCACCAGTTTGTCGTATAATGACGCCCTCAAAGTATTGATAAAAAGGACCGTTACCTCACTTTTAGTTTGTGGGGGCTCGACCTGGACTGAGAGATCCCTCCATCTCTGAGCGTATTGTCTGAAGGTCTCCGTTGGCTTCTTTTCCAACATTTGTAGCGTCATCCGGTCGGGAGCCACATCAGAAACATGCTTATATTGTTCACAGAATGCAGTTGCCAGGTCCTTCCATGACCGGATCCTCTTGGTGCTAAGCTGATCATACCATCGGAGGGCCGATCCGATCAAGCTATCCTGGAAGCAGTGTATTAACAGCTTGTCCTCGTTCAAGTGTCCAGCCATCTTTCGACAGAACATAATAAGGTGTGCTTTCGGACATCTCGTTCCCTCATACTTCTCAAAATCCGGCACCTTAAACTTTGGGGGTAGAACCAGATCGGGCACTAAACTAAGCTCCTTGGCACTTAGCGCAGAGAAGACTCTGGTACCTTCCACCGCCTTGAGTCTTTCTTCTAGACTCTTATATTTTTCTTCAGCATCATGGCCATTCCTCTTTAACCTAGCTATTTCTATCGGATCATCCAAATCCGGAACTATCAGATTAGCCGAATTATCTCCAGCGTTTGATACGTATATACCTTCCCCCAGGTGGGTAGGTGGGGTGGGTAGTTGTTCCAGGCCTACTGGGTTACCTTGAGGATATCCTCTTTGCGTTGCATGAGCGTGGGGTGGCGTGAATCCTGGGGGACAGAGCGGATCTTGACTATCCCTCGAATGGGGCTCCGTAATGTCAGGACTTTGCGCGAGTCCTTGTCCTTTGGACATGGCCGTCAACATCTTCAACATTCTATCCATTTGATCCTTATGTTCTCGCGATTCCTCGCGGGACCTCATCATCAGGTCCCTTGCTTCTTGCTGTGACTTGGCTAACTGTTCTTGCCACTCTTTCTGGGTTCTTTCCATCCTTTCAATCCTCTCATTGAGTTCGGCGTCCATAGCTCTAGTTCTTAAGCGTGTCCTATAGGGATGATGTGATTCCAGGTTCGTAATGTCGTAGCTGCGGATTATGCGATTTTAAGTTTAGCGAATAGTTAAGGTGATATGATGCTAATGCATGTAATGTAATGCGAATGCATGGTATGAATGCGGAAAAAAAGGTGTTGACTTAATTCAATTTCATTAGATAAACTTCACTAGAAAACAAATTTCCTTTCATAAAACGAACGATTACATATACGGCTTAGCCCTAATGCCTAGGTCCTTAACTTTCCTAAGAAGCCAAGCTAAACTCTGGCCTCGCTCCGATCCTGACTCGTACATTAGACTTAACGCATCTGCCCGAACCGCTAAGGCTTGTAAATGGTCGGCCACCTCTCGGATTTGAGCCACAGCCTCGCCCATTACATAGTCTCTGTTTCTGATCTGTTCTTGAGAATGGTGGAGCTGCTCCATCCAATGCTCATTGTTTGCTTCAAGGAGCTCAACTCGGTTTTTGATATCTTGTAATGCAGTCTCGAGCTCCCCTATCCTTCCTCTCATCTTCTCGATTTTGTTCTGACTGGCTCTTAATTCGACTACTGAGTTACGACTACGGTGGAGGCGCAGTGATTTTTCTAATTCTGCTACTTGGGCGCGTAACCCCTCCTTTTCGCTTTGGCTTTCTAACAGGTTCTTTCTCAAAGCGTCCTCTCGCACCCGAGCCTCTTGAAGTTTCCTCTCCCACTGATCGGTCTTGGATTTTTCTTCTTCAATTTCTTGCCGCCATTGCTCCGGTGTCTTACCTAGACCCGCAGTTCTGATAGACATGCGCAACTTCTTGTAGTCCGTCTTTAAGCTATCCAAATCTTCTTCGGCTTTGTTCTTCCCTTTTTTAAATTTTTCAGCCTCGAACTTATGGACGTCAACATCTAATCCCAACTGCATCTTTTCTTCTTCTAGTTGCTCTATCCTCTTACCCAATTCCCGACTCTTTCTCTCGAAATCTTGCTTGATAATTTCTACCTCAGTTGGGATCACTTGCAGCTGTTCCTCTATTGGTCGAGTATTTCCTTGGATTGGCCCTGGGATATTGTCATTGATTCTTTTGGACCACCATTGATTGTGCTCGGGGGTCACCATGGGCCCTATGGCGAGTCTCTTCATTTTCCGAGTTTGGGTCCATGCATCTGATATTTCGCGAACTCTCTTCTTATAGTTGTCATCTTTGTACGAAAATTCACATTGGGTTAGTCCATGTGTTGCGGGTATGAACTGCCTCGATTGATACTGCCTTATCACTAGTAACGGGGCATACCCAACAGCTCCCCATATTCCGAGTAGAGGAACCCGGTCGAACCCTCCACACCGATACAAGATCTCGTCGGTGATCATCCATGGAGCTTTCCATACTACATCTTTGACTTGCAGGTTTTGGAGAATCGCCATCCACTTCTCTCCAGATAGGTCATCTCGTCTTGGCGTACTTGCTAATTCCTCTAGAGGAGAGTAGTTCTCGAAAAAGATCTTGCATGAGGCTTTCTCTCGCTTCCAAAAATGGCAATGAAACCAAGATAACAACAACTACGCACAACCCACGAACCTCCCTTCGCCCGCTCTTCGGCAAGCGTTCAGTGATCTGAAGGTCTAGGCTAAAACTGCAGGGACGGGTGTAACTCCCTTATCAAGTTTATCGAATAGGTCTGAAACCGCATCCTCTATATGTCCTAACGCCTTGGGAAAGACGACCAAACCATAGATGCTTAGAGCGAAGACGTCGACCCTCTTCTTCTTATTAGGATGTGCCAAGATCAAGTCCCTTAAGTGTTTCCAAGGGATGCACTTACAATCTCCCTTTTGCTTAATTCGAGTCGTGACCCATTGCTCGCTCATCCCCGTGATGTTCATTAACCTTTTTGAGAACGTCGGCACATTTGCGAACCTTGAATACACCTTATCAGTTTGAAATCTCGGGCACCGAAGCAAAGCTGTATACTCCTCCACTGTAGGCACCAAATCCACCTCTCCAAAAGTGAAGCAACTGTAGGCGGGGTTCCAAAACTGAGTAATAGCTCGGAGTAGGTACTCGTCTACCTTGATAGCTCGGAGTAATAGCAGTTGTTTATCCTCGTTTCCCCATGAGTTCCATATTTCTTTTAATTCTCGCAGATCATTTTGCGCCGCGCTGATACGGGTGAAATTCCATAACTCTGATTCATGCCTTACTGTCAGACTGTCCCCCTTTTCTTGCTGTATTCTTTCAGACCACACCTGAACTACCGCATTATCCTCCACTCTATTGAGAAATCCCTTTTCCATGTTAAGCTTTTCTATTTAGTAACCGAATGTGGATCAACACCTTTTTATGATGAAATGCCATGCAATAAAAGCAAAACACGACAGGTTAGTATCAAGTACAAAGAAGGAAACTGAAAATAAACAGGAAATGATCAAACTCCTATTTAAGGTGGTGACTAAGGTTCACACGGTTCTACCTACAATGGGCCCCTAGGTCTTTCTATATGTGGTTCGGTTCTAAAGCGAGGGTACCTGAACCAGCAGATTCCTCGATCCTCACCCATTATAGGCTCATATAGACCGAGTTCAGTTCAGGGGAATACATTTCCCTATGGCTGCACGGAGATAAAAATCTCACGAAGACATAGGTACGGATGTATCCCGAAAGTGATCCACTATCTTGCACGGAGGTAAAAACCTCACGAAAGAGTAGCTTCTCACTCCCACTTAAGGGTGTGACCGCAGTCATGCAATGCAATGCCAAAATATTTCACAAGACTTGACAGTATGGCACAAACGAATGCATCAAAGAGAAACATGATTTTTCAAAACATCTTTCCAACTTTTCAATCGAAGGGGCAAAAATCAATCAATTTACGGCCTGACTCTCGGTGTCCCCAGTGGAGTCGCCAAGCTGTCGTAACCATTTTTAAAAAAAAAACGGGAATCGACTAAAGATAGGGAGTCGCCACCGATCTTTATTTAGGTGTGATCGGATCACCTTTGTTTTAACAAAAACATTTTGATTTACTAAAACAACGTTTTCGGTCTACGAAAATTTGAGAAAATGGGTTCGGGAGTCGGTTACGTGCGAGGAAGGGTTAACACCCTCGTCACGCCCACAACTGGTACCAAATTGATTGATTAATGTCTCCATGTCAAAAGTCTTAAAATTTTAAGAAATTATTATCTTTTGGAAATACTTGAATGTTCTCGAATTGAATATCAAGATTTTCTTGTTTCGAAAGAACAAAATATCACATCCAGTACATAGGACACGATGATTTTAGTCCTCGAATCCAAGATTATCTCTTAACTCCCGAGACTCATGCGTTAAAATATCAAATAGGATATTCACATGTTTAGCCAAACGAAAGAACCGAAACCCAACACATAGGGCACGATTTTTTTCCGAATTTCACGAACATAGAATATTGCCTTATTTTGGAAAACTTTTGCTTTTGGATAAAATTTGTAAGAGATTTTTGGTGAGGTTTTAAAGAAGTAGGATTCAAAACGCAGATGGAATTACGTGACGAAAAGAACGATAGTATAACGTGAATTTGGTGCAATGGCGGCATAATACACATAATACATGACATTGGCATTACTATTCTAAAATATTAATATGCATGAGTATTAATAACTATAATGGAACAATAATAATAATGGCGATGATATCAATGACATGAAAATACAAATAAACAAATTATAATACATGCAAAAACGATAATCACACATCTCATGCTATTTAAATATCAACATCAACAATCGAGGACAAATAATAAAAGCATCATATATGACCTTTTTGGAAAAAAAAACAAGTTGAAATGATTAAAACGTATAAGCATAAAATTTAAAAACACCAATAGATTAGTTCAAAATGGATGATGTAAAAAACCAAATTTAGAATCGATGATAATATAAGGAAAATAATTTTTTAGAAATGACGTAGGAAAGCTTTAAATAAAATAGTTCTTGTATATATATATATCTATGTGTAAAAGTATAAAATTATAATGTGGAGAAAACCTAATATAAATAATAAATCAACCAAAATAAATAATATACGAAAGATAATGTGTGTATATATGTATATATATAATCTTAAAATAAACAGTATATGTGTAAATATATAAGTTTTAGGGAATGTACATAAAAATCTAAAATAAATAAATGATCATAAGAACAAAAATTTTGAAAATGAATATATATTCAAACGAGTCAAGGACCGGGTTGAAATGAGAATAAATAGGAGAGGGTTAAATTTGCAAATGGGTAGAAAACGAACGGGGACCACATCGCCATGCGCGTAAATGTAGGGGAACTAATCCAGAAATAAACCCAACTAGCAAAATGTGGCGTTCAAACGGGGCTAAATCATAAAATAGTCAGAGAACCGAAGGGCCAATCGTGAAATAATCCTTTTAAAGCGCAGAGGGGCGTGGATCCAGGTCGCCCCACGGGTCAACACGCGGACCTTATCCCCCCTAGAACGGCGCCGTTTTGTTAAGCAATTAAGAAACCCTAAATTATTTCGAATATCTTAGCCCCCATTTCATCCCCTCAGCCGCAACCCCAGTTCTTCTCCCCCTCAAGCCCCGAATGTGTCACCATGAACGACGAACAACGGCACTTGGAGGGTCGGCTCTCATTCGGAACCGATTTTAGGCCTTATTCTCCGATTGGCTTCTCCGTTTATCTCCGATTGCGACGAAGAAAACGAAGACTCTCGCGGAGATACACGTTCCCCCCCTTTTCAAATGTTGACAGATTCCTCTTCCACCGACGCGCTACCACCGTTTTGGTGGCCGACGATGGCCTAGGTCCGACCCCTGACCCCCTTTTGGTTCCCAATCCCTCTTCGTCGATGAAAAGAAACTCCGATGACGCGAGCCCGGGATTCAGGTGAGTTCTTTCCCGTTTCTTTCTTTTTTGTTTTATGATTGTTTTTATTCGTAAAATGAACAAAGTGGATAAATAAAGTAATAAGAAATGATAACAGAATATGAAACGAAATCAACCTTCTATTGCGCTTTGTGATTGATGTTTTTTTTTTTATTTTGGTTTACAGTGTTCCTAGAAGATTTCCGAAAAAATCCGAACCCCTATTACATAAATTTTTACGGCTTTATAGCCAAATACGAGATTCTTTTCTATTATTCAAGCTATTTCCCCTATTCTTCTCTGTTTTTGTTGTCTCCGTTCTTGTTTTTGATGTTGTTTGCAGGTGATGGGCGAGGCTGGTGGTGACCGAGGCATGATGGGCTGGTGGAGTCGGGGGCCGAGGCGCATGGGCGTGCGAGGCGAGCAACGAGACGTGGGGAAGGGGCGCGCGTGGGAGATCGGGACGACGCGCGCTGGCAGTTGGATCGACGCGCGTGCAACCGACGCGCGGCGGCGCTGGAGAGAACCCTAGGGTTCTCTGAACCTGTTCAGTATTTTGGGCCAATGTGGTTGGGCTCAGGTTTGGGTAGGATTTGGGTCTGGATTACGGGTCAGGGTGTAAGTGGGTATTGGGTAATAGTTTGAGTCAAGGGTAGTGTTTGGGCTTGCACTGTTTGGATTGGTGTAATTATTTGGACTGTAATTGGACTTTTAATGGGCTTTGTTTCATGTATTTTATTTTGTTTTGTTTTGGGCATTTTTATGTTGGGTTTCAGAAATGTAAATGGACATTTGGACAATATTTTTTTTTATTTATTTGGACTTTTATAACATTTGGTTTTTTCTTCTTTTCCATCTGATTTTGTTTTGGCTAATGGGCCCGGGTTTGGGTTTTGGTTAAGAGCCCGGGCAAAATATGGTTATTACAATAGGGTTAAGAAAGCTCAAGTTCTTGAAAGATGCTTGAAGAAGATGGCAATGATAACAAAGCTAATGCACAGGAACACTAAAAATTAGATTTTTATTTAAAAAACTAAAAATGGAACTAGGCTATAGTAATGGCTAAGGATGAAACTGAAATTACAAAAGAGTTTAGAGTACCAAACAACAATTAAAACCAAGCTACAATGTTAACTAACTATCTAAAACACTAAAAATAACCAGAAAAATACAAAACCTTAAGGAACGTTATAGAAGAAGAGAAAAGAACCAAGTTAAAAGACAATAAGCAAGAGGAACAAAAGAGCCTCCTTTTTCATCCAACAAAAAGTGGCTTTAAACATCAGATTAAAACCCATATTTTTGGACCAAAATGTCCCTAGACGTCTATTTTTTTGTTGGGGCTAAGGTTGGATAAGAACTAGCCTTGCAGTCATTTTTTGTCTCTTTAAACAGTGGTGTCGCGAGACCCATGATTTGATGTTGTGATACCAAGGGTAGTAAGCAACTTGGGCTCGTGAGGGTTCTTCGTTGTTGCGACATCACTTCTCTTAGTGTCTTGACACCCAACTTTTGCCTCCACTTCTAGAGATATCACGACCTTGGTGCTTTAGTATCGTGATTTTGGCTGGGTGTCGCAACACTATCGACAATTTGCCCTATGTTGATTGCTCATTGAAGTTTAGCATCCTTGAGGCGTCTGTGCTTGCTATCGCGACTTCGAAAAGATCAATGTCGAGACACTCACTTTAATTGGCCATTATTAACGTTCTACATCCACTCAACAACCTCATTAGGTCCCCTGGGTCTCAAAAAGGTATAAAACACATAAATACCATTTATTAAGGATGAAAACCAAAACTAAAACAAAAGTAACAAAAGGCACTCAAATTGCTCAAGAATAAGTTCTTCAATTATAGTGAAGAGCTGAATGTACCATATCAAATTACGGCAAATCAATAACTAAACTTAATTAAAAAGATTATATAAAATTTAGAGTATGATAGAAATAATAAAACAAAGTGAAAAGTATTTAAATGTTTCGATTTTAAATAAATAAATAAATATTTAAAATTGTCTTAATAATGATTTGCCAACTTTTTTTTTATAATAAACATGTGTAAAAGCTTTTTTTAAAAAAATCATGTGTAAAAGCTAGAAAGTATTTTATCCTATTTTTTAAATTTATTTTTCAACTAAAATAAATAAATAAATAGTGGATCAAACTATTCAGCTAATGTAACAATATGGTCAAGTTTGTTTTGTTTTTATTTTTAAGTTATTCAGATAGTTTCTGTCCTTTCTATCAGCTGTTTAGTTCTATTTCTTCAAGTTTGGTGAAAGGAGAAAAATTTTTAGGGGTTGAAATTAAAATTTAATTTTTATGATAGTAAAAATATAATTTCATCATTTTAATAGTTTATATCTTTATAATTTTTATTAAAGGATTTTAAAGTACAATTCTACTTTTACTAATTTAAAATTTTAAAAATTTTAAAGGACCTAAATAAAAAATTTTCTATTTTAACAAGGGTGGGGTCTCTACCAACCCCTGACTACGCCGCTATATAACGGTCACTTCTCCTATATTAATATCATCAGCTATTTTTGTTTTTTTTTTAAACCTAGTGAAAAACTCATGAAAAAATAGTGACTCAGCTCATAAATAATATCATCAGCTCATAAACCTTGTGTAAAATATGTAAAATATGTAAATTCATATAATACTTATAATTATTATTTATATCTTATTTTAAAAACTATTTTCAAATAGACCCTAAAATCAAAACACCATGACAAAAACTCAAACAAGAAGTTGCATGAAATTTGCAGTTCCTATCTCTTAAAAAAAAAAAAAACAATATCCAAAACATAAAAATAAATCTTAAATTATTAACTTTTTTCACTATCTTAATAAAAAAATATTATAAAGGGTAAACTACATCCAAGATCATTAAACTATTAATAAATTTACATTTTAATTGTTTAATTTTAAAAAGTTGCAAATTGGTCACTAAATTGTTTGAAAGTTTTCATTTAAGTCACTGAACTATTTAAAAGTGTTTATTTAAATCAATAAGCTGTTAAGGTTTTTTTTTTTAAGTTAGACTAGTAAACTCTATATGATGACTCGACGATTGGTATAGTAGATCAGTACCCATCGACGAGTAGAAGAACATACCTTAGATCCAAGACAATTTGACGATCGGTATCAGAGATCGAAGAAAAAAGCTGATTGGATTTTAGTTTGCAGATTCACGACATTTAAAATTATTCCATTAAAAAAAAATTGAACCATAGAAGAGAAGAGGATGCAAGCGGTGTGAATAGAGAAAGCCATATAACAATGGTTTTAACAATCCGATGATTTAAATAAAAACTTTTGAATAGTTCGAAAACCATTTTATAACTTTTTAAAATTGAATAATTAAAATCTAAACATACTAATAGTTCCATGAGTTTAGTTGTAATTTGCCCTAAAAGAAAGACAAAACATGGGCGAAAAAGAAGTTTGGTTTAGACCAACTGTTCCAAAACCTGCAAGCATACATATGAAATAATACTATTGCATAAAGGGGAACAATGTGAGAAATGATATTTATTACATGCATTAAGAAAACGTGGTAAACATGTTAAAAACAATCTATTACATGACATGTTTTTATAGATAAAGTCGGCAGCAAAGGGACAAGTTCAGAGCTAACATCAAATACTAGTCTAAAGTATTTATCTATTCGAATTAAATATTATATAGTAGAATTAAGATATAATTTATCCTGAATCAAGATAATTTTGGACAATGATTGTTAGAAGTGGACCGAGTCATGTGTGAACTAAGAAAATTTTTGTAGGGGTCGAAATTAAATTTTAACTTTAACTTTACTGATTTAAAATTTTAAAATTTCTAAAAGATCTAAATGGACAATTTTCCAATTTAAGGGGGCCGGAGCCCCTATCAGCCCCTAGATACATCAGTGGACCAAGCTATGAATTTAGAACATTTTTTAGGAGGGTCGGAATCAAAATTGTAAATTTTTTAGAGGTTAAAAATATTATTTTATCATGTATTAGTTTATGGTTTCGTCATTTTTTGAAAGAACTAAATAGAAATTTTTTCATTTCGGGTACTATATATAAAATTATAATTTAATGATTTTTAAGGAGATTGAATTGTAATTTTCATTTTTTGATCGATTTTTGAATGAATCACTCGAAATCATTGAATTTAGACAATAAATCGATTGAATCGATTTATAATTTATAGTTTTTAATAATTTATTTAATTAAAAATAAAACAATAATCGAAACCAGTCAAATCAATGTTTGTTAGGTTCGACCACCAATTCGGTTTTTAAAATAATATTTTAGGTAAGACTTATGTGTGGAGGGATTTAAATCAGATATAATTTTAGATAAAACTCAAACATAATTTTACGCATGAATAAATTTTGAACCCAAACACTCAACATCTAGTGTTTGGGCTTTTTCCAACAAAAATTTAAAAGGTTTTTATTTAATTTTTAGTCTTCTATTTAATTTTTCGTTTTTTTATCAAATCACACAAAAATAGATGAAAAAGTTATTTTTTTTTAACTTTGCTGAAATGAAATACACGTGGATGACATGTCATCTAGGGGTGAGTATTCAATCGAATCGAATCGAATGAAAAAATTTTGAGTTAACTGAGTTGACAAATCCTATTTTATCATCCTAAATCAATTTGAAATTATCTTGAATTGAGTTGAGTGAGATGAAATTCGAATCGAATCGAATATATTTGTTCGAGTTAAATTAAAAAAAAATGAATTTGGATTCTTGTAACCACTGTCACCCACCATAATCAATGCTCATGTTAATTGAGCTAAGACTCAAAAAATTAAGTGTAGAACTTTTTATTTATTTTTGAATAATCTGATTATAGGTTCTAATCATATTTACTCTTTTTGAAACAATGCCTAGAACTCCCCATAGCTCATCTCCCAACTCATAAATAGGAGGATAATGCGCTTCAGCACACTCAAACCCACGTCCTCTTGCATTGGCAACAATGCCCATGCCAATAGAGCTAAGACTCAATCGGCAATTTGAATAAATTTTTTAAAATAATTATTAATTGAATATTATCTAATTATATTTTGAACCAAATTAATTAAAATTATCTCTAATCATATATATTAACAATGTAAATGAATTTTTAATTTTTTTATTTAAAAAAACTTAAGAAAATTAGTTTAAAGTATTTTTTTTAGGTTAGTTTAAACATTTTTAAATGAATATATTTAATTATTATGAGAATATGGTAATACTACATTTAGAGAAAGTGATATAAATAGCATATCAAATATATATGATACGTATATTCTTTTATTTTTATATAATGGTGTATACATTATTTTATATATATAATAAATCTGTGCATAGTACGGGATAAAAACTAGTAATAAGTAAGATTGACGTTCCCAATTGTCAACTTACGATAGTACTTGGAACATTGAACCCCCAGATCAAATTAATAAGGATGAACTATACAAACAAATTACAAAATGGTTACTGAATTATTCAAAAGTTTTTATTTAAGTAATTAGGTTATTACCTTTTTTTTTAAAGGTCCGACTAGCAAGCTCTAAGTGACTGTCTCAATTCTCGGGCGATCGCACCAAAAATTTGAGTTCCTTTTGGATTTCCTTCTTGATCAATGATAACGACAACATTGTCATCATATCGTATTATCATCCCGTTGTCACATTTGAGTTCTTTACGAGTACGTACAATTACAGCTCTGATCACTTCTAATCTTTCTAGAGGTGTATTTGGTACTGCTTCCTTGATCACAACAACAATAACATCACCAATATGAGCATATCGGCGATTACTAGCTCCTATGACTCGAATACACATCAATTCTCGGGCCCGGTTGTTATCTGCTACATTCAAATGGGTTTGAGGTTGAATTATTTTTTAAATCTCTTTTTTCAATGTAATAAAAGATGAAGAAAAAAAATATTGTTTGTAAAAAAAAAAAAAGGAAACTCGCAATTGTTTTTTTTACTCCCAAGACAAGACTTTGTTTCCTTTGGTTCTATATTCTTATCCTGAAATAATGAATTGAGTTTTTATAGGCATTTGTTTCTGGCTATATTTTCAGCTACTCCGCTCATTTCATAAAATATTCTGCATGGTTTAACGATAGCTACCCAATACTCGGGAGATCCTTTTCCCGAACTCATATGTGTTTCTGTAGGTCTTACTGTAACGGATTTGTCTGGAAATATATGTACCCATATTTTTCCACCACGACGTACATTTCGTGTCATTGCACAGTGCCCTGCTTCTATTTGTCTAGATGTAATCCAAGCGGGTTCAAGTGCTTGAAGAGCATATCTATTTGATATCCCCTTCATTCTTCCTCTATGTTGTTTACGAAATCAGGTTCTTTTGGGGTTATAGTTGATAGTTGTTGTTTATGAATTCTATCTCTACTACAAAACTGGACATGAGAGTTTCTTCTCATCCAGCTCCTCGCGAAAAAGAAAAGACTAAAAAAATATTTAATTCTTAATCAGGTAGTTTACGAATAATTGAATATTGAGATTGTTTGATTTGTGATTTTATTTTATCTATTTGAAATTTGTATATCTTGTTTGGATCTATTGGATATATATATAAGTATAAGGAATTAAACACGGATTCTATTTCTAGATAATGTCTTATATTGGTTTTGTTATTGTAATACCCAATTTCGGCCCGGGCCCATTTAGTCCAAATAAAACCAAATTGAAAACCCAAATATTAATAAAGTCCTTTTAAATGTCCACTTACAGAATAAACCAGAGCCAAATTTAATTAAACCAGAACCCAACTCCCACGCCCATTTTACAAGCCCAAATCCGCAAAGCCTAATTACAACCCAATGACCCTAGAACCCATTTACAAAGACCCAAAGCCCAACAAACATTGGCCCAGAACTAAACAAAACAGCAGCCCAAATTAAAGGCCCGAGCCTTAAAGCCTGTTAGCAAGAAAAGTAAACGGGAACCCTAGGGTCCCCTCTCCTCCTCGCGCCGATCGGTAGCCCCTCCCACGCGCGCCCCTTCAAGATCCGCGTGTCCCTCGGCCTTCGCATCTCTCCACTACTCGCCCCGACATCGTGTCATATCCCCACGCACGCGCCTTGGGTTTCGTGTCTCCCCACCAGCGCCAGCACGGCTGCGCGCACCTCGTGCACACCCACATCGACGTCCATACCCTGCGAAATGCACACAATGGACAGAAACAGCAAAGAAACAAGGAAGTATGGAACGAACAATAAAATACTGAGAAAAACAATGAATTTTCGGCTATAAAGCCACAAGAAATCGATGTAAACAGGGGGGGGCTTCCGACTTTTACAAAAATTACCAGCAATAAAAAAGCAAGAATCAAGGTTGTGATCTTTTTGTCCATTTTTATATTTTGCTTGTGTTCATTTATTTTCATTTGGAATCAAAAAAAAACCGAATAAAAAAGAGAGTAAAGGGCTTTACCTGGGTCGATAAGCGCCGAATCGGAGGACCCGTAACATCGCCATAAGTCAGAGTTAGGAAAAGGGGGTTGAGAACCTTCGGTATCGTTTTAGAGCGTCGGGGCTGAGGGCTTTCGCGTATGGGTTCCGAATGGGTTTGAAGTCCCCCTAGCGTGGCCGACCACCTGAAACGGTGATGGCGCTACGACGATGAAAGGAACCCGATCGTCGGTCGGGGGGGGGGAACCCAATCGCCGAGAACAAAAAAAAAGGGGGGGCTAGGGTTCGGCTGGAGAGAAAAGAGGAAGCAGGAGCCGTTTTAGGGTGTGATTTGCAAAGCAAATGAGGGTTTATTTGGATAACAGACCGAACGGCGTCGTTCAGGGGAATTGGGTCCGCGTGTGACCCGATTCGTAACCCGGAGGAGCCTCATATTTGGTTTGAGGGGATTATTTACTGCATTGGTCCCTCGGTAGCGTACCATTCTTCGATTTAGTGCCATTAAACGCAGCGTTTTGAGCTCAGGGGTTATTTTGTGACCTAATCCCTGATCATCCGCGCGCACTGCGACTAAGTCCCTCGTGCTCCCATTGGTTTTAAATCAGGCCCTCACGCTTTCGTGCCGAATTCGATTTGGTTTCTTTTTTCAACCACCTCGTGATTTCTATTATCATTACCATTATCATCTACTACTTTTATTATTATTATTAGTACTAGTATTTGTATTATTTATATATAAATATTATTATCATATTATCATTATTATTACTATTATATTCATATTAATATATTGTATATATGTATATTTCGTATGGTTGTTATTATTAGTATTAGTATTATCATTATCATTATTATAATGTTATGTTATACATATTTTGTATTATTATTATTATCATTATTATACTATTTGTTATTATTATTATTACTATTATCATTATATCCACTATTACCATTATTAAGTATTACTATATCGTTATATTGTACATATATCATATTACTGTTACTACACTTATATTATTTATTGTACATGTTTTATGCCATTGTATCATTATTCTATTATTATTATTATTGTTATTATTATTATTATTATTATTTTATTATTATTATTATTATTATTATTATTATTTTATTATTATATTACTATCATTATGACATCATTATTCCTATTATTGTGCTATGACTTATCTATGCTTATTATTATTGTAGTTTATTATTACTCCTGCTATATTTTGTTCCCATTCATTTTATCTTTCGCTTTCCGTTTATTATCTTTTTTAGCATATCGGTTTTACTCATTTTTATCTCCATCTTCATTTTATCATTATCGTTTGTAGTTAACATATTTGCTCTGTATGCTTGCTAGCCTTGTACTTCACTTTTTACATCTTGTTACAAATTTGTGCTACATTTTACCCAATACAAGATCGATTTCTTTCGTAAAGGCAATATTTCGTGTTTAGAAATTCGAGAAAATCGTGCCTAACTTACTAGGTTCTGATTTTTCTCGTTTAACCTAAATAACGAAATATCTTTTAAAATAAAAATTTTGAATAAAAATAAAAACTTATTTTCGAGAATTCGATATGTTGTGTCCTAACTCACTGGATGTGACATTCCGTTATTTCGAAATAAGATTTTCTAATCGTGGCAAATGTTCATCTTGGATTTGAGGGTTTAAATTATCGTATCCTAAAGTATTGGATGTGATGTTTTATCCCTTCGGAACTAGAAAAGCTTGATATTTAATTCGAAGAAATTCAAATCTTTTTAAATGGGATCATATTTTTAAAATCCATCTTTACAATTTTCAACTTTCGACATAAGGACATTAACTGATCAATTTGGTACCGATTTTGGGCGTGACGAGGGTGCTAGTCCTTCCTCGCACGTAACCGACTCCCGAGCCCACTTTTTCGAAACTCGTAGACTAAAATATTTTATAGGTGGCCCGATCGCACCTAATGAAAGATCGGTGGCGACTCCCATTTTATCCATTTTTAAAATCCAAGTCCGATTCCCGCCTTTTCAAAAAGGGACGGTTATGACAGCTTGGCGACTCCACTGGGGACTTTTTCGAGAGTCAGGCCATAAAATTGATTACTTTTTGTCCTTTTGTCAAAATTTGGAAAATCGATTTCAAAAATCATTTTTCTCTTAATTTAAAGTAAAAAGCTCATCTTCGAGAGTACAAAGTGTTGTGCCCTAACTTACTGGGTGTGACATCTCGTTACTTCGAGATAAGAATTTTCAAAATAACAATGATCCGAATTGTGTCCTATCTTACTCTCGAGAATTCAGCGTGCTGTGTCCTAACTTACTGGATATGGCTTCTTGATGCTTTGAGATGAGAAGGCTTTGTATTCCAATTTATTTGAGTGTTTCAAAATCAATAAAAATGATCGTTTTATTCGATCTCTATTTTCAATTCTGTGGGTGCTAGGATTACAATGATGTCGAGTCTCTTAGGATATTTCTGCATTCATATTTGCATGACCATTCTGGTCACACCTTTAAGTGGGAGCGAGAAGCTATGCCTTCGTGAGGTTTTCACCTCCGCATGGGCTAGTGGACCGCTTTCGGGATACATCCGTACCTATGTCTTCGTGAAGTTTTCACTTCCGCATGGCCATAGGGAAATGTATTCCCCTGAATCGAACTCGGTCTGTATGAGCCTATAATGGGTGAGGATCGAGGAATCTGCTGATTCAGGTACCTTTACTCTAGAACCGAACCCCATATAGAGAGACCTAAGAGCCCACCATAGGTAGAGCCACATCGAACCCTAGAGACCACCCGGATAAATGCTCTATTTCGATTATTACTCTTGCGCTAACGTGTTTTTCTCTGTCTTAAATACATTGCGTTGCATCATCATAGAAAGAAGGTGCTGATCAATATTCGATTGCTAAATAGAGGAGCTTTTCATAAGGGAATGAATTTCTTGATAAAGTGGACTGTAATACGGTTGCCCAAACATAGTCCGAGTAAACAACGAGAGAAGGCTAACAGTCTACAAAAGAGTACAAGACCTCGCTCGAGGATTCAAGCCAACAAGGGTTATTCAAGAAGTTGTCACCCCCAGACTTTAAAAGAGCTTATGAACGACCACGGAGGATAAACAAGTGAAGAAGATACGGTCTGAACCAGGCCCCAAAGAGCTAGAAGAGGCACCCACGAAGAAAGCGCACAAGATATAGTCATGACATCCGATCACGAAGGAAGAGATTGGTGTTTCACTTGGACTATGAGGACAAAACCGTATATGTAATCCGTTTTATGTAAAGAGCTTTATTTTCTAGAAAAGTTCTTCTGATGGAATTGAATCCATAATCAGCGCCTCTCTTTCTCTTTGCATTCATCCTATGCATTTGGCATTGCATTGCATCATCCTAGAAAGGAGGTGTTGATTCGCGTTTGATTGCTAAATGGAAGAATCTGTCATAAGAAAATGTGTTACTTGATAAAATAGAGCTGAACATGGCCTACGTAAATAACAAGACAAGACGTTGTATGAAGATTCAAGCCGACAAGGATTGTTCGGGAGCCATCCGAAGACTATGAGCACCACGGAGGACACATGAATGAAAAGCACGGCCTAGATCAAGCAATGAAAAGTTAGAAGAGACATCTACATGATCATAACTTCGGGATAAAAAGAAGAAGACTTGTATGAAGATGCAAACGGACAAGGATGGTTCAAGAGTCATCAGAAGATCACGAGCACCGCGGAAGGTAAGGAACGACCTAGATCAAGCAACAAAGAGCTAGAAAAGACATCTACTAAGGAAGTTTACGGGACATAACCATAACATTCGGACACGAAGAAGGGGATTTGTCTGAAGTCATCAGAAGATTATCAGCGTCGCCTAATGTAAGTGAACGATGAAGAACAACATGGATCAAGCGAACAAAAAGCTAGAGGAGGCGAGACACGACCATAATATTCGGGTACGAAGAAGAGGATTGGTGTTCTCACCTGGACTATGAGGAAAAGGCCGTATGTGTGGTCTATTTTATTAAAGGAACGTATTTTCTAGATAAAGTTCTCCCAATAGGAATTGAATTCATAATCAACACCTCTTGTCCTTTTGCGTTCATGCATTTTGCATTGCATTTCATGCATCTGCATTACATCATGTTGCATGGATCAAAACTTGTAGAAAAATCCTAATTAGGTGAAATTATTCCAGTTAACCTAGAAGATATGGAACAAAGGTTGGAGAGATTAGAACAAAGGCAAGTACTGATGCAAGAACAGTTGGCTGAAATTCAACGGGATATGCAAGATCAAATGAACATGATGCGCCAGTTAGCCCAACTACTCGCCGAAAGACTTGAAAAGAGGAGTGGCCCAGTGGTCGGCAGTGCGGATGATGATGAACAAATTGTTTATTCCCCAAGGAATGCCCCGACTCAACCAGACCCGCAGTTTCGAGGGGCACCCATCATTATCGGACCCCAACGTCAGACCAATACCTCAACCCTGTCAAACTTCCCAATGGGCTCGTATTTTAACCCTAAGGATGATCGAGCCAAACCGGTTGTTCGAGCCGAGGCAAAAGAAAGGAGGGAGCGGACATTGAAGATCCCGAAGAAGAAAGAAAAGGAAGTGGGTAGTACGAGTAAGCATGATGAGGGCCCTGCAGATCTAATGGCAATAAGACAATCAAGGGCGATGAATACCAGTTATCAAGGTCCCCCTGGACAAGATTCCAACCCAAGGCCTAACACAGGAAAGCACCAGTTCACGCCCATCTCGATGACGTACAAGGAGCTCTATCAAGATTTATTTGATGCACATGTAGTGGCTCCTCACTACTTGAAGCCGATGCAACCTCCCTACCCAAAATGGTATGACCCAAATGCCCAGTGTGAGTACCACGCTGGGATTATAGGGCATTCGATAGAAAATTGCCTGGCTTTCAAGAAATTAGTGGAAAAATTCATTGGCATAGGTGTTGTAAAGCTGGATGATACACCAAATGCAGAAATATGAGCCTAGGAGTATTTTGACAATAGGGCTGTGGAAGGGGCGTGTATTTTAGAGCTAACTCGGAGTAATGTCCAAACACGCAAATTGCTCTAAAGGCCTAAGGGCAATAAAGAATCTTTTGTGAAATGGACTTGTGTCCAGAATTGTTATTTTAATGAAATGCATCTTTCTAAGTAAATATTTTCATGCTTTACACTTTTTTTCATTCATGCCCGCATCATATAAGTAATCATCTTTAGAATATTTTATTCTTTAGATTTTCTGCCTTTACACCCGCAATAGGTACCCAGATATCAATGACACGAGCGACGCTGTTGCTGGCTCTCTTTTAGCGAAATATGGGTCTAAGGGATCTCAAGACTTTGAAGATGACAAGATTGTAACCTATCTCTTGATTTGTTGAGGATGGTAGGATAAGCGAATAGACTTTACCATGTAAAAGGGGGTCAGTGGACGTTGCAAACTTAGGAAAAACCTAGTCCACCACAGAAATAAGGCGAGACATCAAGAATTCCAAGATATTTTTATACGATCATATCAAGACGCGCCAGACTACTAAAACGTCAGGAGGTTGCCAGACTTGAAACCCATGTTGATAGTTCTACAATGGCCAAAGCTAATCAAGAAGTTCGAATTACTGGTCTACTTAGAAAAGAAACGCCAAATCAAGGAAGTCAAGACTTATGCGCCTCCTCTATATAAGGGGGGCATAGACGATACGGCACCGATCTCGCCAAAGGCATCCAGCCGATACTGGCACTTCTTCGTGATTATCAAATACTTCACTAAGAGGGTGAAGGTTGCTTCCTATGCCAATATTGCAAAGGCTACAGTCGTCAAATACAAATTCAAATCCAAGCTCAGGGGCTAAAAAAAAAAAAAAAAAAAAAAAAAAAAAAAAAAAAAAAAAAAACGAAAAAGGGTGACAATGAAGAACGCCAGAAAAAACAAAAATTAGAACCAGGCGTCTTACCAGTATAGCAAAAACAACCAGAAATCATGCGAAAACTGACTGAGACTTGTAAAGGTTGGCATAGAGAAGCTACCATTTACCCCCTATGTTTTAGAGAGTTGGCTGGAACCTTGATTGGGGCAACAGAAACTTCACCGGGGCAACACAATTCTTATCGGTTTTGCCAATTGGAGTTAGAACTAGATGGGGCAAAATAGATCCTAATAATTAGATCAGGTGAATTTGAAGAGAAAGCTATCTGTCACGATCAAATGGTGCTAGATAGTAGAAGAGATGATTTGCCCTAAAATTTCACGATAGGGCATGGGAGAAGATTTCTTCCGCGCAAAAGGAACTGCAGAAGAAAGCAAGTGCCAAACTAGTAAGGACCTCATGAAGCGAAGAAGGTCTATCTCGGGGAAGCATGAATATTGACCCAAAATGGATGGTAGGGACTTGCCCAATTTGGAGAATTCAAGTTCAAAAAAAAAAAAAAAAAAAAAAAAAAAAAAAAGGGAAATCAGCGAAAAAAGAAGAAAGAAAAAGGAGAGACCAAAGTGAAGACCCGCAAAGGGCACTTTGAGACCAAAGGGGTTTTGAGTTGAAAACCCGAAAAGGACAGCTCAAATTTTGATAACAATGGGGCACACGGTAGTCTCGCTGCGCTTGAAATAACAAATGAAGATATGTGTTACATCTTGGGGGCATCGACAAAGTACTCCTGATTCCCCAGACACATATCGAGCTTAAAATGGTCCTCAAGAAGTTAGAACAGAGAAGCTCGAGCTGCGATATCTGGAGCACCTAGCTTTCATTTTACCCATGTTAATTCCTTATTTTTGATTATCTACCATTACATTTCCTTCTTGGTGGTATTTGCTAGTTTTGATCAAACTGGTTTGTTTCAAACTATCCCCCCAATCAACTTCCTTTTTGTCCACTGTTACAATCCTTTTTGGGCATTTGCATCAAAATAACGATTTGAGGACTAATAGTACTTTCATAAAAGAAGTTTCGCACATTACTCTGAAAGCATCCGAATAATACAAGGATCCGAAACATGACTATTGTCCAAAACTCATTCAGTCTAAGGTTTGGAAATGTCGGAGAAAACATGATTATCTTTTTGAACATTTCATTGGTTGAACTAAGATAAGAAATTTCGTTGGTGATTCGACCTCGACAAATGACAAGCGGTGTCGACCTAGGGACACAGTGGGATCATGGTGCCATACCTCAAAGTCGAAGCGGGATAGTTGGAAGAAACCAGACGTTATCCTCCTGAAGTTGCGGTAGGAGGTATAAGCTTTATGTCCCAGAAGGGGACTTCAAAATTTCAGCGGGGCAAGCTTCCTGGGCAGAATCCCTGAGCAAAAAAAAAAAAAAAAAAAAAAAAAAAAAAAAAAAAAAAGGGCGATACTTGCTAAACGAAAGAGCGTCGTGATGCATCGGTGAAAGAACCTGGTTGAGCTACGAGCAATGACGACCCAAACAGCAACAAGGATCATTCCCATGCATTCATTCATCCACATTTAGTCAAGAGTATTAGATTCATTTTGATCATTGCATCTTAACCGCCTGTCATAAACATGAGCACAAAACTGATTTAACAGCACGAGTCCCTTAGGGGGCATTGCCATAATAATAACGAATTCAAAGATCCTGCATGCCTGAGTGCAGCAGATCAAATATAGCAGCTTCGGCAGCCTTGAAGTTGCAGAAGCAGACTGGGAACATATGATTTTTATCACCAAATTTTCAGCAAGAAGACCCGAGTTGTAGGTCTCTTCTGGATCATCGTTCGTTTTCAAGAAGTTTTCAGCAGAAGACCCGAGTTGTAGGTCTCTTCTGGATCATTGTTCGTTTTTAAGCAGTTTTCAGCAAGAAGACCCGAGTTGTAGGTCTCTTTTGAACTCCTATCACTGTTCGTTTTCAAGAAATTTTCAGCAAGAAGACCCGAGTTGTAGGTCTCTTCTGGATCACTGTTCGTTTTCGAGAAGTTTTCAGTAAGAAGACCCGAGTTGTAGGTCTCTTCTGACTTCCTATCATCGTTCGTTTCCAAGAAGTTTTCAGTAAGAAGACCCGAGTTGTAGGTCTCTTCTGACTTCCTATCATCGTTCGTTTCCAAGAAGTTTTCAGTAAGAAGACCCGAGTTGTAGGTCTCTTCTGACTTCCTATCATCGTTCGTTTCCAAGAAGTTTTCAGTAAGAAGACCCGAGTTGTAGGTCTCTTCTGACTTCCTATCATCGTTCGTTTCCAAGAAGTTTTCAGTAAGAAGACCCGAGTTGTAGGTCTCTTCTGACTTCCTATCGTCGTTCGTTTCCAAGAAGTTTTCAGTAAGAAGACCCGAGTTGTAGGTCTCTTCTGACTTCCTATCATCGTTCGCTTCCAAGAAGTTTTCAGCAAGAAGACCCGAGTTGTAGGTCTCTTCTGGATTCCTTTCACTGTTCGTTTTCGAGAAGCTTCAGCGAAAAGATCAAAGTTGTGGATCTCTCTTTTCTACATTTTTATCACCCTAAACCCCCAGCGGAATGAATCGAAGCAAGGAGTTACAGTGAAGTTTGAAGTTGTCGAAAGAAGACGCGGATCAAGAAGCCAAGGCTTAGCTAGGCCCGGGCAAAATTGGTTCTTTTATTGTCTTTGCTCTATTCCCGTTTCACGACAATGAGCAAAGAGGGGCAGCTGTAATACCCAATTTCGGCCCGGGCCCATTTAGTCCAAATAAAACCAAATTGAAAACCCAAATATTAATAAAGTCCTTTTAAATGTCCACTTACAGAATAAACCAGAGCCAAATTTAATTAAACCAGAACCCAACTCCCACGCCCATTTTACAAGCCCAAATCCGCAAAGCCTAATTACAACCCAATGACCCTAGAACCCATTTACAAAGACCCAAAGCCCAACAAACATTGGCCCAGAACTAAACAAAACAGCAGCCCAAATTAAAGGCCCGAGCCTTAAAGCCTGTTAGCAAGAAAAGTAAACGGGAACCCTAGGGTCCCCTCTCCTCCTCGCGCCGATCGGTAGCCCCTCCCACGCGCGCCCCTTCAAGATCCGCGTGTCCCTCGGCCTTCGCATCTCTCCACTACTCGCCCCGACATCGTGTCATATCCCCACGCACGCGCCTTGGGTTTCGTGTCTCCCCACCAGCGCCAGCACGGCTGCGCGCACCTCGTGCACACCCACATCGACGTCCATACCCTGCGAAATGCACACAATGGACAGAAACAGCAAAGAAACAAGGAAGTATGGAACGAACAATAAAATACTGAGAAAAACAATGAATTTTCGGCTATAAAGCCACAAGAAATCGATGTAAACAGGGGGGGCTTCCGACTTTTACAAAAATTACCAGCAATAAAAAGCAAGAATCAAGGTTGTGATCTTTTTGTCCATTTTTATATTTTGCTTGTGTTCATTTATTTTCATTTGGAATAAAAAAAAAACCGAATAAAAAAGAGAGTAAAGGGCTTTACCTGGGTCGATAAGCGCCGAATCGGAGGACCCGTAACATCGCCATAAGTCAGAGTTAGGAAAAGGGGGTTGAGAACCTTCGGTATCGTTTTAGAGCGTCGGGGCTGAGGGCTTTCGCGTATGGGTTCCGAATGGGTTTGAAGTCCCCCTAGCGTGGCCGACCACCTGAAACGGTGATGGCGCTACGACGATGAAAGGAACCCGATCGTCGGTCGGGGGGGGGGAACCCAATCGCCGAGAACAAAAAAAAGGGGGGGCTAGGGTTCGGCTGGAGAGAAAAGAGGAAGCAGGAGCCGTTTTAGGGTGTGATTTGCAAAGCAATGAGGGTTTATTTGGATAACAGACCGAACGGCGTCGTTCAGGGGAATTGGGTCCGCGTGTGACCCGATTCGTAACCCGGAGGAGCCTCATATTTGGTTTGAGGGGATTATTTACTGCATTGGTCCCTCGGTAGCGTACCATTCTTCGATTTAGTGCCATTAAACGCAGCGTTTTGAGCTCAGGGGTTATTTTGTGACCTAATCCCTGATCATCCGCGCGCACTGCGACTAAGTCCCTCGTGCTCCCATTGGTTTTAAATCAGGCCCTCACGCTTTCGTGCCGAATTCGATTTGGTTTCTTTTTTCAACCACCTCGTGATTTCTATTATCATTACCATTATCATCTACTACTTTTATTATTATTATTAGTACTAGTATTTGTATTATTTATATATAAATATTATCATATTATCATTATTATTACTATTATATATTCATATTAATATATTGTATATATGTATATTTCGTATGGTTGTTATTATTAGTATTAGTATTATCATTATCATTATTATAATGTTATGTTATACATATTTTGTATTATTATTATTATCATTATTATACTATTTGTTATTATTATTATTACTATTATCATTATATCCACTATTACCATTATTAAGTATTACTATATCGTTATATTGTACATATATCATATTACTGTTACTACACTTATATTATTTATTGTACATGTTTTATGCCATTGTATCATTATTCTATTATTATTATTGTTATTATTATTATTATTATTTTATTTTATTATTATTATTATTATTATTATTATTATTTTATTATTATATTACTATCATTATGACATCATTATTCCTATTATTGTGCTATGACTTATCTATGCTTATTATTATTGTAGTTTTATTATTACTCCTGCTATATTTTGTTCCCATTCATTTTATCTTTCGCTTTCCGTTTATTATCTTTTTTAGCATATCGGTTTTACTCATTTTTATCTCCATCTTCATTTTATCATTATCGTTTGTAGTTAACATATTTGCTCTGTATGCTTGCTAGCCTTGTACTTCACTTTTTACATCTTGTTACAAATTTGTGCTACATTTTACCCAATACAAGATCGATTTCTTTCGTAAAGGCAATATTTCGTGTTTAGAAATTCGAGAAAATCGTGCCTAACTTACTAGGTTCTGATTTTTCTCGTTTAACCTAAATAACGAAATATCTTTTAAAATAAAAATTTTGAATAAAAATAAAACTTATTTTCGAGAATTCGATATGTTGTGTCCTAACTCACTGGATGTGACATTCCGTTATTTCGAAATAAGATTTTCTAATCGTGGCAAATGTTCATCTTGGATTTGAGGGTTTAAATTATCGTATCCTAAAGTATTGGATGTGATGTTTTATCCCTTCGGAACTAGAAAAGCTTGATATTTAATTCGAAGTAATTCAAATCTTTTTAAATGGGATCATATTTTAAAATCCATCTTTACAATTTTCAACTTTCGACATAAGGACATTAACTGATCAATTTGGTACCGATTTTGGGCGTGACGAGGGTGCTAGTCCTTCCTCGCACGTAACCGACTCCCGAGCCCACTTTTTCGAAACTCGTAGACTAAAATATTTTATAGGTGGCCCGATCGCACCTAATGAAAGATCGGTGGCGACTCCCATTTTATCCATTTTTAAAATCCAAGTCCGATTCCCGCCTTTTCAAAAAGGGACGGTTATGACAGTTATAATGTTATAACGAATTTTTATTTTGTCTTTTTATCATATTCATATCAGATTCAGATCGACAAAAATTGAACAATCAAATAAAATTAAACTCACATTTTCGTGGGCGAATATTTACTCTTTTTCTAGTTTAGTTGTCAGGTTAACCCATGACCTCTCAGAATCAGAATAAAAAGAAACGATGGATACGGCAAATTAGTATCCATCAACGAGTAGAATAACATACCTTATATTCAAATCGATTCGACGATCAATGTCAACGATCAAAGAAGAAAATTATTTGGATTTATATTCGCAGATTCATAACATTCAAAGTTATTTCATGAAAAAGGAGTTGAACTGTAAACGAGAAAGAGAAAGAGAACTTTCGATTGGTGCAAGTAGTGCGGAAAAAAAGGCCATACAATAATAATTTTAACAATTTAATAACTTAAATAAATTTTTTTGAATAATTCGATAACTATTTTAGAAAATTTTAAAATTAAATCACTAAAATATAAATTCACTAATAATTTAATCAGTGTAGTGAAATTAACCTATATAAAATACCGCTCATAAAGAAATTCAGTGAAAAGAGAAAGAAAAAGAAATTCAATTTGAAGGCTTGGTTGGCGGTAGGCAACGCAACCAAGCACGTGGTTGAATCACAGCAAGCTTCGAAATAAAATCAGCCTAGAAAAAGGATAAACCAAACATTTAGTCCTTAAATTTCATAATTTTTATTATTTTGATCCCTAAACTTTTTTATCCACGATAACTTAGCATTTTTTTTTTTAACTTGATACATAAACTAGAATTCGGCTCAAATATGATCATCATGTGGTATATTCTTGTTGTTTTAGATTTTATAAAATTTTAAAAATTTTTAAAAAATAAGGTGATATAATTTTAAAGTGTTTCGTTTTTATATTTGTGCTACGTCAGTATATAAGAGTTATTGAAACTGAACTAAATTTGAATGGAGAATCAATTGAAATAACGTGATTCCCACTAATCACCCATCGAAGACCGTCGTTTTCTAGTTTTGCGCACGCGTTTTTCATGCAACAATGAAAATAAATTTTCTCGCGTGCCAAGCAACAATCTCCCCCACAAGAAAAACTACATATAAATAACCTCATCATTTTCTCTTTCAAATCCCATAAATCTCTTCTTATTTTCTTTCCCATCAATCAAAATGAATCATTCAATTTCAAACCTTTCTTCTTCTTCTTCTTTATGGTTCAACTCCACATGCACTATTTTCTCCTCCATCTTCTTCACTTTCACTTTCTCATTTTCCCTCTTTTCATTATCAATCTTCATTTTAAGATTAAAACTATGGTGTAAATGTTCAACTTGCCAATCATTCCTCACTTCAAGTTGGTCCAAAGATTTCAATAACCTTTGTGATTGGTATACTCACCTTCTTTCAAAATCGCCGACGGGAACAATCCATATTCATATCCTCGGCAATATCATCACCGCCGATTCTAAAAACGTCGAACACATATTGAAAACAAAGTTCGAAAATTACCCAAAAGGAAAACCATTCTCGATTCTCCTCGGTGATTTACTCGGCAAAGGTATATTTAACGTCGATGGTGATTCATGGAAATTTCAAAGAAAAATGGCTAGTCTTGAACTTGGTAGTGTTTCCATTAGAATGCATGCTTTTAATATCGTTAAATCGGAGATTCAAACTAGACTTATCCCTCTTTTAAACTCAGTTTCCGGTCAGATTTTAGATTTACAAGATGTGTTTAGGAGATTTTCTTTTGATAATATTTGTAAATTTTCATTCGGGTTTGATCCTTGCTGCCTTGAATTATCGTTGCCGATGCCGGCGTCGGAATTTGCGGAGGCTTTTGATTTGGCGTCGAAGTTATCGGCACAAAGAGGGTTGTCGCCGTCGTCTTTGATATGGAAAGTTAAAAGGGTATTGAATTTAGGGTCTGAAAAGGAGCTTAAAAGCGCCATTAAAATGGTGGATCAATTTGCTCAACGTATGATTAATCAACGACGGGAACTTGGTTTTTCCGACAAGAGTGATCTTTTGTCGAGATTTATGGCGACAATGATCGACGACGACAAGTATCTTCGTGACATTGTCGTTAGTTTCCTTTTGGCTGGTCGTGATACGGTTGCTTCCGGTCTAACTAGTTTCTTCTGGTTATTATCTCAAAACCCGAAAGTCGAGTTCGCCATTAGAGACGAACTCGAAAAGGTCACTGCCGGGTTTTCGCCGAGTGACGATCAAGATTTCGTAATGTTCGATCAAATGCGTGAAATGCATTATTTGCACGCGGCATTATGCGAGAGCTTACGGTTGTTTCCGCCAGTTCAATTCGACTCGAAGTTTGCTCAACACGACGACGTTTTGCCTGATTTTACTTTTGTAAGGAAAGGTACTAGGGTCACTTACCATCCCTACGCGATGGGTCGGATGGAACGGGTTTGGGGCTCCGATTGTCTTGAATTCAAACCGGAAAGATGGTTGAAAAACGGTAGATATGTACCCGAAAACCCATACAAGTACCCGGTTTTCCAAGCCGGGTTAAGGGTTTGTTTAGGGAAGGAAATGGCATTAGTGGAGATGAAATGTGTGGTTCTAGCCATAATCAAACGGTTCAACATTCAGGTTGCTGATCCCAATCAAGCACCAAAGTTCGCCCCGGGTCTCACTGCCACCGTGAGAGGCGGCTTACCAGTTCTAGTCCAACGAAGGGAAGCTTAATTGCTAAGAGAATTCCTTCACAAACTGTTAGAATTGAATTAGGTCGGAACTCAGTAAATTTACATTAATTTCATACAAATGTTTGATGCGAGTTCACCTATTAAATTCCAAAAAAAAAAAAATCAGTTAAATTTATTAATTCAATAGATTTAAATTCCAATCTTACCATTATTATCAAATATTATATTATATGAAACTGTAATTTCACATCATCTTTATCTCTTTTCAATAGAAGAATGACAAATCAAATTTTTGTTAAAAACTGACATAAAATTACAATTTCCATCCATTCTTTTAACTCCCAAAGCAACAGAGAAGATTCACGTGTAAACATAATAGTAAATTAATTTGTAGACCAAGAATAATAAGGGCAACCGCCCCAGATTCGATGTATACTCTTTAGTTTAAATATATGTATATATTATTGGTATTTATTTTCCTGTGGCAAGGGGTAACATGCATGCTTTACCGACAAGTTCATTAAAATAAACATAACAAGAAGCAAGAAAATGAATATACAAAAGCTTAAATAAAAGGTCAATAATTAATTAATTCTTCAATTAAATTAAACAATTAATTAAGTCATCAAAAAAAATCAATTTTTGTGTAAGTCCTTCAGGTAGTGCCACATGCTAAATTTTGGTATTTTCTAAAAATTGTTTAAAAAATTATAAAATTATAAAAAGTCTAGAATTTTGAAAAAAAATTAAAATTAGAATTTTAAAAAATATCATTCCAATATAGCAACTTCATATTTACACTACTCTGTACCCTTTTTAACTTACACATATTTCTAATATATAAGAGATAAATTATAATCAATTCAAATATAAGCCCGCACATATTCACAAAATGATAAGTAATGTTAGTCGATATCTCAGTATATAAGATAAATAAATTATATAAGAAATTTTCAAAAATAATATTCATCGATAACTCCTTTCCAATAATAAAGACGAGATTCATTACACAAAATCAAAATGGAAGCAAATCGTCCCAATAATAGTTTTACAATTAGATACATTTTTGTACATTTAATAAAAGACAAAAAGAGACCAAACTTTAGACATTATATTTATGGTCTAGACTTAGACACGTCAATATTCATAATATTTTCTATAAAGTTACAAATTTGATTTTTTTCCCTAAACCCATGTGCATAGTCGCAATATTTAATTTTGTTGCAAACTATAAGGTTTTGTTTATTTGTATATTTAAATAAATTAATCTATGAAAAGTGAGACTAATATTTTTTTTAAATCATATTTTATTTTTAATTAATCACGGGGCATATGGAAACATGAAATATCATGGAATTACGTGCATGGCAGCAAGGAATTTAAGATTCTTTAGCAGTTTGACTGGTAAGATTAATGTGTGTGTGGGGGGACGGAGGCAGAAAATTTTTTTTAGGAGTCTCGAAATAAAATTTTAATTTTTAATAATTTATATATTTATAATTTTAAAAGATTAAATCAAATTTTTATAATTTTAGGAAGTTAAGATGTAATTTTACTTTTATTCATTTAAAATTTTAAAAATTTATAATGTGCCTAAATAACAAATTTCCATTTTAGAGGGGTTGGGGCCCTTGCCAACCCCCTAGATTCGCCTCCGTATATGTGTAGTATTATTTATAGATTTATTTAAAACATCATATATAAAAAGTATTAAGATGATAACATGTGTCCATTTATTTATTTTAATGTTATCTCAATTAGTTCATTTTTTCAATCTAGTTATGATTTCTAAGCATTAAATGTGAGTCCACATATAATGTGGAACATGTTTGAAGCACATGGATCAAATTATGAACTTATCAGTATTTATCTCATAGATAAATTGGATTTTATGTGTTATAAGAAATAGACAATTTCAGTAAAATTTTGAAGGTTTTTTTTAAGGCGCCCCCTTAACTGAATGGCGTTATTTCAATTATAGCCTATTCTAGTAATTATTTCTAAGCCCCTAGATAGTTTACAATGAAAATTCTGCATTTTAAGCCCTTCCAAAAGAATAATATTTTTATTTCGTCCCTCTTAAAAAAATTACTATCTTTACCTTTGGTAGTAGATACACACGTGTTCTAAATACAATCCATATGAGATTTAAGCTAGCATTTGACACCTAACCTAACAATTAGGTTTATCAATAGAGGCATGTCATAGCCCTAAAATGGAAAATTGTTGCTCTAGACCCTCAAAATTTTAAAAAAAACCCCTAACTTAATGTATGATAAAATTACAATTTGCTCCTCCCCAAAAATATATAACTTAATGTCTTTTCTTAAAAGAATTTCTGACTTCACCCATATTTATCAAAAGACCATATTAATACAACACCAATGCTTAATCACTCAATTAAAACATTTTAATTCAAAATCAAAATTTTTTTTTGTGAAAAAGACAAACAAAACATATTAAACAGTCATAATCTGAAAGTTTGAAACTCTACAACCTCAACAATCATTGCTATCTCTTCTGGAATTTTTGCAAATACTTGTAAAGCTAAATTTTTCTCTAAAGCCATTTTTACAAGATTGTCCGCAGCTTGATTTCTATCTTTGGCGATATGCTTGATTTCTCATTGCTCCATAGTTTGCAAGATCATATTGATTCTTCTAACCAAGGCCGAAGTTAATTCAGTAGTATGGATGTCTTGTTAAGCTTTGACCACCTCCAAATTGTCAATGTGAATGGAAACTTCCTTGCATCCCTCCCTTTAAACGAAGGTTAGGCCATCTAAGATTCCCCACAGTTCGGCATCAAAGACTGAACAAAAACCCAAATACCGATTATATCTAGCGACCCATTGCCCATCTTGTTTATACGCCACTCCTTCGACAGCAATCCACCCTACATTCAACTTAACAACGCCATCAGTAAATAAGTAAAACCAAGTACCTATAGAATCAGAAACGTGATCAAACTTGCGCTGTCCAAAAAAGTCTTGTTTGAGCGTTCCAAAGTATTGTTTGACCCAACTTATCGAGAACTTGATGGTTTCAGCAGAGTTCCAAGATTTTTTTTTTAAATATAAAGATAAATTTAAAATCTAAAAATGTACTAATGAAATTAACCCAAATCAAAATCCAAAAAGTGGAATCTCACCATCTTTGTAGATCATTAATTCACACGACTCATGCTTTACTTAATTTTGACAAAAATGGTTCTTTTTAATCAATCTTTTACTTAATTTTGATTAAGGCTATACCTTTTTTTACATATGAAAATGGACCATTGGATCAATTCCCACCCGAAAAAAAGGAATTATATGCAAACTATATATTAAAAGAGACATTCAATAAACGTTTTCTTACCTTCAAACTAAAATACCTGCCTAACACTACCAAAACTACAGGCGGTTTTATTTTCGAACAAGCAAAAACTAGTCATGATTAAAGGTGGTTGTCGGTTTTAATATTTATATATTAGGGTGAGTTGAGAAAAAAATACATTTATATATTTAGGTTAAATTATTATATGGGATTCAACTCGATAACAACTTTCACATTAAGATTTGAACTTTTTTTTGTTCAAGTTAGTCCTTAAATTTGGTAATTGTTTCTGACCTGAACTAGGCAATTGTTCTCACATTGGGGATGAACATTTTTTTATCGAAGTTAATTTGGCAATTGTTCCTATGTTAGGGGGTTTGGACTTGACAATTATTTTCATAGGGCTAAACTTTAAGATTTTTAAGAAAATATCAGAGACTAACTCGGACCAAAAAAAAGTTTAGGCTCTAATATAAGAACATTTGTCAAGTTCGGGAATTAACTTAAATAAAAAAAATTCTAACTCTAATATAAAAATAATTACCAAATTCAAATCCTTTCATATATTTGTCTTTCTTTTAGGTTTTCTACGTGGTTTTAATATTTAATATTTGTCTTTTTAGGGTTTTTGGTTGCCTTACGTGGATTCAATCATGCAAAACTACCAAACCCTATCACCAGCTTATGTATTATCTATTCATTCTTTGTCCATTTTGCCATATTAATTTGTAAAATTATAAATGGATAAAAAGGTTGTTTGGTTGTTTTTGGGAATAATACCTTTGATTTAAGTTTATTCACGTGGTTATTATTGTAAAAATAAGTTTGGTGAAGCTAAATTTGGTAAATCACCTTCACATGTCACTCTCGAGCATCACATCATTAGGCGCATTTTTGCTATTAGCTGTTTCTACTAGAAGAGCCTAGAGTCTCTTAATTATGATAGGATACTACCACCTCTGAAATCATCTTACGTTGTCACATTATTATCAATACAAAAAGATAATGATGTAATTCTTTCTCCAATAAAATATTTACACGTAACATCTCATATATCTCATATAAAAATTATTTTACCTCAACAGAAGGGGCAGATAGATAATTTCTATTCCCTTTCTACTCTCTAAACTATCGCTCTCTCTTCCTTTTTCCTTCTACAATGACTCTCCACCCTTTAAGGGTAAACTGTCTTGCACCTTTATCGACTTCTCGCGTTTGTCGATTTTTGGTATCAATAAAACTAAAACATTTTATGCTAAAAATCTTTATTGAATTATTCGTTTTATAGAGTGACTAAAAATGCAATTATATATTAGTTCATCCTATGGGTCCGACCATTGCTTGTTTTTTCTAGATTAGAGATGGCAACATGATGGAGTGGGGTTTTTTTCCCTAATATATTCATGCCCCAGAATCAACCTAACTTTAACTTTAATATAATTTTATTGGCCCTAAACCTGATCGGGAAAACAAATAATATATCCGATTTTTGTTTGACTCGACTTGATATGTTGCAATTTCATTTATTTATAAATATATATTATCAAATATGATCACCTACATTGAAATATTTATGTAATAAATTTATTAATAAATGTGAAAACATATCTTATATATAATATTTAAAATCGAATCTCTAAAAAAAAGAAAATAATTCTACGTAGAGGGTGCTTATAATTTTTTCAATTCTTTTAATAAATAATGCAATCTATTCTATTTCATGTATTTTAAACTTTAAAATAATAATAAATACAAATTGTTCATTTTTTATTATTAACAATAAACATATTTCAATGAAAATTATAATAAAATTATGAAATATTAATTTCCATAAGTTTTTAATTATAAAGGAGTAAATCTCAAAATTATAATCAACTATGGTTTAATGTGCAATTGTATATATGAAATTTGATTTTATGTAATTCTATACATGAAAATTTGATTTGATCTAGTTATTGTAAATTATTAACACAATTATTGATATAAATCATTGCACCAAATTAAAGTTCATGTATACAATTGCACATTAAACTAAAGTTCATATGTATAATTTTGAGATTTATCCCTTATAAATACTTCAATATTAAATTACATTTAATTTAATATTTACTTTTTTTTATTTACTTTCATGAGTAAATACATTTATTGCGTAAATATTTCAATGTAAATGAAAAAAAGATTTATCTTTATAATAATTTTAAATATAACTTTTTTTTTAAAAAAAATATAATCTAACTCCATGAGTGGCATGGTTTAAAACTAGTATCAATAAATTATATATAAAAGGGCCTTCCTTCATCCACTTCTCTTTTTATTTTCTTTTTTCATTCAAAGATAAATAGTCAATTTCTAGTTTTAATCCTTATATTAATTTCATTTAATATAGTCCTCTACTTTCTTTTCCATAAAAGATATATGGTGAAATTTCAGCTTTAATCATTTTACTATAATCATATGTGGGTTTTACCCCTCATATATTAATTCCATTTAATTTGGTCCTTCCTTTTGTTGATATGTGCTATTCTCTTTTTGTTTTCTTTACATTATGAAAAAAATGTTAAATTTCAATTTTAGCTCCTCTATCATGCATAGATTTGAGATTTTGTAATGACCCAGTTTCCACTGGTATTAGAAAAGGCAGTTTCAAAACCCTGTTTTCGTAAATCGAGTTTGTAAATATCTAGAGATATTTACAGAGTCATTATATTGTTGAATTAAAAATTTGTTAAGCGATTTAATCGAAATTGTGAGTAATTATGGCTCAAGGACTAAATTGTAAAAGTTTAATCACAATAGATTTTTAATTAGATTAAGACTTGGGGACTTAAATAGTAATTAACCAAAGGACCAAAATAGAAAATATTTTAGATATATGTTAGTGGACGGTGCATGTTAATTAGTTCATGTAATTAAGGTTTAAATTAGCTAAAACCTAATTAATTAAACTAATTAACTTTTGTCGAAACCATTTTTAAAATCGGGTTTAGAAAATGGGGATCGACTTTAAAAAAACAAAAACGGGAGTCGCCACCAATCTCTTTCTCTTAGGTGTGATTGGATCACCTTGTAAAACGTTTTATTAAAAACATTTTGACTTTGGTCTACGGAAAAACAAGAAAACGGGTTCGGGAATCGGTTACGTATGAGGAAGGGTTAGCACCCTCATAACGCCCAAAAATTGGTACCAAATTGATAAAATTATGTCCAAATGTTTAAAATTTAAAATCATTTAAAAATATGATTTCCTGAAGACTTCAAGTGATTTTGATTTAAAATATGAGAGTTCCTTAATATGGAAGATTATAAACGTCACATCCAGCACGATTGGATATGGTGTTTTTTAAACCCTCATATCTAAGATCATCTCATAATTTATAAAAACTTTGATAATTTGGATTGAAAATTTGAGATTTCTTTGATTCGAAGGAATATAAATATCACATCCAGCACGATTGGATATGACATTTTTAAGCCTTCGTCACTAAGATCATCTCGTAATTTTATAAAACTTGTTAAAAGGATATTTAGTTATTTAGCCAAGCGGGATATCGCAACCCAGCACGATTGGGCACTATTTCCCGAATTTCTAAATATCAAAACATTGCCCTCTTTTGAAAATCTTTAAATAAGATTTTTGTGAAAATATACCTTTTTGTTTCAAACCATAATCATGTGGCAATATTACATTTGAGCAAAAAAATAATTACAACATACTAATATTCATGATAGGCAATAATAATATGAAATACAACAGATAATAATTCTTATACTAGAGCAATTAAATATATGATAAAAAAATATAGGTTAATAAAAAATAGTAAAATGGGAAAGTACTAGTAATAAAAATAATATATAATCACATGAAGCGAAATAAGATAATCAATAGTATCTATATATATAAGATATTAATCATACATTTACATACATAATATAATACAAGTAATATGTAAGGAAATAAAGTTTTAGATACAATACATAAGTGTAATATAATAACATAATATATAAAAATACATATCATAATATATAGGTTATTAAATACATAATACATAAAAATAATGATTAAATATATATAAAATAAAAGGTATATAATAATAATATATATATATATATATAGGTTAAAAGTAATGTATAATAAAACAATTAAATCAATAATATTAGTTTTTTTTAAAAAAATATATATAAAATATACAATTTTAATAAGTTAATATAAATAATAGGGATAATTTAGTATTTTAACATAATAAAATAATTAAAAACGGTATTAACATAAAGTAAAGTAAAATAAATAAATAAAAATAAATAAGAATGATTAAATTAAGATGTAAACAGATTTGCAGGGTTAATTTGCAAAATAAATTAATTAATAATTCGAAATTAGGAGTTTTTTAAAAATTTGGAGGGATCAAAGGGGTAATTTCCTCTTTTTAAAAAAAAACACGCGGACCCTTGCTCGGGTCCGGGTCAACACGCGGATCCTGTGTTGTCAAAACGGCGTCGTTTCATTTTTGTTATAAATACCATTTTATTTCCAAAAAATTCATTTTGGTTCAGTTTTTTTTAAAAAAAGTTGAAATTCTCTGAAATCTCAATTCCCAACTCCGATTGCTGGCTTTAGAGTCGCGCGCCTCACGGGCCTCCGTGGCCGGTGGCCGGAGGCCGAACCTTCGTAGATTCGGTGGCTTCCGAAAGGTAATGTTACTTTCTCTTTTTTTTTTTTTTAAATATTTGTGATGTTTGCGACATAAATCAGAGATAAATAAAAATATAAAAAATAAAAATAAACAGGAAGATATATTGTAAGCACCTTTACGAAATCTGACTGTTGAGTATGTGTGCGTTCAATCGGTTTCCTATGCGATTGCATATTTATATTTATCTGCCTATTTTGAGAGTTTCAAACTGTTTTTTTATTGCTTTCCTTGGCCTCCTCCTTTACAGATTTTTGAACGGATTTTACAACCCAAAAAAATAAAAACAAAAGGAAAGCATATCATATCTTTTTTTTTTTAAATCTATTATTTCCTTTTCTGGCCACGATTTTGTTTCCTTCTTTGCTTTGGTGCTCTTTCTTTTCTTTGCAGGTTGATTCCATGACGAGGACCAGGCCCGAGACTGGTGGCGCTAACGAGGGGATTCTGATGGCTGCAAAGGTGTGCCGATCCCTTTCCAGCTGTGACGATTAGGCTCCCTACATTGCGGCGTGACGATTGGGTTTCTGACCCTTGCGACGCAACTGGAAACCTAGGGTTTCAAGGTTTCTAGTCTCTGAAAAAATATTGGGCCATTAGGTTTGGGCTATAGGTTGGGCTAAGGGTGTAATGGGTATGGGGTCAGGTCTGGGTCACGGGTTTAAGTGTGGGTTTTGGGCATTTTGCTGGTAATGGGTTTTTTGGGCTTGTTAATTGGTTTTGTAAAATGGACTGTAAAGATGAACTTTTATTTTATTTTTTTGTCTTGGTTTGATCCTAGCCCAGTCAAAATTGGGCTCCTACAACTTTTAATCAAATAAATATATATAAGTGGAAGGAGAGATGAATTCATATTCTCCAACGTCCGAAAATTCGAAACAAAAAGGGGAGGATGCCATTGTAGGGTTTCAAGCTTTTTTACCTTAATTTCAAGTAAGTCCTAGCCATTTTTCTTTTATTTTTAATGAAAATGAATCATATGAGCTTGATTTAGCTAGCCCATGTACTAATTTATAAAACTGTTAAAATGATTTAGGTGTTAAATTGTTAGAAATTAAGTTTAGTATATGAAAAATGACTAAATTGTAAAGCTTATTTGTTAGTTTCATTTATTAGGGACCAAACTGAATAAAATAAAAACTGTCATGAAGTTTTTGTAAGGATAAAAGATAGAGGGTCCCTAATGAGTTTTGGTGAAATCGGATTCTAATATGAGGCTCTAAATTGAAAGTTATATTTGTCCTGATTTTAGGAATTAAATTGAATAAATTAAAAAATATGTGAAATTTGTTATTTGATTCTGTTTTGGATGGAATTTGATAATGTGATATGCTTTATATTTATTCATAGCTAATGACAACATTGAATCGTCGAGAGGGAAAGGAAAAGCGAAAACCATCAATGAGTGGCGCACGAAATCTCAGTTTGTACATTTATGATTTAAGGTCATTTTAATTGATTGCATTATTTGCACATGGGAGTATCAAGATGAGTATTTGGTGATAAATTGAACTACTGGTTTGAGCTTGAATATGAATTGTCGAAATAGAGGACTAAAGTGAATAAAATGTAAAACAACATGAATTAATTGAGCTATGATATGTGTTAATATGAGGTTTGAGCTTGGATTAAATACATGTACTTTGATTTTTGACATAGTTTAGTCTCTTTATTTTTATGATGCCATTACTTAGTCTAAATAGTTAATATTGTTAACTATTTCAATTATAAAAATACACTATTTAAAAAAAAATTATTTCATCATGAAGAGTTTGAAAAACTTTTTTTTTTTAAAAAGAAAATTCACATAAACCTTTTCAACGCAATTTTTTTGTTACATCACTACCAAATTATTTAATTTTTTTTTTAAATCTACATCAATTAATTTCGTAATAACCAAAATTTGCCCGGGTCCTCTACTAAAAATCGAACCCGAGCCCATCAAATAATAGAACCAAAAAATAAAATAATAAAAAAACAAAAGATCCAATAATTAATACAGTTCAAAGTCCATTACAAAAAACAGAGCTCAATTACAATGTCCATTTACAGAAAAGTCTCAAAACCCAATTAACCTAAAATGCCAGGCCTAATAAAATACTAATTAAACAGTCTATGAAGTGTCCAGTTACAAAACAAATATCAGACCCGCTAAGCCCGAACTGCAAAACCAATTAAGCAACAGCCCAGAATTCATTAACCCCAAAACAACCTAGCCCAAAACCGCGGCCCAATGGCCCAAAACCTTAAGAAATTTCGGCAGAAAGGAAACCCTAGGGCTCCTCCCCTTCCAGCGCCGCCGCGCGTCCCCTACACGCGCGTCGCCCCAGCTTCACACTTGTGACGCCCCAGCTCCCCACGCGCGTCGTTCACTGTGCCCACGCCCCTGACCCTTCGAGCACCCCCAAGCACCTCGGTCTCGCACGCCTCGGCCCCTTCAGCGCCTCCTGACGACTGCAACTCCCCGCGCCTCGGTCGACACCCACGCATGCATCGTCCCATACCCTGCAAGGAGAATACACAGCAACAGAGAGAACGAAGCAAAGAGGAAAACCTGCAAATCAGTTATAAAAGGAAAGAGGGCAAACGTTTCTATTTTTTCTCTTGGCCCCGAATGCATTAAAAAATACAAGAACAAAAAAAAAACGAAAGTCTTTGTAAATTCGGTTCTAATCAAATCGAAGCAAATCGTGTAACAGGAGTTCTTTTTTTGATTTTTCTTACGAAATATAAGAAAGCAATCAGAAACCAAAAGGACTAAAAAGGTTGATTCGGTTTCTTCCATACTTCGCTTTACGTTTATCTCTTCAAATCGCTTTTACATACATACCAACATTTTAGATACGCCACATATACTTTCAATAGGGATAGATATAAAAAAGAGAAAAATCAAGTGCTTTACCTGGTTTGAACACTGCTCGCGGTAGTTTCGCGGTGGATCTGGCAGCGTCTAGGAGCTAGGGACGAAACCCTAGCAGAGCGTGGGGAGGAGAGCTTCGTTTTTTCTGAAAGACGGGAAAAATGATTTTAAAACGATTTTTTTATTTAAGCAAAATATGAAGCGACGCTGTTTCGGAGGATGCGGATCCGCGCGTTGACCCGCTTTGAGACCCGGATCTGCGCCCTTCCACTGTGAAAGGTTTATTTGCGCAATTGGTCCCCTGTTTTTACTCTGATTTCGACATAGTTCTTGATTCGCTCAATAGATTTATTTATTTATTTTTATTATTGTTATTATTATTACTATAATTATTCTTTCTACCAGTTATTATTATTATTATTACTATTATTGTTACTATTATTATTTTATTTAGCTTAATATTATTCCTTTTACATAATATTTTGTTCGCTATATTTTTTAATTTCTATAACATATACTATCATGTTATGTTATGCGTTATTTCTACAAACTTTTAAAAATTTAGTTACATTATCTAATCTATTTTATTTATATTGTTTATCTTATATATGTAACTTTATGGCTAATGTATTATACGTATATATATATATATATGTATTTATTTATTATTCGTTATCATATTCCACTTAATATTACCTTAATTAGATATTATTTTCATAAATTGGTTATTAGATTACATATCTTTGCATATTGTATAACATTGGATTGTACCATATTTTTATATAATACATGTATATATATTAAAAAACATGTTTTATTTTTATTGGTTATGTTTATATATATTTTTGTTTAAAATCATCATACACAATTTTCATTTTATACATTGTTTATACTGTTTATATTGCGTTTGTGTCTCTTTATCTATCACTTATACTTGCATGAAAGATGCCCATATTTGTTCTTATTGTTTATTGTATTGGTCTATACTTCATCATATACTGGTAATTGTTTTAGTATAGGAACTATTATTTGTCGTATTTCTCATTATTATTTCTTTATTGCCTATTTGAAATGTTAGTATATTATAATCGTTTCTAATACTTAGGTTCGATAATGACTAATGCAATATCGTCGCATAGATTATGGTTTAAAATAAAAAATGCATTTTTTTATAAAAATTAACATTTTATTTAAAAGCTTCCAAAGAAATAAGGCAATATTCGTGTGTTTAGAAGTTCGAAAGATCACATCCTAACGTGCTGGGTGTTGATTTTTCTGTTCGACTAAATATTCGAATACCCTTCCTCACTAGATTTGAAGATCAAAGATGCTCTCGACGTCAGGGTATAAGGGCGTCGTATCCTAACGTGCTGGGTATGACAATCTTATTCCTTTGAAACGAGTTAATTTTGAGATTCAATCCCAATTCAATGAACCCATTCTTTTAATTCTTTTTACCCTAAATATTTTCAGGTTTTCAGCATTGGGACGTTGATCAGTCAATTTGGTACCAATTTTGGGCGTTGCGAGGTTGCTAATCCTTCCTCGCACGTAACCGACTCCCGAACCCGTTTTTCTTAAATTTTCGTAGATCAAAAACACTGTTTTAGTAAATCAAAATGTTTTATTAAAACAAAGGTGATCCGATCACACCTAAATGAGGATCGGTGGCGACTCCCTATTTTTAAAAGTCGATTCCCGTTTTGCAAAAAAAAATGGTTACGACAGCTTGGCGACTCCACTGGAGACCTTGAGAGTCAGGCCATGAATTGATGGATTTTTGTCCTTTCGATTGAAAATTTGGAAAATTGTTTTAAAAAATGGTGTGTCTTTTTGATGCATTTGCTTGTACTTAAGTGTCGAGTCTCGTGAAATATTTTGGCATCGCATTGCATGACCGTTGTGGTCACACCTTTAAGTAGGAGTGAGAAACTAAGCCTTCGTGAGGTTTTCACCTCTGCATGGGCTAGTGGATTGCCTCCGGGATACATCCGTACCTGTGTGCTTCGTGAGGTTTTCACCTCCGCATGGCCATAGGGTAATGTATCCCCCTGAATCGAACTTGGTCCGTATGAACCTATAATGGGTGAGGATCGAGGAATCTGCTGGTTCAGGTATCCTTCTTTAGAACCGAACCCCATATAGAAGCCCTAGAGCCCACCTTAAGCAGAATGTCGAAATAGTTACCCAGATAAGCGTTTAATGATATTTTGCTTGTTTTGATTATGCAATACTAACTTGTGTTGATTTGTTTGATTTGCATAACATTCCATGTAGTATAGGTGTCAATTTCTGTTCGGTTGCTGAGATAGGAAGTTTGCTATGGAAAATGACTTTCTTGATAAAGTAGAGGACAATGCGGCCGTGCGCACATGGTCAGAAAAGTTGCAGTTAGAAAAAGGAGATAGCTTAGTTGAAGGTCATACGTCGGAGCTGAGGGACTTCACCCGTGTTAGCGTGACACAAAATGAGCTTCAAGTGTTGCGGGATATCTGGACCCATTGGGAAGATGAAGCTAAGCAGATGTTCTGCCACCGTTATGGTGATATCTCTCACTTATTGGATGTTAAGATAGATAAACACCTGTTTCGGGCTATGGTCCAGTTTTGGAATTCTGCATACAGTTGCTTCACTTTTGGGAAAGTGGATTTGGTGCCAACAATAGAAGAATACACTACTTTACTTCGTATTCCCTAGATGCAGGTTGACAAGGTTTATATTAGGCCTGCCTATGTCCCTCCTTTGGCGAAAAAGTTGATGAAAATTACGGGAATAAGTGAACAGTGGATCTCAACCAAGATTCAACAGAAAGGTGAAGAGAGATGTATTCCTTCGGTAAATTTAAGGGATTTGATTTTGACACACCCTGATGTGAGGAGGAAGGTTGATATTTTCGCCTTAAGCCTCTACGGATTAGTCGTCTTCCTAAAAGCCCTGAGACACATAGATGAAGCAGTGGTGGATCTATTCGACCAATTGGATAAACAAGTCACACCTGTCCCGGCAATTCTTGTGGAAACTTTCAGATCATTAAATGTATGCAGAAGGGCGGGAGAAGGAAGGTTTATCGGATGCGCACAGTTGTTAATGGTATGGTTTTATGGGCATTTTTGGAAGATGGATAAAGTCTCTTGTCGACCCTTTTATAAGGATTATTCACCGATAAAAGAGGAAGTAGCCGTGTCAAGATGAGAAGATATAACGGAAGAAGGATGGAGGACAATTTTTCAGAATCTTCAGGAGGGAGACATTGAGTGGAGAGCTCCATGGATGGTGCCTGGAGAGATCCTTTATAGATGCAGATACTTTAATTGGGTCCCTCTACCCGGAATTTGGGGAGTCATCGGGTATGTCCCTTTGCTAGTAGCAAGACAATACCAGTCTAGACAGTTCGTGCCAGCAAAACATGGGTTGGATCGAAGCGAATTCTCTTATACAGGAGAGGGTTATAAGAAGAAGATTAAGGAAATTGTAAATGCTTGGAAGCAAACCTACCGGATGAAGAGGTTGACGGTGGGCGAAACGGCGACTTCTGAGTATAAAGTGTGGCTAAACAAAAGAATCAACGACAATATCCCGAGACCAAGTTCAGATAATGCTCAATCTATAGAGGAATGTTTGCAAATGATACCAACAGAATTAGAAATTATAAAGCAAGATTTTGTAAAGCGGAGTTCAGAGCTCGAGAAGAAAATTGAGCAGTTGGAGGAACAGAAGATGCTTTTGAAGTGGGATGTAGAGATACAGAAATCAGAAACAGAAAAGATAAAAAAGGGGAAGAGCAAAGTCGAAGAAGAGTTGGATAGCCTAAAGGGGGACTACAAGAAGATGCGTTTCTCAATGAGAACTGCGGGACTAGGAAAGGCTTCGAGTCAATGGCGACAAGAGTTACAAGAGGAGAGAGCTAAGACCGAGCAATGGGAAAGGAAATTTCAAGAAATGAAGGCTCAGAAGGAGATCCTAGAAAAGCAAGTGTCAGAAGGCCAAAACAGAAGAAATGAATTGAAGACTAGAGTGGCGGAGTTGGAAAGGTCCCTTGACTATTATCGAAACCGTAACTCGGTAAGAGAATTAAAGGCAAGTTTGAGTAGAATCGAAGAAATGGAGAAGAAAACCGAAGAGTTAGAAATGGAGCTACAGAACTGTCAGAATCATATTGGATATCTAAAAGAGAACGAAGAACGAAGAGAAATGGAGCTGTACCATTCCCAGAATCAAGTCAAAGATAGAGATTACCTTATGGGGGAGGCTATAACCCAGATACGAGAGATAGCCGAGCATTTACAGACTCTAGCTATACAAGCTGACACATTGAGCATACAGTTTGAGACACGGTCGGATCGTGGACGGGAATTAGCTTCTTTACTGACGAAGATTAAAGCCTTAGGTGTTAGAGCAAGGCTGTTCTTGTAATCTATCTTATGTAAAGAGTTTTGTTTTCTAAGGAAGTTTCCTGTAGGGAATTGAATCAGAGTTGACACCTTTTTACATTCATACCATACATTTGCATTGCATTGCATCATTAGAAAGGATGTGTCGATTCATGTTCGATTGTTGAATAGAAGAGTTCGTCATAAGGAAATGTGTTACTTGATGAAGTGGATTATAATACGGTCGTCCGAGCATAGTCTAGGTAACAACGAAAGTAGGTCTTGCTCGAAGATCCAAAGCCTACAAGGATTGTTTGAGGGTCATCAGAAGATCGACCTGGACCAAGCAACAAGGAGCTAGAAGAGACTCCTATTGAGAAAGTTCAAAGGATACAACCATAAACATCCGGATACGAAGAAGAGGATTTCCCTGAAGGTTCAAGCCGACAAGGATTGTTCGGGAGTCATCGGAGGATTACGAGTATCGCGGGAAGTTCACGGGACACCATCATAAACTCCAAACACGAAAGAGAGGATTGGTGTTTTCACCTAGACTATGAGGACACGGCCGTCTATGCAATCCGTTTTAATGTGAAGAACGTATTGGAATCATGATCAACGCCTCTCTTTCTTTTTTGCATTCATCCTATGCATTTACATTGCATTTCATGCATCTGCATTACATCGTATCACATGTATTAGAATTTGTAGAAAGACTCTAATTAGGTGAAATTATTTCGTTAACAAAGAAAACATGGAACAAAGGTTGGAGAGATTAGAGGAAAGACAAATATTGATCCAAGAGCAATTGATCAGAATTCAACAACAGATGCAAGAGCAATCAACCAGAATTCAACGAGAGATGCGAGAGCAAATGCGAGAGTTCTAAGAGAATATGATATGCCATCTAACCCAGCTACTAGCGGGAGGATTTGAAACAAGGAGGGGCCAAGTGGTCGACAATGTGGAGGAATATGAAGAAATTGTTTATTCCCCGATAAATATCCCAACTCAACCAGATGCGCGGTCACATGGGGGACCCGTCACTATCAGACCCCAACATCAGACTAATACCTCGACCCCGCTGAACTTCTCGACGGGCTCATGTTTTAACCCTGAGGAGGGTCGGACTAAACCAAGGGTCCAAGCAGAGGCAAAAGAAAGGAGGGAACGGACATTGAAGGCCCCTAAGAAAAAGGAAAAGGAAGTGGGTAGTATGAGTAGGGATGACCAAAGACCTTTCACCGTGTTCCCACCTAATAACACGCCTGCTCCAAACCAACTCAAAAACGAACAAAGACCGGCGAGACCCAATCCTGAAGAGCCTCGACTCACCCCTATCCCTGTGTCATACGGAGAATTGTGCCTGAAATTATTGGAAAAATAATTAATATTGCCACATTATATGGCACCATTGAAGCCTCCATACCCGAAATGGTATGATCCTAATGCTAGTTGCATGTATCACGCTGGGAACCAGGGGCATTCTATAGAAAATTGTCTAGCCTTTAAGAGAGGGGTTCAAGGTCTTATTGATGTAGGGATTTTACAATTTGACGATACTGGTAATACGGTTGGAAATCCGCTCCCTAACTACCTTGAAGGGAACGTGAGCGCGGTTACAAAAGGGATGATGCAATTAAAGAGGTTTCAATGATACGCCCTTCTCCTCTCGGGTTTGTTTTGAACAATGAGACTGCGAAGGGATCCATGTATTTTAGCTAATCTAGAGTAATATTTAAAACACGCTTGTTGCTTTAAGCCTAGAGGCAATAAGAGTCTTTTTGTGAAATAGGCTTCTGTCCGGAATTTTTATTTCAATTAAATGCATCGTCCTAAGTAAACAGTTTCATTTTATTCTATACATTTTTTCATTTTTTTATTCATGACCACATCATACGAATAATCATCCTTAGAATCATTTATTCTTTGGATTTTCTGCCTTCATACCCACAATGGGGTCCCCAGATATCAATGACATGAGCGACACTGTTACTGACTCCCTTTTAAGGAGATATGTGGCTAGAGGGATCTAAGAACTTGGAAGATGACAGAGATTGCAACCTATTTCCTAACTTGTTAAGAATGACGGATCCTACCCTACGAAGTGTCAGCGGACAATACGAGCTAACGAATGAGATAAAGATGGGAGCTTAGCCCACCACAGAAATAAGGCAAGGCATCATTGAGTTACCCTTAAGAATTCAAAGATGTTTTCGCATGATCACATTAGGATACGTCTGGACTACTGAGGCGTGAGTATGCTGTCAAAGCTAAAAAGTCCTGGAGGAACTCCATGAGGATATCTAAAGATTACATGCTAATGGTTTTACGTTGGCCGGGAGGTTCGAGTTATTGGTTTACCAAAGAAAGGGAAATTGAATAAAGGACTTACGCGCCTCCTCTATTTCTTCACAGATTCCCTATACGTGGGGCACGGACGTTATCAAGCCAGTCTCCTCAAAAGCTTTAGCCAACATTGGTTCATATTCATGGTCGCTGGTTACCTCACTGAGAGGGTAAAAGTCGCTTCATACGCCAAAATTACAAAGTCTATAGTCATTAGACCAAAAAGGAAAAAAGAAAAATATTAACAAAAAGACGAAAAGATCATATTTACCCACACAATGACAAAAGTTCGCGGCCTTTTCAAAGATCGAGTGTTACGTCACAGCATAAAAAAAAAAGATTGTTAGGAAGATTTTTAGGAAGATGACCTAAACTGGTGAATGTTGGCATATAGAAGTCACGTTTACCTTTTTATGCTCGTTAAACGTCGGCCGGGACCTCTGCTGGAGCAACGCCTCCCTCATTAGGTTTTTCCTGGTGGAGTCAAAATCCTCTTTTCCAGGGCACAGGCCGAGCCAAAATTGGATGAGGCGAAATGGATCCAATCCCGATGTGATCAAGTGAATTTGTAGAGAAGATGTTAAGAACTATCGGTCACGATCGGATGATGCGAGTTTACAACAAAAAGGATCGCCTTAGAAAGTTTCATGATAGGGCTTTGAAGAAGATCCTTTCCCATGCAACAAGGACTTCAGAAGAAAGAAGATGCCAAGCCAGGAAGGACCTTAGGTAGCAAAGAAGGCCCGTTCTAGGGAAACAAGGATATTGTCTGAGATGGATGACAAGGACCTGCCCAATTTGGTGAAAAAAAAACACACACAAAAAAAATAAAAATGAGAAGAAAGAAAAAAAAGAAAAAGGAAAGGCCAAAGTGAAAACCCGCAAAGGGCGCTTTGAGACCAAAGGTGGGTTTGAGTTGAAAACCCAAAAAGGGCAGCTCAAATTTTGATGGAGAATACAGTAGTCTTGCTACGCTTGAAGTAACAATGAAGAGGTATGTTACGTCTTGGGGCATTGACAAAGTACTCTGGATCCCCTAAACATATGTTGAGTTTAGAACGGTCCTCAAGAAGTTTGAACGGAGAAGCTCAAGCTGCGATATCTGGGGCACCTAGTTTCCATGTTACCCATTTTGAGTCTGCTATCTTTGTCTTTTCAAAATATACTCTAAATAAATTTGCTTCTTCATTGCATATGCTAGCTTTGATTAACTTTTTGATTCGAGCTATACTCCCAATAAATTCCCATTCCATCCATCATTATGGTCCTTTTTGAGAATTTTGCATTGAAATAACGATTGTTGGACTAATAATACTCTCATGAAAGGAGTTTTTCATATTACTCTGGAAACCTCTAAACAATACAGGAGTCTGAAACATGATTATCGCTTAAGATTCACCGAGCTTAAGGGTTGGAAATATCTGAGTCTAAACTAAGAGGATTAAACAAAATGGCAAGGTACCGCGTCAGTGACACAATCCTGACGGAAAATGGGCATTGTTAACCCAAGTGCAAAACCAGAATCATTCTCGAAAGGAAATGACATTACGCATTCGTGCGAGCATCATGCGTATACATTTGGTTGGGTCACCTAAAGAGTGATCGTTAGAAGGAAGCTGATACAGATCCCGCACCTTTGAATAACATGAGGGTGGGTTGAAGAAGAGACAAATCCTATGTTTTAGAGTCGCAGTGGGATGAATGGAGGATATTCAAATCCTATACCTCTAGGTCACAATGAGATGAACCCTGAAGCTACAATGGGGCAAAAGGGTGATATATGAGAAACACAGATTACTCGTAAAGCTTGAGGACGGGTACAAAACCTGAAAGGAAAGTCAAGAATCGAAACAATGAATACCGATCATCACGAAAGTCGTGACGAAGAAGAGATACATGGCAAACAAACCAAGGGCGCATGGCATAATCATGAAGGCATAAAAGCATTTAAGACAAACACGTGCATATCATGATAACATCGCGCATGACACATACAGGTACACCAGTAAAACAAGAAGTTTTGATGGTAACCGTACCAAACCTAGGAGAAAGAAGACATCCGAGTTCCACCAGATGATGCATTTTGAAATTCTGACTACAAAAAAATATTAACTCATAATGCGAGAGGTGAGTTGAGCCTCAGGTCACACCCTGAGGTGTTTATCAATTTTTATTTTTTCAAATATCAACTCATAATACGAGAGGTGAGTTGAGCCTCAGGTCACACCCTGAGGTGTTTATCAATTTTTATTTTTTCAAATATCAACTCATAATACGAGATGTGAGTTGAGCCTCAGGTCACACCTTGAGGTGTTTTTCAATCTCTGTTAAAATCAACTCATAATGCGAGAAGTGAGTTGGGCCTCGGGTTACGCACGCTGAGGTATTTTAATTTCTGTTTTTCAATTTCTGTTAAAATCAACTCATAATGCGAGAAGTGAGTTGGGCCTTGGGTTACGCACGCTGAGGTATTGTAATTTCTGTTCTTTAAATTTCTGTTAAAATCAACTCATAATGCGAGAAGTGAGTTGGGCCTCGGGTTACGCACGCTGAGGTATTTTAATTTCTGTTTCTGTTCAAAAATCAACTCATAATACGAGAGATGAGTTGAGCCTTGGGTCACGTACGCTGAGGTATTTTTAATTTCTGTTTTTCAATTTCTGTTCAAAAATCAACTCATAATACGAGAGATGAGTTGAGCCTCGGGTCACGTACGCTGAGGCATTTTCAATTTCTGTCTAAAAAAAAAAGGGTCAACTCATATTGCGAGAACAAGAAAGCAGTTCGAAAGGTTCAGATTTATTTCATCAAAGTCCTAGTGGAGCAATTAGTAGATCGAAGCTACAAATCTCTTTGTGTCGTGAAGTCACATTGGAGCAAGCAAATCCCATCCCTTAGAAGATTGAGGAGAAGCGAATTGAAGCTACGGGTCATGTCTCGCAGAAGCAGCGATGGAGTGGGTCAAAGCAACAGGGTTTGAAGATGTTTGAGGAAGAAAAGCACCCGAAGAATCTATACTTGGCCAAGACCGGGCAAAATTGGTTCTTCTTTTGTCTTTGCTCTATTCTCGTTTCACGGCAATGAGCAAAGAGGGGCAGCTGTAATAACCAAATTTTGCCCGGGTCCTCTACTAAAAATCGAACCCGAGCCCATCAAATAATAGAACCAGAAAATAAAATAATAATAAAACAAAAGATCCAATAATTAATACAGTTCAAAGTCCATTACAAAAAACAAAGCTCAATTACAATGTCCATTTACAGAAAAGTCTCAAAACCCAATTAACCTAAAATGCCAGGCCCAATAAAATACTAATTAAATAGTCTATGAAGTGTCCAGTTACAAAACAAATATCAGACCCGCGACCCGCTAAGCCCGAACTGCAAAACCAATTAAGCAATAGCCCAGGATTCATTAACCCAAAAACAACCTAGCCCAAAACCGCGGCCCAATGGCCCAAAACCTTAAGAAATTTTGGCAGAAAGGAAACCCTAGGGCTCCTCCCCTTCCAGCGCCACCGCGTGTCCCCTACACGTGCGTCGCCCCAGCTTCACACGTGTGACGCCCCAGCTCCCCACGCGCGTCGTTCACTGTGCCCACGCCCCTGACCCTTCGAGCACCCCCAGGCACCTCGGTCTCGCACACCTCGGCCCCTTCAGCGCCTCCTGACGACTGCAACTCCCCGCGCCTCAGTCGACACCCACGCATGCATCGCCCCATACCCTGCAAGGAGAATACACAGCAACAGAGAGAACGAAGCAAAGAGGAAAACCTGCAAATCGATTATAAAAGGAAAGAGGGGAAACGTTTCTTTTTTTTCTCTCGGCCCCGAATGCATTAAAAATACAAGAACAAATAAAAAAAAACGAAAGTCTTTGTAAATTCGGTTCTAATCAAATCGAAGCAAATCGTGTAACAGGAGTTCTTTTTTTGATTTTTCTTACGAAATAGAAGAAAGCAATCAGAAACCAAAAGGATTAAAAAGGTTGATTCGGTTTCTTTCATACTTCGCTTTACGTTTATCTCTTCAAATCGCTTTTACATACATACCAACATTTTAGATACGCCACATATACTTTCAATAGGGATAGATATAAAAAAGAGAAAAATCGAGTGCTTTACCTGGTTTGAACACTGCTCGCGGTAGTTTCGCGGTGGATCCGGCAGCGTCTAGGAGCTAGGGACGAAACCCTAGCAGAGCGTGGGGAGGAGAGCTTCGTTTTTTCTGAAAGACGGGAAAAATGATTTTAAAACAATTTTTTTTATTTAAGCAAAATACGAAGCGGCCCTTCCATTGTGAAAGGTTTATTTGCGCAATTGGTCCCCTGTTTTTACTCTGATTTCGACATAGTTCTTGATTCGCTCAATAGATTTATTTATTTATTTTTATTATTGTTATTATTATTACTATAATTATTCTTTCTACCAGTTATTATTATTATTATTACTATTATTGTAACTATTATTATTTTATTTAGCTTAATATTATTCCTTTTACATAATATTTTGTTCGTTATATTTTTTAATTTCTATAACATATAATATCATGTTATCTTATGCGTTATTTCTACAAATTTTTAAAAATTTAGTTACATTATCTAATCTATTTATTTATATTGTTTATCTTATATATGTAACTTTATGGCTAATGTATTATACGTGTATATATATATATATATATATATATATATGTATTTATTATTATTCGTTATCATATTCTACTTGATATTACCTTAATTAGATATTATTTTCATAAATTGGTTATTAGATTACATATCTTTGCATATTGTATAACATTGGATTGTACCATATTTTTATATAATACATGTATATATATTAAAAAACATGTTTTATTTTTATTGGTTATGTTTATATATATTTTTGTTTAAAATCATCATACACAATTTTCATTTTATACATTGTTTATACTGTTTATATTGCGTTTGTGTCTCTTTATCTATCACTTATACTTGCATGAAATGTGCCCATATTTGTTCTTATTGTTTATTGTATTGGTCTATACTTCATCATATACTGGTAATTGTTTTAGTATAGGAACTATTATTTGTCGTATTTCTCATTATTATTTCTTTATTGCCTATTTGAAATGTTAGTATATTATAATCGTTTCTAATACTTAGGTTCGATAATGACTAATGCAATATCGTCGCATAGATTATGGTTTAAAATAAAAAATGCATTTTTTATAAAAATTAACATTTTATTTAAAAGCTTCCAAAGAAATAAGGCAATATTCGTGTGTTTAGAAGTTCGAAAGATCACATCCTAACGTGCTGGGTGTTGATTTTTCTGTTCGACTAAATATTCGAATACCCTTCCTCACTCGATTTGAAGATCAAAGATGCTCTCGACGTCAGGGTATAAGGGCGTCGTATCCTAACGTGCTGGGTATGACAATCTTATTCCTTTGAAACGAGTTAATTTTGAGATTCAATCCCAATTCAATGAACCCATTCTTTTAATTCTTTTTACCCTAAATATTTTCAGGTTTTCAGCATTGGGACGTTGATCTGTCAATTTGGTACCAATTTTAGGCGTTGCGAGGGTGCTAATCCTTCCTCGCACGTAACCGACTCCCGAACCCGTTTTTCTTAAATTTTCGTAGACCAAAAACACTGTTTTAGTAAATCAAAATGTTTTATTAAAACAAAGGTGATTCGATCACACCTAAATGAGGATCGGTGGCGACTCCCTATTTTTAAAAGTCGATTCCCGTTTTGCAAAAAAAAAATGGTTACGACAAATTTAATAGAAAAATTTTAATGACGATAATAAGTGGACCTGAATTTGTAAATTTGAAAAATAACGAAACTAAATTTTTCAAAATATAAGTGGAAGAGCTAAATTTTAAATATACGAAATATATAGAAACTTAAAGCATATTTTAACATTTAAGTTTTTACTCTATAATTTGATACAAATAAATATTTAACGTAATTAATTATATAATATTGAGCTATTCTATTAATATAAATGGTTATTAAAATAAATTAAAAATAATTTATAGGTTTAAGGCTACATTATAGTCATAGGTTTGAAATGAAACTAAATGCTTGTCATATTTTGTCTTCACTAATAAAGAATGCAATAAATGTGACCCAAAATTATAATAACTTTATTTATTAGGATTTCTTTTGTCCCTTTCACAATTGGGGAATTATTTTTATTGTTTCACAATTTTTGGAATTTTGTTGAAATGAGAATTACATAAAATTTCACATGTTAAATTGTGAATTAATGTTGTTCTCCTGCTAGAAGAGAAAAAAATTCAAAATTTATTGAAAACAGTTCTAAATTAATTGGTTGAATCGAAAATTGATAGATTTAATGATTCAATTAGAGTTATAAAATCGAAAAATTGAAATTATTAAAAAAAATCAATAATTTATCGTGAACAGGTAATCAATTAATTAGAAATTTTTTTACAAAATGATATGTTTATTTTCTTAGTGCTTTGACTTTTGACCTCTAAACAATCATCTAACAAATAGTAGATTCAAGAAATAATCATGAATACTACTCTTGTATGTGTATTATTTTTTAAAGGTTTAATATAATATTTGACATCCGAACTTGACATTTTTTTTTAATTTGGTACTTAAGTTTTTTTTTGACTAATTGGTATTTAAATTTGTCAAATGTTATACAAATTACCTCAAAATATTAGCGGTGTTAGTTTTTATTTTATTTTATCAAGGGATAGAAAAATATAATGTATGACCGACATATGGCAAATAATATGAAATTCAATGGCAAAAATAATTACATTTATTTGAAGTTCCCTCCCTTTCACTAAGAAATATGCCCACATTTAACTTTTCGTTGGGGTTGAGATTACTTTGATTGTTAATGCTAAGAATTATTCAATAGAGACAGCTTGCTTAAAGCATGACTTAGGCTTCACAAAGACCTCAATATGAGCTTCAAAACCCAAAATAAAAGAATCTCATTATGTAAAATTAAAAAATTGAATTAAAAGTAATTAAACATTTAAAATAAAAAGAAGAAAATAAATTCTAAGTCATCTTCCACTTGTGCATAATAAATTGATTATTTTTGCTACCTCACAAAAAAAACCACTGTTACTTAGTATATTGGAGTTATTTATATAACATATGTCAAGTTTAGGTATCAAATTGGACTAAAAAAAGCTTAGGTACCAAATTAAGAAAAAGTGTCAAGTTCAATACCAAATTAGAAAAAAGAACTTAGATACCAAATTAGCAAAAATGTCAAATTCAAATGCTAAATCTCATATTAAGCCTTCTTTTAAATCCAATTTCGCAAACGCTAAAGCCCTACTTATTACTTAATAGAGAATAAATTCATTAGTTTTTATTTTATTTAAGATTATATTATCTTTTACAAAACAATATAATTATATCTGGTATTTAATTTTAAATAAAATATGAAACATATTTCATAATTCAGGTGTTGGTTGATATTTTACTTAAAATTAATTACTGAATATAATTAAATCGTTTGATAAATATAGATTTTAAATTATAAAAAATATATATTCTACATTGTACCATTAATTTTTAAACATTTAACCTTATTCTAAATAAAAATCAAATTTTAATAGTAAAGTTTTTATAGGATTATATAATATTAAGTAAAAAAATAAAATTAATTAATTAAAAATATTCTCTATTAAGTGATAAGTAGATTTTATCTGCTTATCTTTTTCTACAAAAGATTCTATCAAAAATTTTTATTTTATATTATCAAACATGTGTAAAAAAAATTTAAATCATTAAAAATATTAGTTTTCAGTTGATTTAATTTTTTTAATGGTCAATCAAACTATTTTATTTTAGATTTTTAGTTGATTTAATTTTCTACACTTAATTTTCTAATACTTTTTTTTTTCAATGCTTTATATTTCAGTTTATCAAACATGCCTAAGCAAAATATATTCATTTTCGGATAAACTACTGTAGAGTGTAGAGATCGCCCAATTATGATTTTTTTTTCTTTTTTTGGTCATCAACTATGAAAAGTTACAAAATTGTCACCCAACTATTTAATTTTATCTTGTTCCTTCACCAGCTGGCTAATGTGTAAATAGAAATACCCAAAAATCCAAGATAGTTGGGAGGCTAAAAAAGACAAAATCGAATAGTTGGGTGTCCCAATTTTGTACTTAAAGTACATTCAAATTCCTAATTTGGTACCTAAAGTATGCCCCAGTTATATTTTGTACCTAATTTGTACCTAAAGTACATTTGGAAAAATACCCATAGGTGAAATGTGTTTATTTTGATGTTTTATAATAGAATATGAAGGCTAAAATAATGTTAAACAACTTTTACTAAGCGATTTTACGTGAAAACGAGTAAAACGACATAATCGGTAAAAATACCTAATGTTCATAAGTACATGTTAGAGCGAGAATTTGATGTTGCCATAGAAGGGAAAAATGTTCATCGTGTCATAAAACATAAGAAAAAGGAATAAAGTTTAATTTACGAGCCTAGGGGTAAAAGTGTAATTTTTGAAAAGTTTAGGGGCAAAATTGTAATTTTGCCGAAGTTTGAGTTAGGGACTGTTTTGAGTAATAGATTAACTAAATAAGTGAAATGTGATGTTTTAGACCCCGGAAAATGAGATTTGGACCTAGAACGGGAGGAAAATCGAAAATCGGGAAAGTTGGTAAATTGCCGTTTCTGGATTCGAGGTAAGTTGGTGAATTGATTTAATAATATGTTTATGATAAAAGGTGCTTTCTATGACTATGGTTATTATGTGAAATGGAAAGTTGATATGTAAATAATGCATTTATTTTACTTGTTCAATAATTATTTTGCTAGATATTATGGAAATCATTGGGTGATAACTACAATATGAAAATGTATGGAATGGGAAATTCTCGATTGAACCTTCAGAAAACCGAGAGATACGGACAATATGTAGCTAGGTCACACGAGTGATAAGGGATCTTCACCGTGTGCACAAGAAAGCTACGAGATGGCAAAATTTGATATGTAGCTAGGCCACATGGATGATAAGGAACTTTCACCATGTGTGCAAGAAAGCTACGGGATAATAATTTCATATGTAACTAGGTCACATGTGTAATACTGTGTGTATACCATGTGTACAAGAAAGTTACGGGTTATGAGTAGCTAGGTCACATGAGTGGTTCCTAATGTTGGACACCATGTAGACAAGAAAGCTACGAGATGGAATGGTGTAACAGCCCGATTTTGAGCCTAGTCGGAATAGTGGTTTCGGGACCACAAATCCGATAAAAAAAATTAAATTAATATTTTTATATTTTTATGATCTACAATTTTATGAAATGGTTTCGTAAAAATTTCGTTCGAAAATTTTGGTGTTTGAGCACTCAATTTAGTCAAAAGGACTAAATTATAAAAAGTGCAAAACTTGAGTTCTAGAAGCTAGAGGTATCTAATTGCTATAAAAGTTTATTATGATTAATTATTATGATTTATTGAGTGATTAAATACATGTGTTAGAGTATTGATAAGAAATTTTATTAATTTCATGCTTAAATTGCCTATTAGGACTTGTTTGCAAAAGTTGCTAAATAGGGGTTCTAATTTATAGAGTACTTGATTAAAATGGGGGTTTGAAGTAGGAGTCCTTAAATGGTAATTAGACCATTATTTTCATGGACAAAAATGGACATATATAGGAAGAAAGAACCAAAGTTTTTAATGAAGGGTAATTTAGTCATTTTGTAATAAAAATGAATTAAAAGGGAAAAAGATGGCAAATATGCTCATCTTCTTCATTAGGCCGAATTTTCAAGTGTTCACCATAGCTAGGGTTTGTTTCAAGCTTCCAAGCTCCATAGTAAGTGATTCCAAGCCCCGTTTTTAATGTTCTTTACATTTTTGAAGCCCCGGTAGCTCGATTTAGCTCATTCTATTAATAATTTATTCTAGGGTTCATATTTAGAAAAATACCCATAGGTGAAATGTGTTTATTTTGATGTTTTATGATAAAATATGAAGTCTAAAATTATGTTAAACAACTTTTGCTTAGTGATTTTAAGTGAAAACGAGTAAAACGGCTTAATCGGTAAAAATACCTAATGTTCATAAGTACAAGTTAGAGTGAGAATTTGATGTTGCCATAGAAGGGAAAAATGATCAGCATGCCATAAAACATAAGAATAAGGGATAAAGTTTAATTTCCGAGCTTTGGGGCAAATGTGTAAATAAGTAAAAGTTTAGGGGCAAAATTGTAATTTTGCCAAAGTTAAGAGTTAAGGACTGTTTTGATGAATGTGAGTATTAAATAAGCTAAATTTTCTATTATAGATCAAGAAGAACGAAATCCAGAGTTAGATCGAGGAAAAAAAAAGATAGAGGATTAAATCAATATAGTTGATCGTATTTCGTTTCGAGGTAAGTTTGCAGTAAATAAATGCAATATTCTATTATTTTACATTTAATATTGTTAAATTCCAGCATTTACATATTTATTCTGTAAATTTATTATTTAAAGACTCAAGTATGAATTGATGGAAAAACTATCTCAGAAAGTTCCGGTTGAACCTTAGGAATGTGTAGGATACAAATGTCATGACATTAGGGTTTAAGGAAATCATGTAAGACCATGTCAAGACATGGCATTGATATGTTACTATAAGGCAAAGGTCCCATGTAAGACCATGCCAAGGCATGGCATTGGTGAGTTCATAAGGCAAAGATACCACGTAAGACCATGTCAAGACATGGCAATGGTTAAGTTTCATAAGGAAAGGTACCCGCGTATCCTTAGTATTCCAAGTGGTTCAACGGGAAAATTCAAGGAGTATTCTAAAGTAAAGGTAAGGCAAGTTCAAGCTAAAAAGGTAAGGTAAGATAAATTCATGTTAAAAGGTAAGGCAAGTATACAAGTTTTAAGTATATTGAGTTAAAAGCTTAAGTGATCTTGACAAGAAAAATATAAGATAATTCACTAAGAATGTTGTTATCTATTTACATGTAAACTTACTAAGCTTTATGCTTACACCTATTCTTTATTTTTTTTATAGTATTACAAGCCAACTCGGGGATCGAAAGGACGTCGGAGATCGTTACACACTATCAAAGGATTATATTGGTATTTTGTGACTTTAACGTTTTAAGTTATGGCATGTATAGAGACTTAGCCATTTTATGTGTGTGACCTTATGATATGGTTTATTATGGACTTGTAAATGTTTGGTAATAATTAGCCATTAAAATGGTTAATTAAGAACATGCTTTGGAGGTTATGAAATGCCTAGTTGATAGTTATTTTAAAGAAATTATGTAATTATATGCAGGGAAATAGTTGGACAGCAGCAGTGACGTGATTTTGAAAAATCACCAAAAATAGTAGAAATTGAATTAGGTTGTGCATGAGATATATAATTAAATCTTATTGAGTCTATTTTCATATTAAAGAAACAAGGAAAGCAAAGGAATTCTGTAATTTGAGATATTTATATTTTTGTAAGACTGGTTCAGAATAAATTCAGGTTCCCCTGTTCTGACTTGGAAAAATCATAAAAAAATGGAGAAAAATAATTAGGGGTTTAACTTTATATGTTTAGAATCCTTAATGAGTCTATTTTCAAATGAAATAAATAAGAAGGTCATATGAATTCTGTACTAAGAGTAATTTGATTCGTAGTGAAGAGAGGTCAGAATAGTCAAATAGTAAAACAGGGTAAACTTTAAGAAAAATCTGGTATTGATTGGCCATACCAAAAATTATGGAAAAATTACATTAAGAAGGTATATGAGTCTAGTTTCAAGGAAAATTTACGGATCTATATTTAGAGTTTCATAGCTCAAGTTATAATTAATTTAGTGAACATGATGCAGACGGACAGTTTCAATTTTTATACCCAGAACTAGTAAGTTAAGTCTAGTAATACCTCGTGCTCGACTCCGGCAACGGTCTCAGGTAAGGGGTGTTACAAATGGCTAGGTCACATGGGTGATAAGGGACATTCACCATGTGTACAAGAAAGCCGAATGAAGGGGTTCAACGAGATAACTTCTACTGGTGATTGGTACGATCATGTTATGAATAAGTGCAAGAGTGAAAGTGACCAATTGAGAAACGTGGCAAATGTACGTGTGAGCAAGGGTGCATGTGACTATGTGTGTATGTGCATAATGTGTTTGATATGTGATACGTGATTGAAATTGTGGTAAGGCTGATATGGTGTAAACGCCATTATGAGTACTCGTAAATATTGGTGATGATTATTCATTTGTATGGCTAGTTTTGAATATGTTCGGTGTTAATGTGTGCATATATGGAAGTAATATAAAGAAAACATGGGAAAGTAAAATTTTCAGTAAAATAGATTGAAACAACAGCAATTATATGACTTTGAAAAATCACCATAAATCGTAGAAATTAAATTATATGTTGTATGAGATATTAATTTAAATCTTATTGAGTCTATTTTCATATAAAAGAAATAGAGCAAGCAAAGGATTTGTATATTTTGATATATTTAAATTTTTGTAAGACTGGTTCAAAATAATTACGTGATCCCTAGTTCTGCCTTGGAAAAATCATTAAAAATTGTATAAAATGGTTATGGTGTGTAATTTATATTCTAAGAATCCTTGGTGAGTCTAATTTCGAGAGAGACAAACGGGAATGTTATCCAAACTCTATATAATGAGGAATTTTAATTTTAGTGAAGAGGTGTTAGAGCTGTTGAACAGCAAAACAGGGGAGTTTTTAATAAATAAACTGTATTGATTAGCTAAACCAAAAATTCTGGAAATTTTATGGTATGAAGATATGGAGTCTAGTTTCATGGAAAATTAACGGATTTTAATTTCAAGTTTTTTATCTTATGAAATAATTAAATTAGTGACTGTGACTCAGAAAAACAGCCAAAGCTGAACTTAAGAAAAAGGGTAAACTATGTGAATATCGATTCTATTCCCTTGACTATATTTATTGAGAAATGGGTTAATATTGTTAATTAAATTTCTTATTATTATTGATATGCCAACTTACTAAGCTATAAAGCTTACACCATTTTCCCATTTCTCTTAGTGTTGTCAGGTTGGCTTGGGGTTGGAGATTGTTGGAGGTATCATCACACTATCAATTTGTCAAGTTGGAATCATGACAATTCCTAATTATTTTCAAGTCAATGGCATGTATAGAGATTTAGTTATTGGTTGTATGTATTATTATGAATTATACACAGGATCCAGACATGGGTGTGTGAGAACCTCACGGTCTACTCACACGGCCGTGTCATATGTCACACGGGCGTGTGACCCTGTTTTGGTAAAAATTTTCTAAATGTCCCTAAAGTACATTCAAATTCCTAATTTGGTACCTAAAGTATGCCCCAGTTTTATTTTTTAGTCCATTTTTGACAAACGTTAAAAAAACTATTCTTATAACCAATCACAAAACACCACATGACATCTTTACGTAAAAAAACAAATATTTTCTTTTATTAAATGTATATACACATTTAAAAAATTTAAAATAGAAATAAATATATAAAAATTTAGAAAATATATATAAAATCTAGAAAAAAAATATAAATTATAGAATAAAATTTACAAAAATTATGATAATTGAAAAAAAATTATTTGAAATTAATAATATTATTACAAAAAATGTAAAAAAAATTGTAAAAAAACCTAAAAGAAAGGTTTTTATATAAATTCTAAAATATATAATTCTAAAATTCTCAAAAAAGTATTTAAATTACAAGTAACTACAAAAAAGAAATTTAATTACCTTTGTTAATTTTTATAACATTTTTCAGTTTTTATTAAGTAAATGCAAAGGTATTTTGTTACCTTTGAAATTTAATACGTTAGATTAAAGAATAAATTACTCTTTCTGTTAAAAATTCCATCTATCTCTACTGTTAAAAAATAGCTCCTATAAGTCAACATGAGGTACACGTAGCACGCCACATAGAACTATCTAATTATTCCATCAAACACATCAATTTTTATTAGTAGAAATAGATAAAAAAAAAATTAAAAATGCTACTTTGTTCGTTAATCTAATTTATAATGACTGATTTACCGATTTTTAGTAAAAGAAACAAAATACAATTCGACTCCTAGTATAAGAGCCTCCATCATATTTTTACCATTGTATCTTATCGGATTCGTTTTTGTAACTCATTGAACAAACCAAAGAAAATAATTCAATATAAATATTTTTCCATTTATAAATTCCACAAACTTTAACATATATAATCACCAACACAATATATATAGGAAATCCGCAATGAAATTAATATACTTCAATAGAATCTCTTCATGTCCGTTTTACGATTAACAGAAATTAACTTTTTAAAAATTTGTAATTATCTTTTTCAATGATAACATTTTCAAAAGTTCAAACTCTACTTTCTTTCACGGAAGTACACCCAACCTTTTTGTAGACAGCTATATATAATTTTCATGCTGTCATGAATAACAATGACACTTCAAATATAAAAACCATGAATTCATATATATATATATATATATATATATATATATATATATATATATATATAACTAAATATTAATTCGACCCTAGTTTTAAATTTATTTTTTTCATTTGAAAATATATTTTACGATCCCAGGAATATGAGTGTTCATGAAATAATCATCCCAGTTGATGCATTTAGGGTCGAAATAGAATATCTCGTTCTCCGCTAGGCTCGATCTCGCTGCCATTCGTAGCTTCTCGGTGTTTATATCATCAAATCTGATAATTCAATAGAATCGATTATTACAAGCATCAAACTAAACAATTATTCAACAACGGATTTAAACTAACTAACAGGGATCTCCTTGGAGGGAGGAGGGCAAGCAATGGAAATTCTTTATTGCTTCTTATAATCTATTATTCCACTTTGCCTCCCCTAAATATTTTCTTAATAATTTCCTAACTTCGCCTTAAGAATTTTAATTTTTTCAGACTTCAATCTTGTCATTAAGTCGTAGCTACACCATTGTGCAGTTCGATGTTGTTTTTTAAGATTTGATAATATAATTAAATTTAGAGATTTCAATGTTAGAAAAATAAAATCAGAAGAATTTATAGATACATACATTGCATCGAAGAACAAGTAGGGTCTGTAAATGTCTATCAACCGAGTCACGAAGCTGATTTTCCTATTGAGATCACTGTAAACTCCTTGAAAGAAATGGCAAAATGCTGTATTTGCAAATTCCAGTCCCTGAAAAAATTGAACTGTTATTTTACGGTTTTGACCCTAATCGATAATCGTAATATTTATTACATATGCAATTGAGAAAAAGTATGACTTAATTAAAATAAGTAAGAGTGAGTAAAAGTTTATTCGGTTAAATCAATTATGATGGTTAATTCGATTAGGTATAGATTTCATTATTGCAAATCGGTTGAATTCAACTGAGTTTTAATAGAAAAAAATAGTTTAACCGATCAAACTAACCGATGTTAAATCAAATCAATTAGGTTAGTTAAGATCACGACGTTGCTAGGGGTTGGGCCTTCACCTTCCTTGTTAAGTAAAATAATATTAACTTTATTCCTCCTTAAAATGTTCAATTTAAGCCCTTTGCAAATAAAATTATTACTTTTAGCCTTCTAATACCCAATTCCTAGCTTCACCTCTAGTTAAGCTAGGGGTGAAGACAGAAAAAAAATTTTAGAGGCTTAAATTAAAATCATAAATTTTTGAAAGAGTCAAAAGGTAATTTTACTATTATACTAATTTATAATTTTATAGTTTTTAAAAAACATAAAATAATTTTACTTTTTAAGAAAGACTAAGACTATTACCTACTTCATAGATTTGTAAATTTAAACAAAATTTAAAGAGAATATGAAAGAGGAGAACGAGACTAGAGCCCCTACTAGCCTTACTCCCCATTAGGTCCCTAGTTAAAGCACGAAGTTGGTTGATTAAGTTAATTTTTCGATTTTTTTAAAAACAAACCGACCGATTGCACACCCATATTATTATTACGAACCTTCAAAGGGAGCAAGTATCGAAGTGCCATGTATCTATGGAAGCTGGCCATGCTATCCATGACACGAATTTTGCCAACAATAACAGCCTTCCCATCTTTGTTGATCCAAGGTTTCTTGGAGAAGTATCGGTAGCCAAAGTCTTGGAGGTTACGGTACTTGACCGGGTTCCTCATCGACGAACCCACTTGGTAGATCGTCTCCGATGGTTGGTTCGATGCATGGGCTACCATAGCTACGATGATGGTATTCACCACCATGTCAGCTGGTATCTGAAAAAATAATATGAAAATTTTCATACATTAATGATGTGATTTTGAGGCAAATGCTTGTTATGTAGGTGAATGAAAAACTGGTTAAACTCTAGTTTTGGTCCCTCTACTATAGTGGAATTTGGAATTTAGTTCTTGTACATTAATTTAGTAATGTTAAATCCTAACCAAAACCGGCCAGTTGAATAGGAAACTGGTAGTTTGATCGGTTTGACCGGTGACATAAAATTGGAAATAAATTAAACCGTTTTTGAATTGATAAAAACAGGAAATTGAGACAAAAAATAGGCGATTGAATCAGTCGAACGAATTTATAAATTTTTTAAATATTTATATGAATATTTATTTATTTTCTATTAAATTAATGGTTGAACTAGTTTAATCAATTTAACCACCTGTCCGATTTTTAAATTTTTATTAATATAACATAATTTGACTCTAGGAGAATATAAGAGATGGAGTAGCCCTGGCCACCAAAATGATAAAAAAAATGATAAAATTGTATTTAGGACCTTTTAAAAATTGTAAAATTTTTAGTTAGTACATTGATAAAATTACATTTTGACTCTACAAAAAATTTAAATTAAATATTGATTGTCCTTAAAATGATTTTCTAGCTTCACTTATGTTTGGTTCTATTCTTTTTATAATCATTAATTAGCCCGAATAATTAAATTATTAACTATTCCAGTTTACTTGAATTTTCTTTTAAAAACACTATTTTTGTAAGAGAAAATTCTCGTCAACACTTTAACCATAATAGTTAACATCGTTAAATATTTGAATTAACTAATGATATTATAAAAGTAAGCACCAAATTATGTTAGATTAAGGTAAAAGAATTAGATCCCAAATTTAAGGATAGTAGAGGAACCAAAATCAGAAATCAACCAACATTTTATTGAGAATTGAACTCACCAGGTCAACAATTGAGTCCACATCACCGAGGAAGAAAGTCAATTTCCCCTTAGCATAACCTATTGCAAGGCTATCGATGGTTCTGTATTCATAAACAAAAGAAGTATATAAATAACTAATTATAAAGAAAATTATAAACAAAAAAGTTAGAGGACTAATTTAGAAATAAAACCATAAATTAATAAAACTATAGGGGTAGCTTACCTAACACCTTCAGCCCAACCAGGAAATGGCTCTTTGAAAGTGCTGGTTATGATAGTAGGTCTTAATATGATTGTAGCCATATTTGCTTTGAATTCCCCCACTAGCATTTCTCCCATTGCCTTTGTAAATACATATGTATTTGGCCATCCATAAAATCTTGCCCTAAAATTTAATTTTCATAAAATAAATAATATAACATTTACTTTAAATGGAAAAATAAAATATTTAATAACTAACTGGACACAACTTGATTCGATAATTTTCTTTACATGTTATAATTTATAAATTTGGAAAGAGATGGTAATGATAGAGTTTGAACCTTGATTTCAGTAAGTATTAAAATGTAATTTGAGGCATTCTCACTTCGACCCTTCATATGTGGTTGTGTGTCAGGCAGGAGTGAAGTTAGAAAGAATTGAATTATATATTTTTATAAGAGCTAAAATGTAATTTCACCATTGTATTAGTTAATATATTTATAACTTCTAAAGAATTAAATAAAATTTTATCATTTTTGGGAATGGCCAAAATGCAATTTTTATATGTAACTTATAATTTTAGAAGGTAAAACCTACAATTTCCCCATTTTAGGGGAGGTCAAGGCCTTCGCCTGCCCCCTTGGCACTGCCCTTGGTGCCACGTATGGCTCACTCCGACAAGACACTTTCATTCTTTGAGCCTTATCTTCTTTGGCTTGAACTCTTGATAGAATCAAGAGACAAAACTCTAACTTAACTCAAAAACAATACCGACCCATTAGGGGTCTACAAAATCCAGACAAATGGCACACGTTATCTTTCACAAATTCAAAAAGAGATATTTTGAACCCTGACTTTGGCAAGGACCAAAATGCAATTTGAGGTGCTCCCTCTCACGTCCCCTTTGTAGGTGGATCGTGTGTGATGCATAGTTTAGTCCAACAATGCCATTTAGTTTTGTAAACCTTGAATTTGGCTTGAACTCTAGACAGAATCAAGAAATAAAATCCCAACTCGGCTCAAGAACAGTACCAACACGTTAAGAAGTTCATCCGACTCCTAGACGGATAATACTTTAAAAACTTCATTGAAAGAAATGATCACCCCTTAACATATATATTCTCTTAAATTTTAAATTCTAAATCTTTTACACAATCTTAAGTTTAAACTTTAATATTGATGCGAGTTTTATTTAAGGATAATTTGAAATTGATTTAAACTCGAAAAACAAAAAAGATATTACCAACCTTTGAATGCCCAAATCTTTCATGGCTTGAGTAATATCCTTGTCTGAAGCACCTAGCAATCTCAATTCATTCAGTTTTTGTTCAATAATTTTTTTCTCAAAATTAATGTCTAAGCCTGAAACACCATTAAGTGTTTCTCCCATGCTGTATGAATTTTCAAGTATAAGCCCTGTCTTTTCTCCTGACACATAAGCTGTAAACGAATACCACATTAAATTCAATCATCAATTGCATAAAAATGTACACCCCGTTATATAATAAAAAAAATTAAATAGCACCCATATTTTATTGAAAAAAGGTAAAATTACCATAGCAATCCCTATATTATATCTAAGATTACATTTTGAAAAAAAATAACAAACTGATCCTATATATTAGATCAAATAAATCTTTTGCTAAAATTAAGTGAATTAAATGTTTTTTTTTTCAATAAAAGGACCAAAATGCAATTTGAAGTATAATATAGGGACTATTATACACTTTTACCAAAAAAAACCATTGTTTTTCGCCAACCTGTGGATACATGAACCAAAACTTTTAGTTTCACACATTTCTTGGCGAAATTTGCAACAAATTTAGCTCCAAATGTATTGAGATCAAGTGCCACGTCATATCTACATGAAAAAATAAAAATAAAAACATGAAATATAATTTAAATTATAATTGGAAAATAAATTTTCCAATATTTGATAAACTGACAACATACATTGAAAGGCATAGTTAGAGTGGGAGACATTAACTATCATCTGATTTACTGAAAGACAATAAATATATATATATTACCTTTCGTCAAAGTTGGTTGTAGCAGCAAGGTTAACCACAACATCAACTTCATTCAACATCTCTTGTACTAAATTACAATCTTTAATGCCCAAATCTTCATGAGATATATCTCCAGGAATTAGTGTAATTTTCTCGGATATAAATGAACTGAAATTTTTCCCGCATTTTTCTTTCAGAACTTTGAACAAATCCTTTCCTATAATCTGTCACGAATAAAAACCAATATCGTATGTTATTCGGATTCGAGTGTATATTTAATCCGAATATAAACACACATATATAAATATACCTCATTGTGCAAGCGGTGAACAGCGGATTTATGATCCGCAGCACGTAAAAGAAGATAAAACTTCTTCACATTTGGTTGAACCCTTAGTATTTTCTCCACAAAAACTGCATTTTCAAAACACATAATCTCGACAGAATGAAAGCTCAATTGGATGTATATATGTAAGTACATGTGTAAGGATAATAGCATCGACTGAATATATAAGTATATATATATATATATATATATAAGAGTAATATTCTTACTTTTTGCCAAAAACCCGGCAGCACCAGTGACTAAAATGGACTTGTTATCAAGAAAATGAAGAGCACTCCCTAATTCCATTGCTAAAAAATAAACCCAAAAGAAAGATGGTTTTTTGTTGTTGTTGTAATAAAACACAGTTGCCTTGAGGTTTTAAAGGAGATGTAAGGGACTCGACATGTATATATAGTGTCCATTAAAGAGGAGAAAATTGAATGAGGTGGAGTGGAGTACACGCAAGTGGTTGGGAGTTTCATGGGGTTGCCCATAAACTATTTTATGTATGAGTAATAAAGGTGACATATTTGGGTTTATTTAATTCCTAAAAATATACTAGCTGGTACAACTTCAAAATCCAAGAAAATCTACATAAATGCAAACAAGACAATGATATAGAAACCAAAATTTTAATTGCTCTTATATTCAATTCCTGTAATTATTTTCAAAGGTTTTTGGTTAGATTGAATTGGTATAATTGCGAATTTCATCCTTTAGGATAATCGAGATGTTAGTCCCTTCACTTGAATTTATCGGAATTTGATCTTTGTGTTGAAGCTAAGTCCAATTGTCGATGAACTATATAGTAAAAGTACCATGGAGGCCCCAATACTAAGAGTCAGATTGAATTTTGTTCTCTCCAGTTAGAAAATGCCAAATTAGTCATTGTACGTTAGATCAAAGAGTAAACTGTTCATTCTGTTAAAACTTTCATCTATTTCTACTATTAAAAATTTGTCATTGTAGGTTAACATGAGGCACACGTGGCATGGACATGTCACTGTCTAATTATTTTGTCAGCCATACTAATTTTTAACAGTGTAAATGGATGGAATTTTTACCAGAAATAATCAATTTGAAGTTTAATCTTTACAAAAACAAAGAAGTTAAGTCAAGTTATCGGAGAACATGTGAATTTGTTTCATATGAATTGCCAAACTATTGTTTTTTTTTTTAAATTCAATGCATATAAATTGCTAAACCGTTGACTTTCAAGTTGGAGATTGTTCGAGAAAGTTTAATAGTGTTATTTAATTGGATAAATTTCTCGATTTTCATAAAGTACTGTGACCAAATTTTAATAAATTAAAGTGGAAAGATGAATTTCATTATTTGATCATTTGAAATTTTGCATTTCCCATGTTAAAAACCTAAGGTCAAATTTTGGTTTTAGGCCCTATACTATGCTTAAATTTAGAATTTAGTGTTTGTATTTTAATTTGACATAATTTGATCTCACTACTTTTGTAATAGTATTTAGTTAGTCTAAATAATTAATATCGTTAACTATTCTAGTTAAACTATTGACAATAATTTTTCTTAAAAGCAGTCATTTTAATCTATTATGTTGACATTGAATTTTTTCTGCTAGAACGAAGGTTTTTAGGAAAAAAATTCACATTAGTATTTTGATCAGAATAGTCAATATTGTTAACTATTTGGACTAACTAAATAAATTATAAAAGTAGAATGATCACATGTCAAAATCTAAATTAAAGTACATAGACTAAAATATCAATTTAAGCTTAATAGAGGGATTGAAACCATCATTTGACCGAAACAAGCTTCTTCTTTTTATCGAAAACATGAAGATTATTAAAGGAAACAGAAAACTTAAGAAGCTGATGAGTTGTAATAAATAATTTATTTGTCTGTGGGTGAGGAGGTGACCTACAAAAATCAGAAAGGTAAATTAGTTGCCAATTAAACCTAACTATTTTCAACCCAAAATAGTAATTTCTAAAACGTGTAAACTTTCTATAATATACAATAAATGATATATATCTATCTATATATATATATATATATAACGATTAATATATACTTTTTTACATCAAATGTAACACCCTTGATCTGGTCTAGGAGTTCCGGCTAAGTCAAAGGCATTACATTGATCATCGAAGTGAACCAGTAAAGCCGTTCTTTTGCTTGAGTTGAGTTGTATGAAATTCGCTCTTTTGTTTTTAAAAAAAAATTCATTAATCAAACCGATTTTACTTGGTAATCCAATTACAATATTATTAATGTGAAGTTTTAGAGAAAAACGTTTAAGGTTTAAAAAGATTTTATCAAAACTGTAAGTATTTTGTAAAGCAACGAAAAATGTTATTAAGAATAATAGTTTTCTAAACCAAACAGCATGCAATTACCAGAGTATTAATTAAATATCATGTTTAAAAATTAATAAGCTAAATAATCACAAACCAAAGCAATAAATAATTTATAACCTACAATCTGATAAAAAAACATAAACCTAGTAAAATGATTAAGAAAAGCTTTAATGGAAACTTTTAGATAATAATAAAAATGAGATGCTAGTCCGAGGTTCCTCCGATGCCATTATGAGTCCTAGTTTTCTGCCTTGAGATATGAGGAAAAGGGGAAAGTGAGCTTATGACAGCCCAATGTGAGTCTAATTTTTAAACCATTATAAATAATTGTTCAAAAAAATAAAACATTCAATCTATAGCATCATAGCAAATTAAGGGTATTCAGCGTCTCAGGTGTAACCTGAATCTAAGTCGCATTAATCACATTAGTTGTTCGGGTTTTACCCTATTATTATAATTCATGAAAAAAATTGATAATTAATAGAAAGGCCGTGGAACCTATGAAGTGCATGGAGAAAAACACCTCATCCATACAATATTGCTAGCAGTTGGTAGATATAGTACCTTATTAATTATTAGCATTAATTTATACTATTAACTTATTTAATGCACCGTTCTTAAAATCTTTCATATGAAATAATATAATATAGATTTTTATACTATTATTTTAACTCGAGTACCCTCTTGATGTAAGTAAAGGTGTTCATAGATTCGGTTAGGTCAAACTTATGTGAGATATTTAAATTAATTTTTTAAGTCTGAATCTGGCCCGGCCTGAAAAAGGATTTGCTTTTTGCCCAATCTTGACCTAATTTAACAAAAGTAAACTCGGACCTGACCCGATCCTTGCATATTTTATTTTTTAGATTAGTTTTTATTTAAACATAATTTTTTAAAAATATATAGTATAGTAAATGCACTAAAAAGCTTTAAAATGAAAGTTTTCTAACACATTAAAAAATATTTATATTAAAAAAACACTACTATAAATATAATAAATGTTTATCATATTAAAAACACAAATAAATATAATAAATATTTTATTGTATTAAATATAATTTTTAAAATTGTATATTTTGGGTTGGCTTATTTAGTTGATTATTTTTTTTTTAGGTTTTGGACAATAGGTTTAATTGTTATTAGGCCAGTGATTTAATATAAATATATAATTAACATAATCTTTTTTATAACATAATATATTTGAATCAGGCAGGGCTCAGGCAAAAGAAATATTTCCCGAGGCTCGACCCATAAAGAAAACGGACCTGAAATTTTACCAAAACTTATTTTTCAAATATCATATTTTGTTCAAACCTTCTCATTTTTCAAATAGATCTAGATGAGTACTTAATCCATAAGTAGGTCTAGATGTAGGCCGTATATCTAAAGGGGCTGCTAGGGGCTCAATCCCCTCAAATTCTGTCAACTTGTACCTTAGCTTTATAAATTCTGAAAAAATAACATTTTAATCCTTATAATCAATGTTTTAAAATACAATATTTATGTTTGGTCTCTCAGTTTTTTTTTTAGTTTGACTTTCTCTTGTATTTAGTTTCCATTCATCTTCTTCGGCTATGATAGGTAATCATCATCATAGTTTCTGATCGATAGTAATTTATAATTTAGTCTTTTTTTTTAAATGAAATTTAAACATCAGTATTTTAATTAAAATAGTTAACGGTTTAACTACATAGACTGTTTTTTTACCTTGACTATTTGAATTAACTAATGATAATTTAAAAATATAGGGATTAAATTATATAAATTAAAGTATACAAACAAAATATAATATTTAAGCAGAATAAAAGGACCAAAACACAATTTATGCAAAAATATTATTCAAGTAGCCATCCTATCTTTAGTGCTGATATTGAAAGATCTAAGAACTGTTGCTTTCTCTGAAAATAGATAGAATTGTCGGTACAGATTACATGCAGATACAGCCTCGTATAGAAAACATCATATTTAATATATTGATAATATTAGAAACGATATATGATATAAAAAATTAATTAAAATACAATACAAAAGATAAAAACACGATATCGTGATTCATATTTTTTAAATTTTTATTTAATAAAAATTATTAAAGTATTATAAATTATATAAATGTGTAACACATTAAACACCATATAAAAGACTACTAAAAAATAATGGCTTAACAGTGACTTTTTCAAAAAAAGCAATGGAGCTCTTTTTTTTTTTTTTTCCACTCAATTGAGTACTTGAACTTTCAAAATGCACCAAAAAGGCCTTCAAACATTTTCGAAAAAAGCATTTAAGCCCTTACTTTTTTTGCACTCAATTGAGTACTTGAACTTTCAAAATGCATCAAAAAGACACTCAAACTTTTTTCAAAAAAAAACAAAGCAATTAAGCCCCTGCTTTTATTAAAAATTAGAAAAAAATTCATAAAAAATTAAAATCAATAAAAGATATAAATATAATTAGATTTTAATAAAAAATAAAATATTAAAATTTTATTAAAATTTAAAAAATTATAAAATATATAGAAATATAAAATTTTATAAAGTCGTTAGAAAATTATACAAATGTAAAGAAATATAAATTTCGTAAAAAATTTATAAAATTATCGTCCCAAAAGAAACATTTTATATTTTTTCTATAAATTTTATTTATTTTTATTCTTTTATCAATTTTCGCCACATGTCACGCTGTGTTGCGACACGTGATGACTTTAATTGAAAAAACTAGGGGTTGTTATTTTTTACAATTTTTATAAAATTTTAATTTTTTTTATTTTTTACGATTTTTATAAAAAAAATTCTAATTTTTAATTTTTAAATTTTATTAAAATTTAATTTTTTCTAAAATTTATTATTTATTGTTTAATAATTTTTTAATATTTTCTAATTTTTAATAAGAGCAAGTGCTTAATTGTTTTTTTTTTTTTTATGAAAAATTTAGAAGGTCTTTTTATACATTTTGAAAGTTCAAGTACCCAACTGAGTGAAAAAAAAGCTAGGGCTTAATTGCTTTTTTTGAAAAGTTTAAGGGCTTTTTACACCCTTAAGCTAAAAATATCAATAACTCTTATGTAGTATATTTTTCAAAATTAATTTTTATATAGTACTTTTTAAGTTATATTCACTATTTGAAAATATAAAAATATTTATTTTTATATCATAAAATTTAAAATTAATTAAATATAGTTTTTCAACCTATAAAAAATGTTATCTAAACGGCTAAATTAGCTGAATATGCCAGAAAAAAGTTAATTGGCCAGATAGGCCGTTTATGGAGTGCGCTTTTTGTATAGTCATCTAACTAGACGAGCTTTTTTCGTAATTATAAAAAAATGCATCCAACTAGATGCTTTTTCTCTGACATATCATCAGGAAAGTTCATACAGAAGGACTTTCATATATTCTCTCAAAAAATATTTTATTTTCTTAAATTTTAAAAAAATCAACCTATTTTACTTTTCTTTTTCCGACACATTTAGCTAATTTAGCCTATTTAAACACTATTGATTCAAATTAATTTTTTATTTCTAGATTTTTTTTCTCAGTCCTAATATCAATTATATATAGTTATATACCCTGTAAGGGAAGCAGGGAAAAAGTTTTTTTCTCCCTTTTTTTCTGGATATTATTCAAAAAAAGCTGCATGAATGTCAGAGCAGAACATGGGATTGCAATTTTGGGCGGCAGAGATTGGGCATACTTCAGTGTTAGGGTTTGGTAAAGATTGGGCATATTTCAGTGTTAGGGTTTGATATAAGTATGGAAAATCTCATAATTATATATGTTTAATACTCGTAAATAATTAACACAATTATTGATATATTTCAATGTTAGACGGCAAAGATTAGGCATATTTCAATGTTAGGGTTTGGCAAAATTTGGGCATATTTCAGTGTTAGGGTTTGATATACTATAAAAGTTATCAAAATTATATATAAATTTTAATTTAATAATTTTTATATTTTTTAATTTAATTTAATTCTCATAAACAATTAATACAATTATTGATATAGTATTATTTATATTTATATATTACATATATAAATAATTATATTTATCCAATATAAAAATAAATAGATGTATTTATTTCTTCAAACGTGTATGATTGAATCGGAATTAAAGCTTCATGTGTATAATTACACTAAATTAAAATTCATCTATCAAATTGCACATTGAATCGATTCAATGTGCAATTTGATAGATGAATTTTAATTTAGTGTAATTATACACATGAAGCTTTAATTCCGATTCAATCATACACGTTTGAAGATATAAATATATCAATTTATTTTTTATATTGGATAAATATAATTATTTATACATCCAGTATATAAACATAAAATGATGATATATCTATATCCGTGTTAATAGTTTGTGAAGATTGGATCAGACCAAAAGTTCGTGTATAAAATTATACAAAATTAAAATTTATGTATAAAATTGGAGGCAAAAATTTATCCATTATTTTTAATTTTATAAATATCTAACACATTAAAAATATTATAATAGGAACACACTATTAAATATATTTTTAGGTCTGTTCAATGCTCAGAGCATTATATGGTTGAGGGGACTGGGGACTATTTAGTATTGAATTTATTTTCTTTGACAAGTATGGACCAAATAGGAAATTTATTTAATTTTGGAATTCAAACCTTAAATTTAAATAAAATACCATCTTGGTTACATGATTATTTTACTACCCATTATGGTTTTCAGAAAAAAATTTAAAAAAATGATTTTTTTTAAGGAAAATCTAACACAAGCAAAATTAAATGAAATTTAGGACCACCCACAAGTTGAATTTCTAAAAATTAATAAGAATAAAATAAAGATTATTTGGCCAAAACCCACCTTATTATGTGATAGCAATTAAAAGGGGTAAAATATCCAAATATACTAAAAAAATTAAAAATTTACAGAATTGGGCCGATTTCTAGAAAATTTACGGAAAAAGGTCATTTCCCATCAAAACGCGTCCACGTCAGCGCGTTTTGAGGGGAAATGCCAGCAAAGCGCGTTTTGCTGGCACCTCAAATATTGGATATTTATTTTTAAATTTAAATTTAAAAAAATTAAACAAATTCTATTTTATAAAAGATATTAAAATTAAATTACAAAAACATATAAGCAACTATTATTTTATTAAAAAATAAAAAATCTTATTTATTAAATATATTAAAACTCAATTACAAAAAATAAAAAATAAAAAACTTCTTATTTTATTAAATATATTAAAACTAAATTGCAAAAAATAAAAAATAACTTCTTATTTTATTACATATATTAAAATTAAATTACAATAAAATAAAAAATAAAGAAAACTTCTTATTTATTTAATATATTAAAACTAAATTACAAAAAAAAATTCTTTGCTTGTAAATAATCATTCTTTGCTTTTCCTTGTAAATAATTATTCTTTGCTTTTCCTTGTCAAATTAAATTTTCCTTTTCCTTGTAAATCATTCTTTGCTTTTCATTGTCAAATTAAATTTTCCTTTTCCTTGTAAATAATCATTCTTTGCTTTTCCTTGCTACAGTAGTCTGTCGCAATCCTTACACTATAAATCAGCCAAATTTCATTCTCAGGTTGCATAATAGAAATTGAGGCAAAAGAAAAATAGAAACTGAAAATGAGTGAACGTATTAATGCCGTTATTTACTACGATGGTGAGGTTTGTGACACTGAAAATGGTGTTTTTTTATCGGAGAACACAGCGCGACTGCGTTTTAATCGGAACATAGATTTGTCAGAACTTCGCAAAAGAATTAGGCGCAAAATCTTCGGAACAACACCAATGAAAGTTCAGTCTATTAAGTATAGATTTTGCTCTTCGGTTGATCCAGTGAGATATGAATCATTCGACATCAAAGGTCCTCGGAGCCTTGAGGCAATGGTGGAGACTCATATTGCCAGTGTATCACCCTATCTTGAGGTATATGTACAATTTTCATCGCCAAGTGATCTTTCTTAAACCTCAACATCTACTTCTGTTCGAGGGGAATACACGACCCCAAGCCGACACTCTGTTAATGGGAGGCAGAATACGGAAGTGCCCGTGTTTGGTGGTAGTATGGAAAACATAACCCCCGCACGACACTCGGTTGGTGGATGGGACATGCATATCCTTCCTTCGACGTCCGATTATAGAAATATGTATTGGGGAACGTCATCAACTTCTAGTGGTTGGCAATCCACATATGATTGGGAACGTTACGAAAGATGTTTAAGGAGGGATAATGTACTCCCCACGACATCCACCGGCAAAGGGCCCTCGTTCGTTGCAGATTATGGTGGATCGGATGATGAGTCGGATGTGGATCCACCTCGAGAGCCCGGGCCTGATGGTGCAGAAGTTGGATTATTTTCTGAACCAGAGCCTGTTCCAATAGTACCTGAAGATATTGAGGGCGGTTCAGACGAAGAAGAAGAAGATCCGCTATTCAGGGCGTACTCGCCTTCAGCCCACATGCATAATGTCGATCTATCCCAAGACGATGCATTGGAGTTTCCTGAACTACCACACCGGACGCGTGACCGTACAACTTCGTCATTAGATTCGGGCGAATTAGAAGCTGGTAACAAGTTTTCCAACAAGGATACTTTTCTTGCTGCATTGAAACAATACATCATCAAGAACGGGGTTAACTACATCGTGGTTAAATCTAAGCTCGATAAGTACAAGGCGAAGTGTGCAGTGTAAGACGGTACGTGTTCATGGAAAATCATGGCCTCGTTGAGGAAAAGGACAAGCTTGTGGGAGATCAAAAAGTACAAAGGTCCACATACATGTCTTGCCGGTACAATATCACGATGTATTCAATGTTTTTGAATAATACTAATATTACGTAATGTTGCATTATTTAATGTACTTCGTTGACAGGTGTTACACAAGATCATCCGAAGATAGATTCAGACATGTTGGCTGACTTAATAATGCCGACGGTGAAGGCTGATCCCAAGACTACAGTGACAGCCTTAATTGGCAATATTCGTAGCCAATTGGGGTACACGCCCTCTTACAGGAAGGCTTGGATAGCCAAGCAGAAAACGTTGGAAAAGTTGCATGGTCGGTGGGACGCTTCATATAATGAAGCGTGGCAGTGGTGTCAGGTGCTAGAGAGATATGTCCCAGGCAGCATAACAGACCTTGAAACGGAACCAGCGTACTACAACGATCGTTTGCTCCGTGGATGCGCAGTGTTCAAGCGTCTTTTCTGGACATTTAAGCAATGCCGAGATGCACTTATATACTGCAAGCTATTGGTACAAATTGACGGTACCTTTATGTATGGCAGATATACGCATCGACTATTGCTAGCTGTGGCACACGACGACAGTGGGAGAATCCTCCCGATTGCGTTCGCAATAACACCAGGGGAGTCAGCTGATGACTAGGATTTCTTCCTATCTAGGTTAAGGAGGCATGTCTGCCCCCAACCTGATATATGCGTTATATCAGACCGGGGCCCTGGAATACTAGCCGCAATAGAGTGCCACGGAAGCCTGTGGCATCGCACACACCATCGATATTGCCTAAGGCATGTTGCATCCAACTACTACGGGCAACATCGATCTAAAAGACAGCGAGGGCAAGTGATCGATATGGGTATGTAATAACTATTAATATAATTTCATTTGTAATATTCAATTTATTCTCAATTGAAGAGTGGTATGTAATATTCGCTATCAACGTATATTGGTACGGTACGAGATCAAAAAGGACCGTTTTCAGGAGATGTTGGCGAGTTTGCGATCAGATAACGGAAAAGGCGCAAACTAACTGTGCAATATTCCTTTCGAACAGTGGGCACAAGCATACGACGGTAGCCTAGATATGGTCATATGACCACAAACCTGGCAGAATGCATAAATTCTGTTCTAAAAGGAACGCGTCATCTGCCGATAACATCGGTTGTGCGAGAGACATATTTTCGTTTAGCGGCACTATTTCTGAAGCGAGCAGCGAGTTATAAAGCCGAGATGCAAGAAGGCCATGTATGGAGCGCGAAGGCCTTGCGAGAAATTAACAGGGGGAAGGCACGGGCCAACAGCATGCACATAGTGTGCACGATCGCGACAACCTATGGTTTCGTGTGACGGAGTTTGACAGACTGAACTAAGGTATTGTTGGCGGGTAGTATCATGTACACTTGAGGAATAGGACCTGCGACTGTGGGATATTTGATGCACTTCATTACCCATGCGCTCATGTACTTGCGGCTTGTCAGAATCTCTGTCTTGATCCAATGAGCTATATCGACGAAGTGTATAAAATAGAAAGCATGTACAACGTGTGGAGACACGTATTCCCACCAGTTCCAGATGAACGTAGGTGGTCGTCGGTATCGCTTGCACCGTATAAGCTGTTTCCGGATAGACAACTGAGGCGCAAACCAAAAGGTCGACCTTACTCGACTAGAATACGCAACAATATGGATATCCGAGAAACGTCCAACCAACGTAGGTTGTGTGGACGGTGTAGGAACCCAGGCCATACATCTCGTTTGTGTCCAAATCGGAATAGTTGACAGTCTGCTTAACTTTTTCTGTCTCTTGGTGTCAATGTAAATCTATTTATTTGTTTGATGAAAACGGTGAACTTTTGTAGAAGGACTAATTTGGAAAAAAAAAACCTTTAACTTAAAATAAAATTACAAATATTGGTCTTTTATTTATAAAATTAAATTTCAAAAAAAATTAAACAAATTCTAGTTTACAAAAGATATTAGAATATTACAACTAAATTACAAAAAAATAAAAAAATAAAGAAAACTTCTTATTTAAATATAAAACTAAATTACAATAAAATAAAAAACTTCTTATTTTATTACATATATTAAAATTAAATTACAATAAAAAATTAAACAATTCTATTTTATTAAATATATTAAAATTAAATTACAATAAAAAAATTAAACAACTATTATTTATTAAATATATTAAAACTAAATTACAAAAAATAAAAAATAACTTTTTATTTTATTAAAAAAATTCAAATTAAATTATATACAAAAAAATAAACAACTTCTATTTTAGTGAAGATATTAAAATTAAATTACAAACACGAATAAAAAAACAACTTTTTTTATTTAAAAAATAAAAAAATTATTACAATTTAAAAAATAAAAAAGCCGATCCGAATCAATGTTAAAGCCGGTCGGAATCAGTGCCACACGGGGGCGGTCGGCGGTTACGCGCTGGATTCCTTCTTCTTCTAACTTCCGGCGGGGGTCATGGAACCTCGGGAGGGGATTCCGGTTCCTCCGGCACTGGGTCTGGTTGTGGGTGTTGTGAGGATGACCCACCTTGATAAAATAACGACCCCGGAGGTGTTTGCATAAACCACAGCGGGGGTGTCTAAATCTTGTATGGCGAAGGAGACTGGTAGAAAAAAGTGCTCCCTGACGGTGCCTCCTGTGATCCCTCACGCGACGACGGCCTCAAATCGGCTGGCCAGCTGGAGTAGTCGGGAACGGACTCGAACCTGGCCATGCATTCCAACCTGGGCTGGGACTGGGAAAAGGAAACATATATGGGTTATGATACATATAAGGGGTAGGGTACGCACCTGGCATAAAGGGTAAAGGCTGTGATGTCGGTGTCGTCGGCTGAACTGATGGGCCCGGTGACTGTGTGGACGCTGTTGATGGGCCCGGTGAATGTGTTGGTGCTGTTGATGGCCCCGTCTCATCACCCCTTCTCCTTGGATTTAAGGGGCCCCGACGTTCCCTTTGTTGACGAAGTTGACGTCGCCTCTCTTCTTCCGACAACAAATACAACTTACCATGGATCCTAAACCATGGCATGTATTCCGGCACGCACGCTAACTCCGGAATGACGATCGATTCCCGGTCAGGTAAATAGTCATACCGGTTCTCCCACGTCTCGATATATGCTGACCAAAATCTTGGCCAATCCATGTGCAACTGTCGTAAATCCACTTTGTGCTCATCATCGAGCACCTCAGGTGGCACGGGAATCGGTTGCCAGAATCTAAATTGTCGCAGAACCTGATCTGACTGATGCATCTCCACGGTCGCATAGGTGATCAATAGGACCTTCACATGCCAACTGTTCGGATTTTGTAAGAACTCCTCCGGAATTACTGCCCGAATTTTCGGATCCTTGTACGGTGTCCATTGAAACTATATTAACATTACCAAAATATTAGTTATATACATAATACTAGACACTAAATACGAAATACTAAATTATAAATACGAAATTCGAAACTTACTTGTGATTCCGACCGTTGGTCCAATAGAAGCCGTATATCTTCAAGAGAGGTAGGTATTCCAGCATGACTCACTGAATGGTTCCACCTAATTAAATAAATTTTTAGCATACAATTATACTATAAATCTACATAATAATTGTAAAATATAACATTAAATTTACCTCGTTACCAGTGGAATGAATATGGGTGATCGAGTCGATAACGTAAAAATGGAAATCGAAACTATGCCCATGACTGCAGTAGTGATAGGCAACCTCCAATTTTCGCTTTATTCGGCCGCGTCGCCCCGCACATCTCCCGATACAACCTCGATAGCACGGCAGACCCCCAACTCAATTCACCGGCTGCTCTAAATTCAACAAGTTTCAGCAGCCATCTCAAGTGTACGAGGTTTCTAGAAAGGTTCGGCATCAGATAGCCTCCAATTATCTGAAGAATGTATGCCTGAGCATGCCATATTCGCTCTATTTCGGTCGAACCATCATTCGGCTCCGGGAATGTGTCTCGTAACCAGGCCATCTTGATCCGACCTCCCTGACTTTTATCCGGAATGGCACCCAGAAGCTCGTAGCATACGGCCATCCAATCACCAGAAGTTGCGGACCCGGTGACTACTGACTCGTCCACCGGCAATCCCAACTGCAACTGCACATCTTCCAGAGTGATGGTACACTCTTCGCGTGGAAAATGGAAAGTGTGCGTCTCGGGTCTCCACCTCTCTATCAACACACTGGTCAAAGGCAGCTCCAACTTGAACCCCCGGCCTAGCGTGGCCACGTGCCAAAAATCCGCTTCCCGCAGGAAATTCTTGATCAACGGCGATGGGGGACCATGCATATTGCGAATATAACATTGCAACACCCGATCTACAGACTGTTTAAAAAATTATAAAATAAAAATTAATTAAAATTGCATAGACCTAAAAAATATTAAATAATATTGAAAAATTAAAATTAAAACTTACCATTTGCATTTGCTCGATGGAGATGTGCTTGTTGTCTAGATGAAGTAAATCCCCGGCCATTGTAATACGATCGAAAATTTTAAAATTTTCCAAAAAAAAAATATATTAAAAAAATTAAAAAGGGCTTTTTTGTAAATAGTAAAGGACTATTTTAAAATTTAAAAGTAAATTTGTAACACCCCCTACCCGTATTCGTTGTCAGAATAAGGTACGAGGCATTACCAGAATTTACGAATTTTTTTTTTTAAACCAAGACCATTCCAATTCAACATATTTTCAAAATAATTCATGCATATTTATAAGATAACTTTAACACATAAGTCATACCAATGGCTGACCTTACATTCATTTCATAGTAACATTTATTTTATTAGCTTATACATGCCATTCATTTCCAAACTAAAGTTTCTTTAAATACCGAAATACTGGGGTTGATAGTGTGATGAGTCTCCCACCAATCCGACCTCCGAGCTCTTAACACTACAAAACAGGGAAAAAGGAAATAGGGTAAGCACTTTGTGCTTAGTAAGCCCATGTAACAAGAATTATACTTACCTAATATTTACAATACAAGCGATAAACATTCATATACCCATTCAATGCATTATTACCCTAACATTTACAAACTCAACATTCAAGTCAGTCCAATAATTTCCATATATCAATAATATATATTATGATTGATGAGCTCATCAATACCATGATTTCCATTTCTTTAATATATATTTTTTTATATTTATCCCGTTGAATTACTCAGAATTTCGATGGATTTTTCAGAGGTACACTTTTGTGTACAAATCCGGGTCCGTCAATTCATATTCATGTGCGCACATTTCCATTTCAGAGAGCACACTCCCGCGAACCTCATCTTTACAGCGGGATTACCAGTCCAGGCTAAATCCCCTGTAATATAAACTCATAGAGTATTGTTGGGATTACCAGTCCAGGCTAAATCCCCTGCAATGACAATTACTCTAATGAGCTTGGATCTGAATTACCAGTCCAGGCTAAATTCAGACCCTAATTCGGATTACCCGTCCGGGCTAAATCCATTTTCCACATATTCTTCGGGAGGGCTATATCAGGATAGGATCACCCGTCCGGGCTAGATCCTTTTTACCGTCAATTCCTTTTCAGAGATCCATCGAATTTTCCTTTCATTCAACCGGGATTTCTTTCCCTTTTTATCAAAAATATCAATATTGCATAAATTTTCATACAATGAACATTCAAACTATATTCACATCAATAACATACATTTCAAGCATTTAAGAATATAATTCAAGTTACACGAACTTACCTCGATACTTGTTCGTACACAAAATCTACTAATCCGGGACTTTTTCCTTTCCTCGATCTAGCTTCGTATTTGAGTTTTCCGAATCAAATTAAACTCCAAGCTTCAAACTTTCTATTTTTCCTTTTTCTTCTTCTTTTCTCTTTTTCTTTCTCTGTTTCGTCTTTACTCTCTGTTTCTTTTCTGTTTCTAACTCTTTTTTCTTTAGTTTGTTTGTATATATATAATAATATAATATATATAATATAATATATATATATAATATAATAATATAATAATATACTTTAAAAAAATCTCAGATTTTCATACTTAAACCGTCTCAACTTAACAAAATGGTATAATTGCCATTTTGGTCCTTCATAATTTCTTTTAATCTATAATTTAACTTTTACTTTCATTTCAATCTAGTCCTTTTCATTTAATTTCCTACCCAAACGATAAAATTTTCTAATGAAAATTTAATACCACATTACTAACATTTTATAAATATTTATAAAAATATTTCCTATCATATAAATATTCATGCAAATATATTGAAATAAATTTCTATTTAAATCGGATTTATGGTTGCGAAACCATTATTCCGATAACCTTGAATTTAGGCCATCACAACTCTCCCCCCCTTTTAAGGATTTTCGTCCTCGAAAATCTTACCAGTAAAGAGGTTTGGATATTGTTTCCTCATTGCCTCCTCCGGTTCCCATGTCACTTCCTCAATCCCGTGTTTTTGCCACAATACTTTCACCAAATTTATTTTTTTATTTCTAAGCTCCTTTGTTTCCCATGCCAATATCTTGATCGGTTCTTCACTGTAACTCATATCCGGTTGAATCTCCACTTCTATCGGAGAAATAACATGTGAAGGATCTGACCGATATCTTCATAGCATAGACACATGAAAAACATTATGGATTCTATCAAGTTCTGGTGGTAATGCCAACCGATAAGCGACCGGTCCAATTCTTTCTATGATCTCATATGGCCCGATAAATCTTGGACTCAATTTACCCTTTCGACCGAACCGGAGAACTTTCTTCCAAGGAGACACTTTCAGGAATACCTTGTCACCAACCTGAAATTCAATCTCTTTTCGTTTAAGATCGGCATATGATTTTTGGCGATCGGAAGCTGCTTTTAAACTATCCCGAATAACCTTCACTTTTTCTTCTGTTTCCCGGATTAAATCAACCCCATGTATCTTCTTTTCACTGAGCTCTGTCCAATACAATGGTGTTCTACATTTTCTACCATACAAAGCTTCATATGGAGCCATTTTAATACTGGACTGATAACTGTTATTGTAAGCAAATTCAATCAAAGGTAGATACCTCTCCCAATTACCTTTAAACTCTAGTGTACAACATCGGAGCATATCTTCCAATACTTGAATTACACGCTCAGATTGGCCATCTGTCTGAGGATGAAATGCAATACTGAAATACAACTGAGTACCCAAAGCTTCTTGCAATTTATCCCAGAAACGAGACGTAAATCGGGGATCTCTATCTGATATAATGGAGACAGGCACTCCATGTAGCCTGACAATCTCAGATATGTACAATTCAGCCAGTTTATCTAAAGAATAATCCATACGTACCAGAATAAAGTGTGCTGACTTTGTCAATCGGTCAACAATCACCCAAATAGCATCTTTTTTCCTCGAAGACAATGGTAATCCTGATACAAAATCCATAGTGATTCTTTCCCATTTCCATTCTGGTATAGTAATTGGCTGAAGTAACCCCGAAGGTACCTGATGTTCTGCTTTGACCTGTTGACATATCAAACATCTTGATACAAACTCAGAAATATCACGTTTCATACCTGGCCACCAGTACATCTTCTTCAAATCATTATACATTTTATTACTTCCCGGATGTACAGACATAGTACCACTGTGAGCCTCGTGTAAAATTTTCTGTATGAGCTCTAAATTCTTGGGTACACATACCCTACCTCTAAATAATAAACAATCATCAACCCCAACTTGAAATTCAGAATCAGTACCTGACTCACATTGTGCCCGTTTAACCTGTAACTTCTCATCATTCTTCTGAGCTTCACATATTTGCTGTAGAAATGTCGGTTTAGCTCTCAATTCAGCTATGATTGAACCATCATCAGTCAGTGGCAATCGGGTATTCATAACTCGTAAAGCAAACAGAGATTTTCGACTCAAAGCATCAGCCACAACATTAGCCTTACCCGGATGATAATCAATAATCAAATCATAGTCCTTTATCAGTTCAAGCCACCTGCGCTGTCTCAAATTCAAATCTTTCTGTGTCATCAAATATTTCAAGCTTTTATGATCAGTATAAATATGACATTTCTCACCGTACAAATAATGCCGCCATATCTTCAATGCAAAAACAATAGCAGCTAACTCAAGATCATGTACCAGATAATTTCTTCATGTGGTTTAAGTTGTCTTGAAGCATAGGCTATTACTTTACCTTCTTGCATCAAGACACAACCTAAACCATTTAATGAGGCATCACTGTAAATAACAAACTCCTTACCCGGTTCAGGCTGCACTAATACTGGTGCTTTCGTTAGTAGATCTTTCAATCGGTTGAAACTCTGTTGACATTCATCAGTCCACTCAAACTTTACATCTTTCTGTAATAATCGAGTCATCGGAGAAGCTATCATAGAGAATCCCTGTACAAATCTCCGATAGTAACCAGCTAAACCCAAGAAACTTCTAACTTCAGATACAGTCTTCGGTGGACTCCAATTGACAATAGCTGAGATTTTACTTGGATCTACCCTGATGCCTTCAGCGGATACAATATGTCCAAGAAAACCCACTTCTCGAAGCCAAAATTCACATTTACTGAATTTAGCATATAACTGTTTCTCTCGCAAAATTTGCAACACAATTCTCAAATATTCTGCATGTTCTTCTTCATCTCGAGAATAAACCAAAATATCATCAATGAAAACTACCACAAACCTATCTAAGTACGGTCTGAATATCCGATTCATCAAATCCATAAATACTGCAGGTGCATTAGTCAACCCAAACGGCATAACCAGAAACTCATAATGCCCATACCTGGTTCTGAAAGCTGTCTTTGGCACATCTGACTCCTTTACTCGTAACTGATAGTAGCCCGATCGGAGATCAATCTTTGAAAATACAGTAGCACCTTTCAGCTGATCAAATAAATCATCAATCCGGGGCAACGGATACTTATTCTTTATAGTTACCTTATTGAGCTGTCGATAGTCAATACACAATCTCAAAAACCCATCTTTCTTTTTCACAAACAGAACCGGAGCACCCCAAGGTGAATGACTCGGTTGGACAAAACCTCTATCAACAAGTTCCTGTAACTGTGTCTTTAATTCCTTTAATTCTGTAGGAGCCATTCGGTACGGAGCTATGGAAATCGGAGTAGTTCCCGGAATCAAATCTATAGAAAATTCCACTTCTCTTTCTGGTGGCAACCCTGGTAACTCCTCTGGAAACACATCAAAAAATTCGCATACCACTGGCACTGCTTGAATCTTCGACTCAGATACTTTGGTATCTAATACATAAGCAAGAAAAGCATCATACCCCTTTTTGACATACCTCTGAGCAGTAATAACTGAAATCACATCAGATAATCCCTCTGTCTGATCAGATTTAACCCGAAGTAATTCACCATTCTGACACTTCAACACAATATATTTCTGTTTACAGTTTACTACTGCATCATGCTGAGTTAACCAATCCATGCCCAATATCACATCAAACTCATCAAATGGCAGTAACATCAAATCAGCCAGGAAACAATAACCTCTTACCATCAGTGGACAATTTTTACAAATTTTATCCACCAAAATAGATTGGCCAAAGGGGTTCGAGACTTTAACCGCAAATTCAGTAGGTTCAACAGATAAATCTTTAACGCATGCAAGTTTTACACATATATATGAATGCGTAGAACCGGGATCAATTAATGCAGTAATATTAGTATCAAGTAAAGAAAATGTACCAGTAATAACATCGGGTGCTGAGGCATCTTCTCTGGTACGCATGACATATGTCCTAGAAGGCGCTCATGTCTCAGGCCTACTTGCAGTATCTTTTGTAGCTCCTCGGCTACCACTGACATTACCGGATGGTCGAGATGGTCTACCCCTCAAAGATGGATTACTTGGCTTCGATATATATTCAGCTTCTTTTTCACTTCTTTCTGGACAATCTCTGAGGAAATGGTCAAAAGAACCACATCGGTAACAAGCCCCGCTCTTAAATCGACATTCACCAAAATGAGCTTTATTACAATACTGGCATCTCGGTTTAGGGGTACCAACACCGCCAACACTGGTTACTGATGGAGTGGAAGGTCTTGAATTAGTGCGCTGTGAACCTCGCACTCTATCCGAATACCTAGTGGTTGAGGTAGAACGGTCCTGGTACTTCTTCAATTTCTTTGGAGCAGAAAACTGAGATTTTCCCATTGGTCTTTTACTAAAAATTCGAGCTTCCCTCTCAGCCTGTTTCTTTTCTTTGCTCCATTCTTCTGCTTTATAAGCTCGTTCTGCTAGTGTAGCAAACTCTCGAATTTCAAGAATTCCAATAAGTAGCTTAATTTCTTCATTCAACCCTTCTTCGAATCGTTTGCACATTTCAGCTTCCGACTGTACCCATTCTCGAGCATATTTACTCAACCGAACAAATTCTCTTTCATACTCAGATACTGATCTATTGCCCTGTTTCAGCTCAAGAAATTCTTTTCTTTTCTGATCAAGGAATCTCTGGCTGATATATCTCTTTTTGAACTCGATCTGGAAGAATTCCCATGTAATTTCTTCTTTCGGAACAACTGAAGCTTTAGTATTCCACCAATGATAAGCTGTGTCTTTTAGCAGTGAAACAGCACATTTCAAACATTCTTCTGGCGTGCAAGATAATTCCTCCAAAACCCGAGTAGTATTTTCTAACCAAAATTCAGCTCTTTCGGGATCATCATCAACTGCTGCTCGAAATTCTTCGGCCCCATATTTTCAGATTTTACCGACCGGAGCTTTTCCTTTTCTGACAGATTCAGTACCTGTACCCTGTGGAATCTCGGGAACCGGTGGAGGAACAGGAGGGGGAGCTTGAGTTTGCTGCACTGTAGGGTTAGTTCTTATGTACTGGGTAAAACATTCATTCATCATTTGAAAGAAGGCTATTTTTGCCTCCTCCCCTTGACCCTCTATACCGGGCCTTCTACTGCTAGTTTCTTCTCTTTGTACTGAAGCCGGAGCATGACTCCCAGCTTCCTCAGATTGAGCTCGGTCAGATGACATTACTATAAGGAAAACACAATTTAAATGGTCAGGAGATATCACACTATCAAAAATAATTTAAATGGCATGTATAGCTAATCCGTATTCGCTATGTCGATCCTAGAACCGGCTAAACCGTAGCTCTGATACCAACAAATGTAACACCCCCTACCCGTATTCGTTGTCAGAATAAGGTACGAGGCATTACCAGAATTTACGAATTTTTTTTTTTTTAAAACCAAGACCATTCCAATTCAACATATTTTCAAAATAATTCATGCATATTTATAAGATAACTTTAACACATAAGCCATACCAATGGCTGACCTTACATTCATTTCATAGTAACATTTATTTTATTAGCTTATACATGCCATTCATTTCCAAACTAAAGTTTCTTTAAATACCGAAATACTGGGGTTGATAGTGTGATGAGTCTCCCACCAAGCCGACCTCCGAGCTCTTAACACTACAAAACAGGGAAAAAGGAAATAGGGTAAGCACTTTGTGCTTAGTAAGCCCATGTAACAAGAATTATACTTACCTAATATTTACAATACAAGCGATAAACATTCATATACCCATTCAATGCATTATTACCCTAACATTTACAAACTCAACATTCAAGTCAGTCCAATAATTTCCATATATCAATAATATATATTATGATTGATGAGCTCATCAATACCATGATTTCCATTTCTTTAATATATATTTTTTTATATTTATCCCGTTGAATTACTCAGAATTTCGATGGATTTTTCAGAGGTACACTTTTGTGTACAAATCCGGGTCCGTCAATTTATATTCATGTGCGCACATTTCCATTCCAGAGAGCACACTCCCGCGAACCTCATCTTATAAACTCATAGAGTATTGTCGGGATTACCAGTCCAGGCTAAACCCCTGCAACGACAATTACTCTAATGAGCTTGGATCTGAATTACCAGTCCAAGCTAAATCCCCTGTAATATAAACTCATAGAGTATTGTCGGGATTACCAGTCCAGGCTAAATCCCCTGCAACGACAATTACTCTAATGAGCTTGGATCTGAATTACCAGTCCAGGCTAAATTCAGACCCTAATTCGGATTACCCGTCCGGGCTAAATCCATTTTCCACATATTCTTCGGGAGGGCTATATCAGGATAGGATCACCCGTCCGGGCTAGATCCTTTTTACCGTCAATTCCTTTTCAGAGATCCATCGAATTTTCTTTTCATTCAACCGAGATTTCTTTCCCTTTTTATCAAAAATATCAATATTGCATAAATTTTCATACAATGAACATTCAAACTATATTCACATCAATAACATACATTTCAAGCATTTAAGAATATAATTCAAGTTACACGAACTTACCTCGATACTTGTTCGTACACAAAATCTACTAATCCGGGACTTTTTCCTTTCCTCGATCTAGCTTCGTATTTGAGTTTTCCGAATCAAATTAAACTCCAAGCTTCAAACTTTCTATTTTTCCTTTTTCTTCTTTCTTTTCTCTTTTTCTTTCTCTGTTTCGTCTTTACTCTCTGTTTCTTTCTGTTTCTAACTCTTTTTTCTTTAGTTTGTTTGTATATATAAATAATATAATAATATAATAATATAATAATATACTTTAAAAAAAATCTCAGATTTTCATACTTAAACCGCCTCAACTTTATAAAATGGTATAATTGCCATTTTGGTCCTTCATAATTTCTTTTAATCTATAATTTAACTTTTACTTTCATTTCAATCTAGTCCTTTTCATTTAATTTCCTACCCAAACGATAAAATTTTCTAACGAAAATTTAATACCACATTACTAACATTTTATAAATATTTATAAAATATTTCCTATCATATAAATATTCATGCAAATATATTGAAATAAATTTCTATTTAAATCGGATTTATGGTTGCGAAACCATTATTCCGATAACCTTGAATTTAGGTCATTACAAAATTTCAAGGACTTTGAGAGAAAATTGAGAGAAAATTGAGAGAAGGATTAAAGTGTGAAAAAAATAAAAGGGTTGGGGTTTTATAGGGAAAACTTTGACCGTTGGGCCTTTTGACAGTTGGAGGCAAAGGGGACGCGCTTTGCTGGCATTTCCCCTCAAAACTGGCTGACGTGGACGCGTTTTGAAGGGAAATGGCTCTTTTCCGTAAATTTTCTAAAAATCAGCCCAATTCCGTAAATTTTTAATTTTTTTGGTATATTTGGGTAATTTACCCAATTAAGAGACTCTTTTCTTTATATATATATATTTTATTTTTTTGTAAATTATATGGTAAAGCTTGAACAACCCCAACGTAACTAGCGCGACTTAAACCCAGGCCACACCTAGGGCGGTGAACACCCTTAACCAGCATACCATCACATGAGGTTCCTTAATTGTTTTTCTTTTTTAAGTGATGACATGATACAATCTCATAATATCACAGCATTAAATCTTGATGAAATCTAAGTTAAGAGTTCAAAATAAATCTAGTTGTCAAGTTCAGATATCAAAGTAAACATAATTACTAAGTTCAGGGACTTAAAATTATATTAACCCTTAAATAAAAAACTTATCATATTAAGATTGCTATTAAAAAAACACAAAAGAAAAGAGTAGTTGAAGCCCATCCCCACATTTATATATTCTTGTGGGTAAATTGCTATATAGTATATGGTTGTTGATTATAAATTATGGGTGAAATTCATTGTATTTTTACAATTGTATTGCATAGGTATATATAAAGATAAAAGTACTATGAAAGCCTTTGTACTAAGAGTCTAATTGCATAATTAAAACTCTCTATACTTAAAAAAAAAAAGTCAATTAATCCATTCATAGTAGATCAAAGAGCAAATTGGTAATTTCTATTAAAAATTTCATCAATTTGTACTATTAAAAACTGATGCGACTGACGTAATAACCAAACAGCGACGCGTGATGTCATGTGTACCTCATGCTAACGTATAGTGACTAATTTTTAACAGTAGAAATGAATGAAATTTTTAATAGAAGGGCTAATTTGCTTTTTGATCTAACCTACAGGAACTAATTTGCTCATTTTTTGAGTAGAGGGGGCAAAATACAATCCGACTCTTAATTCAGAAACATATATGATACTTTAATAAATATATAAAAAAAAATAAACTTTATTTTAGAAAGATGAAGCCGGGCAGTAATGGGACTAGCCCCCCTTGGTTAAATGGTATAATTTCCCATCACCTTAAGTATAAGCAATTCAAATTAATCATTCTTTAGCTTTAGCTAAATAGGAAAATTGCATTTTTGCCTTGTTCAAAAAATTAATTATTCAATTTAAACTATTTGAACACCAAAATTTAAGTAATTTTTTAAATTTATCTTGATTCCACGAAACATAATTCTCGGCTTCATCCATTTTCATATATATATATATATATATATATATATATATGGAATGGTTTCAAGACATTAAGGACCTAATTATTAGTAAAAAAAAAAAATTGATCACTTAATTATGAAAAGTTACAAAATGGTCACCCAATTTTTTGACTTTTTCTTTTTTGATCACCGACTATTAAATTACTAACAAAAAGATAAGTTGACAGCTTTTAAAATTAGTATAATAGCAACTCCAATCCTTAACATTTATACATTGTGAAAATTTAATATTGATTATAAAAAAAATTCCCTCAACACTTACATATTCTCTAATTTAGTCTTTTTTCGTAGCTTTTCTTTGTGACATTAAGGGTTAATTTTAAAAAAATGAGAAAAATGAAAAATATTATCTTGGACTTTTGGGTGTTTCAATTTTTTTTGTATAATTTCGATCAAATTTAGCCGATAAACTTGTTCTTTTTAAAGCTTTTTAGGTGAAATAGTTACAAAGAAAAGTAAAACTACAAAAAGAATTGCACAATATGTAAATTTTGAGCATTAAGTTTTTTTAGAGTAAAGACTAAATTGACAGAACATATTTGTTATAATGGACGTCGATAATAGCAATAGAACAATCGCAAAACAATAAGAAAAGGAAAAATAAAAACACACAAATTTTACATGAAAACCCTTTTAGCAAAAAAATCACGAACAAAGGAGAAGAAATTCACTAATGTTGAAAAACAAATGATACAAGAGGAGTTTTTACAACGTCTATTTAAAGGTTGAAAAATCTTATTCTAATCAATATCAAATAGAGGAATTGTAGTTCTATACGGATTTTGCCAATGTATTTATTTCTTCAACAAGTTACGGGATTCAGGTCACATAAACTCTAACAATATTAATATTAAGGATTAAAGTTGTTATCATACCAAATCTAAAAGCTAACACGTCATCTTAGCCATTTAATGATTGGCGACCAAAAACGACAAAATCGAATAGTTAGAAAAACCATTTTTTAACTTTTCATAATTGAATGACAAGAGATAAATTTATCAATAATTTGATGACTACAGCTATAATTTACCCAAACATTAATTATATTTATTTACGAACACACGAAGACCCAGAAACAAAAGTTACCACACATGTTGACTTGAAACATTAATTTGTAGTACATGTAATAGAGTTAGGTGAGCAATATCCTGGTTTTTGGTTGAGTAAATACCAACAATTTAACTATCAAATCCTTGAAATGTACAACTACAATAATAATAATAATAATAAGTTTCAATAAATAAATGAAAAAAAAAAGTTTAATCATTTAAAAATCCATTCACCTAATTTTCCTTCCAAACAAAGAAATTGTTTATAAAATTAGGAAGTTATTAGTGTTCATATTTGAATTTCAACTTTTTCAAAAATATAATAATTTTGTTCAACCATACTTTAAAAATAGGGTTAATATTTGATATATTGAGGGTTAGAATTTTTTTGGGAGAATTTAAATTATAATTTTTTAAGAGATTTAAAATATAATTTTATCAGTGTACAAACGTAAAAGTTTACAATTTCTCGAATGATTAAACTATATAAACTTTCCATTTTTGGATAAGTCACAATTGAATTTTAAATTCTAAGGGACTAAAGTATTATGGGATGTGTCTCGCATTTATCGGATATGTTACAGGCACCTTAGACAAGCAATTGAAGAAGGGCCAAAACAAGCCCGACGTCGGGACGAGGAGCGTCAGCTCGTCGGGACGACGTGATGGATGACATCGTGACGAGACGAATGAGACGTTGCAACATCACGATATGTTCTCCTATTTGGCTACTGCGTTTTAGACTTCAAGCAAGACTGTTTCTCCTAGATAGATTTTGATTATTCTAGGGATATTTTAGTAAGATTAGAACTCTAATCTTGGCTTATTTAAATGAGTCATTGTATCCCTGTTTGGTTAAGCCAATCAAGATGTAGTTGTAGGCTTTTTCTTTGAGGGCAACAACATATAATCGCGTATGAGTTTTGATGAGGGTTTCATGGTAATTATGGAGAGTATTTTATACCCTTTTTGTGAGTATCTTATAAGATTTAGAGTTTTTTTTACCAAATTGCTTTTTGCGATATTGAGCTTTGTATTTGGAGTTTTTGGTAATGTACAGGTTACACATTTAGGTTTGTTTGTTGGGGATTGACACGTATGAAAAACGAAGTAGTAAAAGTAGAGAAGAACAAACATAAATATTTAACGTGAAAAACTCTCATAGATGAAAAAATCGCGGGTAAATAAGGCTTCGACTTTTTATTTTAAAAATTAGGCCATTGTCGAACCCATAAACACATCTAATCCCAATGAATTCTCATAATTGTTTAAGTATACAATTTAAATATTACAACTGAACTCTATATTAGATTTGTTCATGAATTGATTACTCTACTATACCTAAATCGGGTTGGGTCTTGACCTTGACCCAGAAATAATTTTAAATTATAATTATAATTATAAATTATAATTTTTAATATTATATTTGTTCCAAACCAATTTGAATTTAGACCAATTATTTTTTAAAAAATCCTAATTTGGGCATGATAATCTTTGATTTTTCTTTTGAGATTTTGTTGACAATAAGAAGAAACACACTAAAAATATAATCTTCTCATTGGAAAAGAGACCAAAGCAAGTCAAATAAGACATACTTTTATGTTTGTCAAACATGTAATAATTAAGTGGTCAGTAATCGAGCCTTGAGGAAGCTCAATCCTAGGTCAATTTCTTCTAATTTAGGTTATAATTTATAAATATTAAAAAAAAATCATCATGCATGCTTTTTTGGTATAATAATAAATTAGTCCTCAACTTTTATATTTTATCAATTTGGTTTTTATTCTTATTTTAGAACTAAATTTAGCCATTAACTTTTCAAAAAGAGTCAAATTGTTTTTTTTAAAACAGAAATGTTAGCTAAAAGATCACTTTTTTAATGATATTGGCATAAGAATTTATGCGACAATCTACATGTATTTCGAGTTGATATGACATTATTTATCTTTTGTATCATATCAACAAATAATTTAAAAATTATAAAAAAAAGATTCAAATAAATAAATAAACTCAAAACTCAAAAAAAAATTATAAAAAGTTTATAAAAATTCAAAAAAAAATTAGCATGAAATACACGTGAATTGTAATATTTAATTTTTTAACATTTAGTTGGTATTTCTATTAAAAAAATCAATTCGACTTTTTTTCAAAAGGTTGAGAGCCAAATATAACTAAAAAACAAAGGCCAAATTAACAACACATATAAATATTAAGGATTAAATTAAACATTTAAAAAAAAAAACGGTGGGAAACAAACTTGAATCTAACCATTTTTTATGCCATCAATCAAGAGCCAACATATCTAATTTTTAAAAGGTTGGTTTCTATATTTTCTAAAAGATTTGAGAAAAACATGTGGTTGGGCAAAAATCAATCTCAAGTCGAATTTTTAATTTCATTATTCAAAATTTAAAAGGAGGTTGAACGCTTAGATTATAATTCACACGATTGTGTGTAAAAAGTTATAAGTGATCCTCTTTTAATTTAAGCATTGACATGTATACAATATAGGTCTCATCATAATAAGATGAAGACAGGTTAAACGAGGTCTCAGTACAAGACATGCAAGAAAGGATCCAATATAAAGGAGCTCCATAACCTCGGCAAAATATTGCCCTTAGTGAGGCTTTGGTGTTAAAAAAATTAAATAAAAAATTAAATAAATTATTAAACTAAAACGGATATCGATAAGCTCGACCCGAATCCAATCCGATTCAGCTGTGGCTTACAAGTTTAGTTTATCCTACATATTGGTGAAGAAATATAATTTGCTTCCTCTTTTGAAAGCTATCAACAACTGAAAACAGTGGAATCACCTAATCACCAGGCCTAACATATTATTATCAGAATTACTCGGGCGAAGTACGAAAATTGTTTCGGGGACGAGAGATTGAATCATAATTTTTTTAAGGGTACCATTGTATTCCTTTGTAATTACATAAATTTTAAAGAGATTTAATGGAAATTCGTGCCAACTTTTACGGATATTCAACATATACACGTCAATGTGGTCCTATCCAATAGTAATGAAGATTAAAGTTTTTAGAATTGAAGTGGTGGTTAAATCAATCTGGTTATTGATTCATTATTAATATGACCAGTTTGATCAATTTATCTAATTTGATTAAATAAATAATTAAAAATAAAAATATATATATTAAAAATCCGATTCAATCGTAACAATCGCTTCGTTCAATTGATTTTTTACTTGATTCAACTGGTTTATACTAGTTCTCAAGTTAATCAATTCGGTGTCATTCTCTGAACTAGTATCCTAACTGATTCTCAATCCACCCAACCAATCCAGTTTAAACAATCTTGACGAAAATAGATTAGTGTTAATAGATTAGTGTTAATGTCATCTAAAGGTCAAATTTTTCGGATCATTTAAAATTTTGATCATTTCAAAATTATGATATAAGTTTAAATTATTTTAAGTTATTTTTTGAACAAATCATCGAACTTGAAACTTAAAAAGACAGGATTCTATTAATATCAAAGCTCAAGTGTACAAAGGATTAATGGTTTCTATCAATAACATGAAAAGGAAAAAAAAAAAACTCAACTCTTAACACTAACAAGTGAAATTCTACAGTTAGATGCACAAAGAAGATCAAAGAGAAAAAATGATACATCTGATGGTTCAGTTTCAAGCATTAAACCATCAAGCAAAGGGATATATATATATACCAGTGCAGTCCCCTATTCTAAGTTTTTAACACCATTAGTTAGTATTTGCATTATGAACCAGCAGGATCTTCACTTGTTGGAGCTTGATTTACTTGATCGGAAGATTTGGTACCCGAGTTTACTTGATTCGATAGAATAGAATCCATTTGATCTACTATACCGGGGGACGGGTTTTCCTTCTTATCTGTTGTTGGCTCAACGGTATCCGTTTGGCAGGTTGCAGATGGGTTGGAGTCCATCGGGTCAATCTCTGGTTGAGATACAGTCAGTGGAGATGGGTCTCTTTGGTCTAAGTTGTTTTCTATACTTGCATATTCAGAGAGGAGATCCATGAACTCGTTAAGTAATCGTTGGACTTTCCTATTCGATGCCATTGCTGGAAGAATGTCTTCTCTTAAAAGTTTGTGCTTTTTCATTCCCTGCAAAGATTTTAGAAAGGTTACAGGAAGTATCCCGAGGGTCCGGGAAAGGATATTTTATTGGAGTCATGTGATAAAAGGATGTACTGAAAATCAATGGATGGTATATATAAGAGGTCGGGATGAAAGACTTACGAGCACATATGCATCCCAAGCAGGGTTCTTGGAATCGGAAGCCATTCCGGTTGGTGGACCAAGAAAACTTTCGCAGACTTCTCGTAATCGAGACTCATCCGCTTCTCTACAAACACAAGAGCATGTATAATTTGTCAACGACTTATTTTTATGCTACCGTTACAATAACCAAAGATAACTTTATTCTGCAGAAATACATAACGATGCACCTACTACAAGCTTTGCATAATGAGTTGTAACGAAAAGAGCATATAAGCCAATACCGAGGAAGGTACATGAATTTTGCAGGGGGAAAAAGCCAACCTTGCAAGGAAGCGTATGTAGGAAAGAAGGCTCTGGCGATATTCGTTTGGGGATTTCAGAGCCAAAGACGATGCCAATTGAGCTTCTAAATGAGCACGCGTTTGTACTCCATCATCGGTTACCCTGTTGCAACACATAATCATGGGTGAAATTCTACAACCAAAACAGTTAAAAAGTTCTTTAATTAAAAACCGGGAATTATTCGGAATTATTTCTTAAGCAGTATAATTGAAATTCACGCCACCGAGATAAGTTGTCAAACATTGACTTGGTACCAAATCTGGCATTGCTTTAGGATTATAGGGCAAGAGGTCGTTAGCGACAAACCTGCTCCAGCCCGGTTTTCTAGCCAAATATTTCCTGACATCCACCTGCAGCGAGGCCAGCTCACCGGTCTGAGTTGAACCCAAATTCCAAGAACTAGCAAAATTTGATGCCGGGAAGCAGTCATCAGCGACCCTCAGCCAACACATTAGACTCGTGTCAAAGAGAAACGCGTGCCGAGTGGCCAAAACAATGAGAGGAAAACCAGATTTCGACAACTTCACCGATATAACTTTGATTGTGCCTGAAAAGAGTTATAAAAATGTAAGATGTTATGAGTTGTCGACCAAGTACCACTAAGTAACAAATCTACCAAGATCATATGAAGTGCATGTACCTTTTGTAGACGAGTTATGGTCCAAAGTGATTAGAGATGCCAATGAATCGCGGAGGAGACAATTCCTATTCAGGAGATCCCATAAATACAAAGATCCTTTCCTCGTCACCAATAATAATTTCCAGCTCTCGTCGCAATCTATAAAGGTTGCAGCAGATCCCATCATCATGGTCGGCAATGCACGTCTTCCACATTTCGTATAAACCTTCAAAAACATAAGCAAAAAAGACTTACGATACATTTGCCAAACAAATTAAAAAATCTCATTGAAATGATTTGATAGATATTATATCATAGAAGCGGTAAAAGTACCATGGAGGCCTTTGTACTAAGAGTCGGATTCCATTTTACCCCCTCTACTCAAAAAACGAGCAAATTAATCATTGTACAGTAGATCAAAGAGCAAGCAAGTTCTTCAGTTAAAAATTTCATCTAATTCTACTGGTAAAAACTGGTCCTTGTACGTCAGCATGAGGTAAACATGTGACTTTCAGATTATTTCGTTAGCCACACTAGTTTTTAAAAGTACAAATGGATGGATTTTTAACAAAAATGAGCAGTTTGCTCTTTGATTCAACGAACAGGGACTAATTTGCCTATTTTTTAGTAGAAGAGGCAAATTGCAATCTGACTCCTAGTATAGGACCCTCCATGGTACTTTTACATCATAGAAGCACATGCAAGTGCCAATACAAAACTACAATAACACACGTCCTGGCAAAAAAGAAACATAAATTCTGCCTGGTTAGGATAGAGAGTTTTTTCTTACCTGTAAACACCCGTCTTCACATCCGACAGCCCAAAAGTTTGCATTTCCGGCTAAGACCGAAACTTTTCCCGATATACGATCAGACCAAAGTGTTTGACCCCCTCTTGTGCAGATGATCTCTGTTTCTTTAGTCATACAGGCATTTCCCGCACCAACAATGTCGGTCACAGCATGTTCCTTGGGACACGCTTCCAAGCAAACCGGAGTCAAATCATTCCCTTCTTTTTCGTCAACTACCCTAATCGAGAGAGATTTGGTAGAGCCAGTGGTGGAACCTGATGGTTTCAAGCTTCCAGACTGTTCTACATTGATACTATGATCTTGGCCAGCAGAAACTTTTTCAATAACCAGACTGTCAGTAATGGTAGCCCGAGCAGTAACCCCTGAGCACTCCTTTAAGTCAAAATTTTTGCCAACGGTTCCCCTGATAGTAGCTTCTCTCAAACCACCATCAGCAGGAACCATGCAGTTATCATTTTTTCGGGGATCAGATGATGCAACAGGAAAATCTAATGCTTGAGACTGAGCACCGCCGCTAATATTCTCTTGCTGAGTAGGAACACCGACGGCTTCGGGAATGATTCTCTTTCTACCATCAGCACGTCTGTATTCTCTTTGTTTTACAGGGCTAGTAACCCGAGCAGATGTCACCGGTTTATTTAATTCATCACTAGCGGAAAGCCCACTCTTCTTTCCATCATTGTTTGGTGGCTTGGAACTTTTGTTTGTTACCCCCAAGTCAAGAGATGATTTTACAGGTATCTGATTCTGCTGAACATCCAAAGCTACTTTCTTACTAGTGGTTTGCTTGGCTGAAGCAGCTTCGAGCAATAACTGTGCCGGGCTCTCTGCCAAATTTGCCTGTCGACCTCTTACATCACCATAACGACTTCTCTTTAACTCATCAAGTTCGGCATCACTTAACCTGTGGCCCAGTTCTTTCACTTCGAAATGGAAAGTAGCCACAGTTCCATCCAATGAACAAGCAAAGAGAGAATAGCCATCGGGGCTCCTGTTTATGGAAAGAGATCACTATTAACGGATAAAGATAAAATGACATACGGAGAAATATCTACCAACTTGCAGTTCAATGATGAAAAAAAAATATCTTCCACTAAAACGAAAATCTTTACCATGATAAATCCACAACACTTTGACCAAAGAAATGCTTGGCAACAAAGAGTGGGCGAGGACTTGCAGTTGTCCATACAGTTATAGTGCGGTCCTGACTCCCAATTGCAATTACATTATATGGCTGTGATTCTTTCCCGCCAATCTTAGCAGCTCCGTTCACCCAGCCAACAGGAGTGGCTTTTACTTCCTGCGAATTGGCTGAATTTCTTTTGAACATTGAGTGATTAAACTTCACTACGATAACCGGTGCATTGTGGCCTAAGAAGTCAAACGTTGCAGCCCATTCCCCTCTCTCGAGAACAGGTGCGGAATGCCTTGGCTTTTGGTAACCATGAGTGGTAGTTATGAAATGACCACAAGGTGACCATCCAAGCCGCCTGAAAAACGTAGATCCCAGCTGAGAAGAACATGTTTCAGTCAGAAAAAGAAACAGAATGTTTTAAGACAAAACAAAATTATATCGATACAAAAAAAACGTACTGATTTTGCCCAGTGGCCCTCTGTTCTATGAGCAAGACTCCAGTCACTTGTTCGCCATATAATAACGGTCTTGTCATCAGATTGGCTAGCTATGAAGGACCCGATGGGATCCCAGGCAACTCCTTTAACCAGACTAGAATGACCCCTTAGCACAGCCGTGCAGATACCGTTACTCATATTCCATACGTGGATGGTGTTGTCCAAACTCCCACTAGCCAACATCGAGTCATCAGGTGACCAATTAAGATCTACCTACTTCAAGCTCAAAATAAAACCAGTTAGACAGTATCCCGTGCTTATCAGACACCGCTACATTAAACTAAAGGACATGCAAAGACCGAATTTCAATGTAAAACAACATGCGTTTTCAAGAATGAAAAAAGTCGATCAATGGTAAAGGTACCATAGAGTCCCTTGAACTAGGAGTCAGATTGCATTTTACCCCTTTTACTCAAAAAATTGAGCAAATTAGTCCCTATATGTTGAATTAAAAAGCAAACTGGTACTTTCTATTAACAATTTCATCCATTTCTATTAAAGAGCAAACTGTTTTTAACAGTAGAAATGGATAAAATTTTTAACAGGAGAACCAGTTTGCTCTTTGATCTACATACAGGAACTAATTTGCTCATTTTTTAAGTAAACTAGGCAAAAATGCAATCCGACTCCTAGTACAAGAGCTGTCATGGTACTTTTACCGTCAATCAACACGAACCACAGCACAATAATCTTGTCGATCTCTATATCCTATACATCCCAACACGGAAAACAATATCATTACCACATCCGCAGTGTGTCCCCTCAACGTCATCGCAACTTTCCAGTTCTCAACATCCGGGGGCTCCCCACTACCGAACTCGGTCGTCCCGGAACCAGGCTTTCTCTCATGAATTAGAATCGCTTGATCATCAGACCCCGACGCAACGAACCGACCGTGCTTAGCCCACCTAACGCAGTTGACCGACCCGAAATGATCACGCAAAGTTGCAAGAAGCCTCAATGTAGATTCATCCTTTCCCAAATTCCTGCCAACAGATTCCATGTTCCATACTCTAACCTATATATACATATCAAATAGAATTACATATCAAATTACATATCCACTAACAGAAGATGCTATTTATCAATCTATGGCCATATAACATTGTAAAATGCTATGCATAGGAAAAATTTGCACTTACAGCAGTAAAAAACTAAACTAAAAGCCAAAAGAGAATATATATATACAAATATCAAATTACATATCAACTTACAAGAGCTGCTGTTCGTGAACAAAATTAAATAATCTATGGACATATAACATTGTAAAATGCTATGCATAGGAAAAATTTGCAACTGTGGTTACTTACAGCAGTAACTAAACTAAAGCCAAAAGATATATATATATATATATATATATATATATAAAGATTTAAGAAGGGAAATTTTACCTTATGGTCACCTCCACCAGTAGCAAACCTAAGACCACCAGGTTGAATATCAATGGAGAAAATCTGCATTCCTTCATGCCTAACCCAACTTGGTTTCTCAGCAATCATTTTTTTTACCCTCTTTCTTTTGCTACTTCACAGTAATCTTTTCAATTTCCACTCTCTTTTTTTTCACTATGGTTGGTGAAAACTAGAACAAATGGTAGTAAAGTTCATAGCATTTTCCTTTTTTAAAAAAAAAAACCCACAACTCAAAATTAAAGCCTTAAAGTTCTTTACTACCTAAAACCCAATTCATATAAAGAAAACCCCAGAAAATAAAAAGGAAACTTTACCTTGTTTTATGAAAAAAAAATGACCCAGACGGGAAAATGTTGAATTTTAGGGTTTTTGAAGTGCTTAGAAGTAAAGAAGAAGCAAAAGTTCGAAGTGTAGTGAAAAAAAAAACAACAGAGATTTAAAAAAAATAGAAATAAAAGATTTTTTTTTTTTTACCAAAGCTTAATTTGCTAATTAAGGTAGGGTTTATTTTCGTTTTTGGTAAGAAGACAAGCCCTAATTTCGATAACAAAAAAGGAAAAAGAAAACAAGTAGAGATCTTTAAAGGAAAAAAAAAAAGGGATAATATTTGGTCCTTTAAGGGTCAAAAATCTTTCTTACAAGATTTGTGAGAGAAAAGGGTTCTCTTAGATTTGGATTTTGGAGACTTAAAAAAACAAAAGAGAGAGTTTTAAAAAGATTTTATTTAATAAATTTTAAGTCAAAAACAATAAAGAATTAAATAGAATTTATATATTTTATTTTATTTTATTTTAATATACATTGTTTGTCTCAAAACAGAATATAAAAAGTTAGTTATGTTTACCTCTTACCTTTTTTATAATTTAAAAAATTTAAATCTTTAATATTTTTCTTTAGTTTTAAAAATTATAATGCTAAATTATACTAATAGCCACTCAACTATTAATAAATTTCATTTTTAGTCATTCAACTATAAAAAAATTATAAAATGATCATTCAACTATTTATTTTTTTTGTCACTGAAGGATTAATGGTGACAATTTTTAAAATTGGCATAATAACAACATTAACCATCAATATTTATAAATTATGTCAATTTAGTCTTGATTTTAAAAAAATTTAACTCTTAACATTTACACATTGTATAATTTAATCTATTTTTACAATTTTATTTTTCTTTATAGCATTTAAGGTTATTTTTAAAAGAATGAGTATGATAATAATTATCTTGAATTTTTTAGTATTTCTATTTTTTTTCATATTTTCAATCAAAATTAACTAATATATTTGTTCTTTTTTCTTTTTTAAGTAGACTGATAAAATAATTTAATGAGTTTACCTAAATATTTTATGCAAATAAATAATTCAATATATAAAAATATAATACAAACATATTAAAATATATTAAAATTTATATAAATAAATTATTGATTAAAATTGGCCATTGAATCAGACTAGATCGCAATCTAGATTTCATTACTTTAGCTTAATTACTACTTTCAAAATTATATAAATATTTTATATACTATATTAATAAATTTAAATAAAAATAACAAAATTGTAATTAAATTATCTTTTAAATAGTAAATTTATAAGTTAGTATAATAAAATTATATTTTTATCCTTCTAAAAATTTATTATTTAATTCTAATCCTCTCAAAATTTTATAATTCTAAAATTGCCAGACTTTCCCTTCCAAAAATGGAAAACACCCCCCACAAAGTTTCCCTTCCTTGGCTACCTGAAAAAAAAAATCATTTCATTTAAAAAACCCGAATACCATACAAAAAGTACTACAATAATCCCTGAACTTATCAACGATTTCCATTTCAGTCCATAAACTTTTTTTGAGTCCTCATTACTTCCAGAACTTGACAATTTTTTTAAGTTTTATGGAATTTAATCCTTAAACTTGGATACCATTAAAGCATGATACTGTAACACTGATATTTCACCAGAGTATCCCTGAAAAGTTTAAAATTTTATATAAATTTTAAAAAATAAAAAATTTCTTTTTAAAAAAAATTAAGTGAAGACATGCCAGTCATCACTCTTTAAAAAAATCCAAATTCATGGGAAACTTAGATTAATATGGATGAAACAAAGTTCAGGATCAAGGTGAGAAAAACTGCCAAATTCAGGGACTAAGCAAGGAGGAAGAGGGTCTTATTTAAACCAAGAAAAAAACACCAATTCAATGAAATGTAATGTGTTCATCCTATATGAATACAGCCTGGTGAAGTAAAAAAAATAGAGACAATTTCGAGTGATGACCCCAGCAGTTAAATCAATAAAATTACAAATCACAGTGAATGCACTCACAACTGTGTAGGTCAATGTCACAGTTGCATACAAATCCATCAACCTTCCTCTCCAAACTCTTTTGTAAATCTCTCATGGACCTCGAGATCGCCTTTGCTCACTGTCGGCCTCTGTCTTGCAAGCACCTTATCGAAATCTGATCTCGAAATGGGTGGTGGAAGAATCTGCATAGACGTTTAATCAATGGGGGAAAAAGAACTTCAATCATTTCAAATGTCACAAATGACCAAATTTGTTTTTCATGTTTGTTAATCACAAGTGACTTTGTACCTGCGCTGCGTGCCCTTTGGCTGCCAATTCCTGCATGGTAATTTGGACAGCAGACGGTTGCCTAGGTCCACAAGGCATCCACATATCCTCGGGTGTCTTGTAGAAAAACATGGCATCCTGGGTTTTACGAACGGGTTCGAAAAGAACATCCTTAACCTGCCACGATATAAAGTAAAATATGCACAACAATGAGCTACTAAGTTAATGGCCCTTCATAGTAAGACTCGCTGACAAGACGGAATTCGGAGAACGGATTTTTTCACTTACACAAACTGATACATCCGAACCAGAAAACCCCTCTGTTCGGCGAGCTAAGTTCTCAAAATCACTTTCAGTCAAGTTATGAGGAGTATCACCTAAATGCACCTGTTGTAAATTTATTTAGCCAAACAACACATCCATGTAAAAACAACAAAAGTGATCAAAGACTAAACGACGAACTTTTTTTTCTCAATGCTTTGAAGGACATATATAGGGAAAAGGTTGAGTACTTTGAACATATGTTGTCGAGCTTTCAAATCTGGGAGAGGAATGTAAATACGCTTATCAAAACGCCGGCGAATAGCCTATAGGGACAATTGATTAGTAACGGAAACCTACGCCTGCTGAATTGAGATACATATATGAAGATTATATGGGTAAACTACACCCCATGTCAATAAAATAATAGTAAGTTTACGTTTTGGTCACTCAACTTAAAAAAATTACAAAATGGTCACTAAATTATTCGAAAGTTTTATTCAAGTCACTAGGCTATTATTTTTTTTTTATGTTCAGCTAGCAAGCTCCTAATGACGATTCGACGATCAGTACGGTGGATTAGTACCTATCGATAACAAAGAGAAGGCCATTACAACAACAATTTTAACAACTCAGTTACTTAAATGAGAACTTTCGAATAATTCAGTGGTCATTTTGTAACTTATGGAAGTTGAGTGACCAAAACATACACTTACCAATAGTTTAGTGACCTTAGGTATGGTTTTACCCAAATTATATTTTAATGTTCTCCTTTACCTGATCAAGTGCATAGGGAGTATTCGTTGCCGCAAGCACTAAGACTTTCTGATCAGTATGTCCGACACCCTAAAGCATAAAACGCACAAGGTGAAAAGTTCATTCCCTAAGCTAGAAATCTACGAACGAGTCATATATCTATTTTTCAATCTAGCACACAGACCAAAATAGGGTACGAGCACTGTCATGTAATACCTGCATCTGCACGAGAAGTTCGGTTTTGATACGTCTAGATGCTTCACTCTCATTGCCCTCACCACGTTGACCACACAAGGAATCTATTTCATCAATGAATATGATGGATGGAGCACTATCACGAGCCATCTGAAAAAGGTTTGAAACCAGCTTTTCACTTTCCCCCATCCACTTCGACACGAGGTCAGATGAAGAAATACTAGCAGAAAAAGAAGCGGAAAAGGGATTAAATCATAAATGAGAAACAAGCAAAAACCTTAATACAGGCACGTAAATGGAGCAAAGCTGTACAGATGATTAATGACCGCAAAAATGTTAGAAAAGATAACCAAACACGTGCCAGAAAGGCAAACTTATAATTTTCATATATAAGCCTAGGAAACAAATTTTCATGTCTTTACCGGCAAAGAGATCATATAACTGACAAACAATATACCTAAAGAACGTAGAGTCTGCTTCAGTTGCAACAGCCTTGGCCAAGTATGACTTCCCAGTCCCCGGTGGTCCGTACAACAGAAAAGCTCTCCATGGCCTTCTCTTTCCTAAAAGAGAACGAATTGGAAAACTTTAACAAAATTAATCCAATTCTATCCCTCCATATGTAATGTTGCAATGACAATGACTAGAACTGCGAAAAAAGCAGCTAAAAGGAGAGTACATATTCGGTTCTATGTACAGTTCAGTTAGATTGTTTCTGCATCACAACTCCGCAATACAGTTCAAGCAAACACGAAACCATAGTAGTTCAATCATACCAACTAAAATCATAGCAAGGCCAATAAGATACCCAAAGATATCAATACTAAAAAATGTAAATAATATATGGGCCGGTTGAAGACCAAGCCTCCACTAATCCCCTACATTACTTTGATTAACTCCTAAGTTACAAATGTTCTAATAGACCAATCATTACAAGCACTGAATTGAATAAATAGCTCAATAACTGAATCGAATAACTAATTAACTCAGAAACCATAACTGAGAACCCACGCATTTACATGGACTCGAACCTGGGACCTCAAAGCTCCCAGGCCTTCAACCTTGCCATGGAGTATAAAGTTGAATTCAACAATCATACATGAAATTATAACCTAATCTAACATCCCTTTAAAAACTGTCAACTTTAAAACCATATTAATTGATGTGATTAAAATGGCAATGTTGTTCAAAGGAGGTAGAATCTGTGATAGCTAAAAGGCTTCTAGCAATAAAAAGTGACACTAAAAGAGACAGCAAGCAAATGTTAGGAAGGCTATGTCATATAGGTCGTTTGCCACATTATGTGTTCCAAGAAGCTATAAAACCCATACGACCTTAAAATGCAAAAACATAACCATAAAACCATACAATTCCTCCATAGTTTTAAGTTTTAACAATCAATAATCACTCCATTTCATTAATCCACTAGCAAATACTAAAATCCAGCTAAAACAACCAGTTTTAAGCTGTAAACCCATAAATTTCCTCCATAGTTTAATCAACAATTACCCCATTTCATTATCCACTAGCAATAACTAAAAGCCGCCAATTTTAAGCTGTAAACCCATAAATTTCTTCCATTGTTTAACAATCAACAATCACCCCATTTCATTAATCCACTAGCAAATACTAAAATCCAGCTAAAACCACCAATTTTAAGCTGTAAACCCATAAATTTCCTCCATTGTTTAACAATCAACAATAACCCCATTTCATTAATCCACTAGCAATTACTAAAATCCAGCTGAAACCACCAATTTTTTAAGCTGTAAACCCACAAAATTCCTACATAGTTTAACCATCAACAACAACCCCATTTCATTAACCCATTATCAATTACTAAAATCCAGCTAAAACCACCAATTTTAAGCTGTAAACTCATAAAATTCCTCCATGGTTTAACAATCAATGATCACCTCATTTCATTGATCCACTAGCAATTACTAAAATCCAGCTAAACTCACCAATTTTAAGCTGTAAACCCATAAAGTTCCTACATAGTTTAACAATCAACAATAACCCCATTTCATTAATCCACTATCAATTACTAAAATCCAGCTTAAGTCATCAATTTTAAGCTGTAAACCCAAAATTATCCTAAAAAAAGACAATTAAAATAAAAGAGCCTAACCGGTAAAAAACTGAGGAAACTTGACAGGCAAAATAACAGCTTCTTGCAAAGCCTGTTTAGCACTTTCTAACCCAGCCACATCATTCCACTTAACATTAGGTTTTTCCCTAATGATAGCCGAATTAAGCCCAGATCTCAACTTAGCCTGGTCCGGATCCTCCCCTCCATCACCGCCTTCACCTCCGCCGCCACCGTTCTTGGGCTTACTTTTCGGACGCGTAGCAACAGCAGCATCCCCATTAGACGCCGGTCCTGGCCCACCTTCATCAAGAACGGCACGGATCTCCTCAGCGCGACGCAAATACTCGTTGAATCTCTGGGTAATCGCTTCCCTGATCTTAGGGTTCTTCTCGTATTTCAGATGGGTCTTGAAATACTCGAGGGCGTTCATGTATAAAGGGAAAGCTTTACTGTAATTCCCTTCATTGTCTTCATGTACAGCTTGCTTCACGTACTCTATCGCTTGTTCTTTGAAATTGCTATACATTTCTCTATCTTCTTTTCTGGGTGTTTTAATTTTTTTCAGTGGAATTGCATCCCCAGTGAAAATTTTAAACTTTTTCTTAGTTTCCAAACAGGATTATGGAAAACTTGCGATTTGGAGGGTGGGATGAAAGGCCAGAAATAGAAGAAAATGAAAAAAAAAAGACTGGTTTTTTGATCGTCAAATAACTCTTAAAGGCAAAAGCGTGTGGAATATTAATTACTTAACATTCAACAAGCTTTACCTTAACGCCAAAGGAAAGTTCAAAATTCTGCCTTTTTATATAGCTCTTATTAGCTGTTCATACGCCAGGTTGGGTCGGGCCTTGGCCCGATTCAAAATATCTTCAGGCTTCTTCGGCCCGGTTCGACCGGCCCAAAAGCCCATTTCACAGTTCAACATAAAAATAAAAAGGGTAAATTGCAATAGTAGTCACCCATTTATTAGTATTCTTTTTGTCATCCAAATATGAAAAGTAATAAAATTGTCACCTAACTATTCAATTTTATCTTTTTTTTGTAATCAGATGGCTAACGATGGCAACTTTTAAAATTGGCATAATAGCAATTTTAACTCTCAACATTTATAAATTATGTCAATTTAGTCTTGATTCTAAAAAATAGTTAACCCTCAACATTTACACATTGTGTAATTTGATTTTTTTTTTTTTTGCAATTTTATTTTTCTTTGTGACCCTTTCACCAAAATGACTAAAACAATAAACTTATCAGCTAAATTTGATTGAAAATATACAAAAGATGGAAACACCCAAAAATACAATATAATGATTTTCATCCTTTCTCGGTCTTTTAAAACTAACCATCAATGTCATAAAGAAAAGCAAACTTGCAAAAAGAAAAAAAAGACCAAATTACGCAATATGTAAATGTTGAAGGTTAATTTTTTTTAAAATCAATAATATATTGACATAATTTATAAATATTGAGGGTTAAAGTTGTTATTATGCCAATCTTAAAAGTTGCCACTTTTAGCTAACAAATGATAAAAAAAGACAAAATTGAATAGTTTGTTAAGCAATTTTATAACTTTTCATAATTGGGTGACCTAAAAATAAATTTATTAATAGTTGGAGAATACTAATGTAGTTTGCCCAATTAATAAATGGTTAAATTTTATTATCAGTCCTTATACTTTGCAAATGTTATGGATTTAGTCTTTATACTTCAATATGATCAATTTAGTTCCTGTATTTTCAAAATGGTCAACTTTAATTCCCGTTCTTTTAAAATCTTGAAATTTTAATATTGACCCAAACAGTATCAATTAAATTCATTTGGTTATATTCAATATATAATTGTAGATTTAATCTATAGTCTCTAACTAGATTATTCTAAGTCCCTGTACTTTTTGAAATTTGAAATTTTGATATTGAAACAAATTACAGTCGTAAAACTATTAACTAGGTTAACTGGCATAGCATTATTTAGTAAAAGTATCGTGAAGGCCCACATACTATGAGTCAAATTACATTTTTGCCCCCTCTAATAAAAAATGGGCAAATTAGTCATTGTACGTTAGATCAAAGAGCAAAATGGTATTTTCTGTTAAAAATTTCATCAATTTGTACTGTTAAAACCTAACATAGTTAATGAAATAATCAAACAATGACATGTGGTGTGTCACGTGTACTCCATGCTAACGTTCAAAGATCATTTTTTAACCGTAAAAAAGGAGGATGAAATTTTTAACAGAAATATCAGTTTGCTATTTAATCTAACGTACAGAGACTAATTTGCCCATTTATTGAGTAAATGAGGCAAAATGCAATCCAACTCCTAGTACAGGGGCTTCCATGTACTTTTTATCAGTATTATTCATATGATAATATGTTTGCCGCATAAACTTCCGAAAATAGCATAACTTAATTAATTTAACGATTAACGTTTGGTGAGGACTGAAATTTTAAAACTTGAAAAGTTCATGGACTAAAATTGACCAAATTAAAGTATAATAACTAAATCCATAACATTCGTAAAGTATAGAGACTAATAGTAGAATTTAACCTAAAATATTTATAATATTTTTATATTTTTTATAATTAAAAATTTTAAATATATATATATTTATTTAAATCAGGTTGGGTTGGTTCGAAATAGATACTCTTTATTTAAGCTCAACCCTTTTAATGGGGGACGGGTGAATAATGCATAATAACTCACCATTGAAAGGAGAACAACAATTAGAAACGACTGTTAATACCTTGTAAGTTGAGGAGCAAAAAGAGGAATAATAAAGCTGAAACAATCAACTCTCTTTTTTTCGCACCGATAAAATTTTTTGATCCGTACTAATCACATTAGCTCGTTCTGCCAAATTCCAATCACATCGATCGAAACATGATACAATGCGACGGGTGCATAGATAATATTTAAAAATAGAAATTTTATAACTTTTCACTATTACAATAATAAATAATAAAATTCTGTTTCGGGGAGCTAAAACGAAAGTTGTTTTTTTCTTTTTCACATTTTTTAACTTTAAAATGTAAAAACTAAAAATATAGTAAAAGTAAACAACTCACTCACCCTTCAATTTTAATTCGTAGTATTTTTTTTATGAAACTTCCATTTTATATATGATTTTGTTGTGAATAATATTATAATGTATGATGTTATTTTTTTTGTTTATTTTAAATTTATTAAGTGATAGATTTTAATTTACGGAGTTTATTGGTGAATATTTTATATTTTAATTTTATTTAATATTATTCGTTTGATAATTGTAAATATTTTTTTATATTATATATTATTTTTAAAAAATATTATTAAAATTAAAATGTTACACTGAAATAGATCAAAATCGGTACATCCTAATTTTAGTTGAAAAACGGGTGCACTCACAGGTCACAGGTGTGATATCGACTACATTGATTTGGATTGATACATGTAATTATATAAAAATGTTAGTGTTGATATATTATTTGGTACCTGAATTTTGCTTCAATTTAATTTGGTATATGAGTTTGACTTCGATATTCAGTTTGGTATATGAGTTTTTTCAAATTGATACTTGATATTTTCTTTATCCTGTATGAGTACTTGAGTTTGAGTTTAATGTTAAAGTTGATGCTTTAGTTTTTCTTTTATCCCAATCAAGTACCTATGTTTTTTCTTTTACGGGAGCACGTATGTCAAAAATTTATTGGATCACATGATGTCTTTTGGTTTGAGTACCAAATTAAACATCGAAGCCTAATTTAGGTACCAATTTGAGATAAAAAAAACTTAAGTACCAAATTGAACGTTAAAACTAAACCCGGGTACCAAATGATACATCAATCCTAAAAATAAATATTGTAGAAAACCGAATAGGTGATCAAATTGGTCAAACCATTACTTTTTGGTTCAATCAATAGAATTGTAGTTCAACGATAATTAAATTAAATAATAAATATTTAAAAAAATCATAAATTGTTCAATCTGTTGAACCATAATTTTCTTATCTTGATTTTCGACTTTTTGTCAATTCATAACAATTTTGTTCTATATTTAATTTTATGCCACCAATCAAATTAATTAAACCACCTATTCTCAATTTGAACAACAAATCTGATATATTTATATGATGATTAGAAAAAAATAGAAATATTTCATTATATAAATTTCACAATCAAATAAAAAAATGTAGCAAAAAGAAAAATATAATATAAAATTTGGCCCTGTGAACTTGGCAATTATGCATCTTAGTACTTGTATTTTTTTGTTCACTTTGGTTTTTAAATTTGTCAACTAAATTTATTTTGGTCATAAACTTGAAGTCCGTTAAGATTTAATGATGTGACTATTGTTCTTGATACATGACTAGATTGGTCGGTTGGATTGATTAGACTGAGAATCGATTGATATACTAATTCAAACAAAGGGGCTAAACAGATTGAATCAGAAACAGTTAGAAACCGATAAAAATTGAAAATCAGGATAAGAACCCCAGTTTAATAGGTTGAACTAGATTAATAATCTATTTTTAATTAATTAATTAATTATTATTGGTTTATCAGTTGACCCGATAAAATTAATGGTCTGATCGGTTCAACCACCGATCTAATTGTTAAAATATTGTATGAGCCTGTAATATCCTAGATTAGGGGCTATGCATTTGGTGCATAAATTCATGAGTTAGGAAGCTTTGGCAGTAATTGGATGTGTTTTAGGGGTTTTCAGAACCCTAGGATATTGAAGAATGCCTAAGAAAATATTAGAATTTTAAGTGAAAAGGGGAAGCCAGGTGAAGGAGGCCTTAAGAGAATTTATGTGGAGGTTATGTCACGCAAATGGGCTTGGTAGAGTGGTTTGGGACGCTACCTTAGGGGCTTGGAGGCTTGCACTCAAAAGGGAGTGCAGGAGGGGAGGAGGTTTGAGCAACGTGGAAAGCAAATGAGCTTTTATTTTATTTTGGCGTTGAAAGGGGAATTGGGCTAAAGAGGCCTTAAGGAAAGTTATAAGCGCTTTTGGACACAAAGAGCGCCTTGGTAATGTGGCTGTAATGCGCCATTTAAGGGCCTGGAAATGACGCCTGGGCAAGGGCCTTGGTTCGAGTCTTTGGGGCAGCAAAAGTGTGTTTTATTTTTGCAAGATCGGCGTTAAGGGAGAAGAAGGTCTTAAAAAGAATTGTTGGGAGTTTATGACGAAAAGGAGCTAGCAGCAAAGTGGCTGGTAGCGTGTGGTGGTTCCAGCAGGTCGCATGTTCGAAACTTGGGGGTAGCAACGGGTGGCTTTTATTTTGCTTTTGCGCCGAGGTAAAAAGGGGAAGCTAGGCAAGGAAGTCTTAAGAAAATTTGTAAGGGATTTATAGCATAAGAACCTGCTTGTTAAAGTGGCTGCAAGGTGCCACTTAAGGCTTGGGCAAGTGACGCCTCAAGCAATGGGTAGAGGGCCCAGGTTCGAGTTGCGAAGGAAGCAGGAAGGAGCTTTTATTTTTGCGTTAAGAAGGCGCCTGGCAAAAGAGGGTTTAAAAGAAATTCTAGGGAGTTTATATCACAAACAGTGCCTTGGCAATGTGGTCAGGGACGTTATCTGTAGCCTGCGTCAAGGGGCTCCAGCAGGTCGGGAGTTCGAATCACGTGGGCAGCATAAATGTGTTTTATTTTTTCTGCTTGTGGCATCAAGAGAGAAGGGGAATGTTGGACGGCTTTGGACTTCTAATTAGATAAGGATAATGCTTGGTTATTTCTTTTATTATTGGCTAAGAATAGGAGATAAATGAGGTTTATTTTATTTATTTTGAGTAAGTGTGGACTTATTTTATTAGTTTAAATAGGTAGATAAATGTGGGTTGTTTTATTTAGTTTAAATTAGTAAGATAAGGGATAATGGCTGTTGTATTTTATTTAATTAGAGTGTGAGATAAGATATGAGATAAATAGGAGGAAATTGTGAAGAAGTGATGGCCAAGTAAGGGACTTTAACCTTGGTAATTTCGGCCAAACTAGAAAAGGGGATAGCCGAATTTCATTTAGCCAAGTAGCCTCCCTTTTCGTTGAATCTTTTCCTCTCTAAAGTCCCTCTTTTCTTCTTTTCTCTATTATTTGTCAAAGCCGAAAGTTTGCTTGTGTTCTAGCCGAAACTCCATCACTTATCTTCTTCATCCTTTGCAATTTTCCTCAAAGCCGAATATTTTAAAAGGGAACCCCTAGCCGATTACTCCATTAAGTCCAAAAGTCGAAATCTTTTTGATCATTATCTAGTCTCCATAGCCGAATCCTTGTGGGACTTCAAGCAAGGGAGTAGTCGACCATAACAGTAAGGGTAAGAACAATTGATTTTTTTATTCTGATGTTTAAACTCTTTTAGCCGAAACCTAGGAACTAATCCCCTTGGTGTCTCTTGGCCGAATTAATGAAGGAAGTTTTGGGGATTAGTTTGCCTAGTGTCGACTACAAAGAAGGTGAAGTTCTTCTCCCGAAGGTACACCATAGACCGCATGTTCCCTAGCTATTCGGTGAGTTTCGGGATTTAAGATCCACAAGCCGATTGCAAGAAAGAGAGATTGTGAAATTTCGGGACTTGATTCTTAAATCAATCGGCACCAAGGGACTAAGGGTCTAAAGCGTAGATCGGGATTTCGGGATTTCAGTAAATTTGATAAACGAATCAGGTGTGTACCCCACACTATTTCTTAATAAGTTTAAGGCAATGTTTAATATGTATGTATGTTATACGAATGTGAAAATATGGCTAAGTATCATGTTATGGTACACAGTACTAAGGTACGTTTTCCTACTCCTACTATGAGTATGATAAGATTTGTTATGCCATGAATGTGAGTATGATAAGAATGTGAATTAAGGCATGATATTGCATAATGTGTATGTATATGGGGGCATATGGGATATTATAAAAAGGGGGAAGTGAATGTGGTGACCTAAGACCACGATATCTGAATGTGGTGTCTCTTGACACAAAATATGTATCTGGTGGCTATGCCACGAATTTTATAAGGGCGATGAGCACTTCGACTGCAGCGACTGCCTTCGATGGTGTGTAGCGGATGGAGGGTTGACTTAGTAGTCCCCACGGTGTGTAGGTTGGTACGGGTGATGTGTAGCGGATGGCATATAGGTTTGGGTTCGGGTTGCATCATTATTACCTATCTGTTATATGAATATGTATGTGATATGATAATGTATGCCTGAATTGTTAAGTTTTAGTGTTGGTTACACATTGAGTCTGTTTGACTCACTCCGTTGGAGAATATTTTCTTCCAGGTGATGATCAGTAATGGACCGGGTCGGCAGGAGCTTAGTAGTGGCCATGCTCAGCAAGGAAACATTTGGACATTTATTTTATTCTAAGTACTTTAAATTTATTTTTGGATTGTTTTGATGTAATAAGGCCATAGCGATAACCTGTTTATGCATGCATTTTATTTATTTCAATATGTTACGAAATTTATCAAATTAAAAATCAACTGTTTTAATTAAAAATAAACCCTAAATGTTTTGACGCTTAAATTCATATGATTTTAATTATAAAACCTATAATTCGACATATCTGTTAACTTAACGTTTTGAAACTCAGCAATGAACTTTTATCAAACTTATATTTCAAAAATAAATTGGTTTCCAACTTGAGCCCAACCCAAATCGAGTTTTCCAAAATCACTTAAAGATTTTCAAAGAACCTGAACAGTTTTTATTCGAGGAACATACCAGATCTGGTCGAGGCTCGTGGGCCGGGTTTGAGGTGTTCAGTTTGGTATCAGAGCCAGTTTTTAAACTCTCGGCCTTGGGTTTAATGCCCAAAACGTTTTCAAATCGAGCCCAAATGAGTTTTTATGAAAATATTTTTGGGAAATAAGCAGGTTTTTCTGGCATGGCACCTAAGTCTCCGACCCGCAGTCCACCAGGTAAGTACCCCTAACCATTGTGTGAATTATAGTATGAATTGTAGAAGGGTAGAAATGGAATGGAACGTAGAATAGTATGATAAGTATTTGGAACCCTATGACTAGTTACCTCAACAATTACATAAGACTTAATAGCTTAATTAAACAAACCTGTGACTAAGTCGCCGAGTTAGGGTGTGGCAACCATTGTGTGCATGTCTAGGATTGGTATTCGGTGGGAGCTTGGTATTTAAGCAGTCCGCGTGACTCACCTCCTCTCCACTCGAATCCTACCTGGTGCGTAGCTTCGGTTCACCCTAACCAAGAGGACTTATTCATGAGCTAAACCCCTATCTAAAACCCGAAAGGGACTAGCTGTAATTTCATAAAAACCCTGGTTTTAAAACTCCTAAATTACCCTTTTGCTTTGCAAACATGATTCTATAAAATTTTCTGAAATATTCTTGATTTATGAAAATTACTAAAATACCCCTACTTGCAAAATTACTAAATTGCCCTTGGTATTAAAATTTCCATATCACCCTCGATTTCAATGAAATTTCCTTACTTTGTAAAAGTATCCCCAAACCTCTATTTTGCGAAAGTCCAAACTACCCCGACTTGAAAATTTACAAAAATACCTCCGATTGACAAAATTACCAAAATGACCCTGATTTTCAAAATTTTTGCAACATCACCGATTTGGAAAACAAATTCTCAAAAAAAAAGAACCCTCAAGTTTTGCAAATTTTGAAATACCCTTGATTTATTAAGATTTACAAATTTACCCTGGTTAATTACCGAAATACCCCTGTAATTTCAAAATTTCCGAAATACTCCCGGGATCTCAAAAATTACCAAAATACCCTTATTGACAAAATCACCAAGGGACCTTATTTTGACAAATTACGAAAATACCCTTGTAGGGAAAATTACGAAAATACCCTTGGGTAGTGGAAAAACAAAAACAATGAAAACTACAACATTTCTCTGAATGAACGAAAGTTCATAATTGATTGATGAATGTATGAATGTAAAGACTGTGTGCATGTATGAATACAAAAGAACCACTCCTACAATTCTTTTCATAAAACTTCTTCGCGAATAATCAGTGAAACAAGAACTAATGCATAAAACTTTCTAATCAGATTAAATCGCAACGGTAGACGTGAGTTCTAGTGGACGCGGTAGAGGTAGAATGGCAGTATCGGAACCCGTAGGGTCTGGCCATGGGTCAGAAAGTGATGTGCCGCCGCCAGCGGTGGGCATGGAGGATCAAGATCAGACTGGAGGAGATGACGCAGTATCTTTGGCTATGCTGCGAGTGCTAGAGCGAGTCGCAGGAGCTAATGTGAGCAATAGATCTCGGAAGTCAGTGCCTGAGAGACTTAAGTCAAACGGAGCCGAGATTTTTAGAGGAGTATCTGGGGTAGCTCCGAATGTAGCGGAGTATTGGTTAGAAGCAGTCGAAAGGATTATGGATGATTTGGACCTAACTGCTGAGGAAAAGCTGAAAGGTGCTGTCTCGTTGCTCTGGGATAAAGCTTATCGATGGTGGCTCACTGTCAGGCAAGGTACCTTTGCAGATCGAGTGGATTGGAAGTACTTCAGGGCTAAATTCAAAGGGAAATATGGTGGAGCTAGTTATTTGGACTCACAAAGAAAGGCGTTTTTAAATTTGGTACAAGGAAGTAAGTCGGTAGCGGAGTATGAAGTGAAATTTGTGCGGTCAAGTCAATATGCTAAGGGAATCGTGGCTACTGATTACGAAAGGTGTGTTAGCTTTGAAGATGGATTGCGAGATGAGTTGCGAGTGTTGATTGCTCCGCAAAGAGAAAGAGATTTTGCTATTCTAGTGGAGAAGGCTCGGATAGCTGAAGAGGTTAAGAGGACTGTGAGGCAGAAACGAGAAAAGAATAGGAACCGGAATAAGAGGAGTTTTGGACCGTCGGAATCGTCTGAGAGTTTTCAGAAAAGACCGAAGGTTGAGAATTCTGCTCGTGTTCTTAAGCCAACTACTGGAAATCTGGACCGTCCGTGTGCTCAGTGTGGAAGGTATCATGTTGACGAGTGCTGGAACCGAGATCGGGAATGTTTTAGATGTAAGTCTAAGGCTCATTTGGTTAAGAATTGCCCTCAGGCAACGAAGGTTCGTGGTTTAAACCATGGAGGAAAGGGTCGTGGAACACCCGGCAGAGGTGCTGAAGGTTCGGATGTGGGACAACTAAGGATATGACGGCGGGTAAGTTCTTTGTTTTGGAATATTATTTATTGCTTTAGAGATAGTTCATTCTTGTGTTGCTAGTGAAGTGCTTGAAACCTTGAGATAGTATCTAAGGAATGTGGTAGTTTTGTTAAGATCAGAGTGCGCAGCCGAAGAGTGGTGTGATGAGTTAAGGATGCACGATTGTTCGATAGTAAGTAATTTCGAGGACGAAATTATTTTTAAGGAGGGTAGAACTGTAATATCCTAGATTAAGGGCTATGCATTTGGTGCATAAATTCATGAGTTAGGAAGCTTTGGCAGTAATTGGATGTGTTTTAGGGGTTTCGAGAACCCTAGGATATTGAAGAATGCCTAAGAAAATATTAGAATTTTAAGTGAAAAGGGGAAGCCAGGTGAAGGAGGCCTTAAGAGAATTTATGTGGAGGTTATGTCACGCAAATGGGCTTGGTAGAGTGGTTTGGGACGCTACCTTAGGGGCTTGGAGGCTTGCGTCAAAAGGGAGTGCAGGAGGGGAGGAGGTTCGAGCAACGTGGAAAGCAAATGAGCTTTTATTTTATTTTGGCGTTGAAAGGGGAATTGGGCTAAGGAGGCCATAAGGGAAGTTATAAGCGCTTTTGGACACAAAGAGCGCCTTGGTAATGTGGCTGTAATGTGCCATTTAAGGGTCTGGAAATGACGCCTGGGCAAGGGCCTTGGTTCGAGTCTTAGGGGCAGCAAAAGCGTGTTTTATTTTTGCAAGATCGGCGTTAAGGGAGAAGAAGGTCTTAAAAAGAATTGTTGGGAGTTTATGACGAAAAGGAGCTAGCAGCAAAGTGGCTGGTAGCGTGTGGTGGTTCCAGCAGGTCGCATGTTCGAAACTTGGGGGCAGCAATGGGTGGCTTTTATTTTGCTTTTGCGTTGAGGTAAAAAGGGGAAGCTAGGCAATGAAGTCTTAAGAAAATTTGTAAGGGATTTATAGCATAAGAACCTGCTTGTTAAAGTGGCTGCAAGGCGCCACTTAAGGCTTGGGCAAGTGACGCCTCAAGCAATAGGTAGAGGGCCCAGGTTCGAGTTGCAAAGGAAGCAGGAAGGAGCTTTTATTTTTGCGTTAAGAAGGCGCCTGACGAAAGAGGGTTTAAAAGAAATTCTGGGGAGTTTATATCACAAACAGCGCCTTGGCAATGTGCTCAGGGACGTTATCTATAGCCTGCGTCAAGGGGCTCCAGCAGGTCGGGAGTTCGAATCACGTGGGCAGCATAAATGTGTTTTATTTTTTCTGCTTGTGGCGTCAAGAGAGAAGGGGAGTGTTGGACGGCTTTGGACTTCTAATTAGATAAGGATAATGCTTGGTTATTTCTTTTATTATTGGCTAAGAATAGGAGATAAATGAGGTTTATTTTATTTATTTTGAGTAAGTGTGGACTTATTTTATTAGTTTAAATAGGTAGATAAATGTGGGTTGTTTTATTTAGTTTAAATTAGTAAGATAAGGGATAATGGCTGTTGTATTTTATTTAATTAGAGTGTGAGATAAGATATGAGATAAATAAGAGGAAATTGTGAAGAAGTGATGGCCAAGTAAGGGACTTTAACCTTGGTAATTGCGGCCAAACTAGAAAAGGGGATAGCCGAATTTCATTTAGCCAAGTAGCCTCCCTTTTCGTTGAATCTTTTCCTCTCCAAAGTCCCTCTTTTCTTCTTTTCTCTATTATTTGTCAAAGCCGAAAGTTTGCTTGTGTTCTAGCCGAAACTCCATCACTTATCTTCTTCATCCTTTGCAATTTCCCTCAAAGCCGAATATTTTAAAAGGGAACCCCTAGCCGATTACTCCATTAAGTCCAAAAGCCGAAATCTTTTTGATCATTATCTAGTCTCCATAGCCGAATCCTTGTGGGACTTCAAGCAAGGGAGTAGTCGACCATAACAGTAAGGGTAAGAACAATTGATTTTTTTATTCTGATGTTTAAACTCTTTTAGCCGAAACCTAGGAACTAATCCCCTTGGTGTCTCTTGGCCGAATTAATGAAGGAAGTTTTGGGGATTAGTTTGCCTAGTGTCGACTACAAGGAATATGAAGTTCTTCTCCCGAAGGTACACCATAGGCCGCATGTTCCCTAGCTATTCGGTGAGTTTCGGGATTTAAGATCCACAAGCCGATTGCAAGAAAGAGAGATTGTGGAATTTCGGGACTTGATTCTTAAATCAATCGACACCAAGGGACTAAGGGTCTAAAGCGTAGATCGAGATTTCGGGATTTCAGTAAATTTGATAAACGAATTAGGTGTGTACCCCACACTATTTCTTAATAAGTTTAAGGCAATGTTTAATATGTATGTATGTTATACGAATGTGAAAATATGGCTAAGTATCATGTTATGGTACACAGTACTAAGGTACGTTTTCCTACTCCTACTATGAGTATGATAAGATTTGTTATGCCATGAATGTGAATATGATAAGAATGTGAATTAAGGCATGATATTGCATAATGTGTATGATATATGGGGGCATATGGGATATTATAAAAAAGGGGAAGTGAATGTGGTGACCTAAGACCACGATATCTGAATGTGGTGATCTAAGACCACGATATCTGAATGTGGTGTCTCTTGACACAAAATATGTATCTGGTGGCTATGCCACGAATTTTATAAGGGCGATGAGCACGTCGACTGTAGCGACTGCCTTCGATGGTGTGTAGCGGATGGAGGGTTGACTTAGTAGTCCCCACGGTGTGCAGGTTGGTACGGGTGATGTGTAGCGGATAACATATAGGTTTGGGTGGGTTGCATCATTATTACCTATCTGTTATATGAATATGTATGTGATATGATAATGTATGCCTGAATTGTTAAGTTTTAGTGTTGGTTACACATTGAGTCTGTTTGACTCACCCCGTTGGGGAATATTTTCTTCCAGGTGATGATCAGTAATGGACCGGGTCGGCAGGAGCTTAGTGGTGGCCATGCTCAGCAAGGAAACATTTGGACATTTATTTTATTCTAAGTACTTTAAATTTATTTTGGGATTGTTTTGATGTAATAAGGCCATAGCGATAACCTGTTTATGCATGCATTTTATTTATTTCAATATGTTACGAAATTTATCAAATTAAAAATCAACAGTTTTAATTAAAAATAAACCCTAAATATTTTGACGCTTATATTCATATGATTTTAATTATAAAACCTATAATTTGACATATCTGTTAACTTAATGTTTTGAAACTCAGCAATGAACTTTTATCAAACTTATATTTCAAAAATAAATTGGTTTCCAACTTGAGCCCAACCCAAATCGAGTTTTCCAAAATCACTTAAAGATTTTCAAAGAACCTGAACAGTTTTTATTCGAGGAACATACCAGATCTGGTCGAGGCTCGTGGGCCGGGTTTGGGGTGTTTCAGAGCCACTCTAACATTGTACAACATCAAAATTTATTTAAGTTTTTTAATTTACAAGCGATGATGTGCACAATCTCAAAATGCCACATCACTAATCTTTTATATTTTTCAAGTACAAGAATCAAAGTGAATTAAAGAAATATATAGATATCAAAATAGGCCTAACTAACAAGTTTAAGGACCAAAAATTATATTATCCCCTTAGTTCAACCAGCAGATTCAGGATGGGTTTGGATGGGCGATTAAGTGCGGTGCGGTGCGTTTAGCTTACTTTTTGTCTCACGCTATAATATCGTTACAGTATATAATTTCACCGCCACCGCTATTTTTACACTTAGCGCAAAAAAAAGCACCGCCCATCTAAACCCACCCTCAATCTAGTTCTAACCTCACTCACACAAATTTGGAATATATTTCATTAGATAATTTTCACAATCAGATAAAAAAATTCTCATAATACAACAAAAATAAAATATTCCATTTTTCTAATAAAGTCCGGCCAACGTGAAATTCTATGATAAACACCATACGTATTAATCACGCCAAAAAGCTCGAATTTTTAAGAGAAAAAACAAAAAAATTGGACATTGACTCTTCAGTCAAGTCTTCCATTTCTTCATTTTCTGTAGTTGCCCACTTTTTAGTTCTAAATATTAGCTAAATTTTTAGTCTCATTAGCAATTGTTAAAGAAAAAAACCATGGTTTTCGTACTTACCAAAAAAAACCCATTTCCATGCAATTCATATTTCAGTTCCTGGTAATGTTTTCCATTCCAAGATTTGATCTTTGTTCTCTTTTCCTTTCTGGGTTTGATTTTTATGAATAAAAAAATTGATTTTCATCCTTTTTTTTTTTTGTTCCAAAAGCCCCCCAAAATCTACCGCTTCTCTTATATATCTGTGTTAAAGACCCAAACTTCTTTTAAAAGATATATACATATATATGTGTGTGTGTGTGTGTGTGTGTGTGTGTGTTAGTTTCCCAGTACAAGATTTGATCTTTGTTCTGGGTTTGCTTTTCATGCAAAAGAAAATTTGATTTTCATCCATTTTTTTTTGTTTCAGAAGCCCCTCCCCCCCCCCCCCCAAAAAAAAAAATGATATGTTTATATATGTGTTAACGACCCAAACTTTTTTGTTTTAAATCTTTTTTAGCTATATATAGCAAACCCCATTTTTCTATTTTCACCAAAATTTTGTTTTTGGTCCCCATGAAAGGATCAATTAGACCATTGCTAAGCATTCTAATGCTTGTTGTATTAGCAACAACCTTAACCTTCCGGATTTTCATCTACGGCCGCCGTGTCTTCACGGTGGCAGCAACCCAACAACCCTCACCAACCCAAACTTTCAACTCTACTTTGCTCAACTTTGCAGCCATTGATATAGGTGAAGAAAAATCCAAGCTTGAAATAGGCCAATTATTAGAAAGGAACTATGACACTGAAAGAACTAAAGGTTATACAACATGGAGAAGGTTCAATCACTATGATGCCAATGCCAATGCCAAATCCAAATCCAAAAGGGATAATAAATTGTTGGTAATGTTCAAATCCCCAAAATTTCATCATTATTGGTTAGATTTTAGGAGGAATTTACAAGATTGGGCTAGAAAAAAAGTGTTTCAACCTAATATAATGATGGAATTAGTTCAATTAGTGAAGGTCCCTATTGATGGTTATAATGGTTTCATTGGTACAAATAAGTATAAATCTTGTGCTATTGTGGGGAATAGTGGGATTTTATTGAATAAAAAGTATGGGAATCTGATTGATGATTATGAGATTGTGATTAGATTGAATAATGCTAGAATTAAAGGGTTTGAAAAACAAGTAGGGACTAAAACAAATATATCATTTGTTAATAGCAATGTATTGCATCTTTGTGCTAAGGGTGGTGAAAGTTGTTTTTGTGACCCTTATGGACATAATGTTCCTATTGTGATGTACATTTGCCAACCGGTTCATTTTGCGGATTACGTGATGTGTAACTCGTCTCGTGAGGTGCCGATGTTGGTTACTGACCCGAGGTTTGATGTGTTGTGTGCAAGGATCGTGAAGTATTATTCAGTGAAACGATTTGTTGAAGAGACGGGGAAGTCGTTGGATGAATGGGGACCTGTTCATGATGGTTCGTTGTTTCATTATTCGTCTGGATTTCAAGCTGTTATGCTTGCTTTAGGGATTTGTGATAAAGTTGGTATGTTTGGGTTTGGGAAATCGGCTTCTTCTGCGCATCATTATCATACTAACCAAAAGGCCGAGCTCCGGTTACATGATTACGAGGCCGAATACGAGTTCTATCATGATCTGGTAAAGAATCCACGTGCGGTACCGTTCATTTCAGATAAGTTCAGATTCCCTCCTGTTGTAATCTATCGATGATTTCTTGCTTGTTTTGTTGTATTCATGTCCTATCAGTAGTTTCCGATTAGATACTCGAAAAGGAACACGAAAAACACGAACACTAACACGATTGTCAAAGATCTCTGTTTCATGTTCTGGCCCTGTACTAGCAAACATAGTTTATCGATCAAGTTATCCATTTGCTTTTTTTCTTTGTTTATGGTTAAAGTTATACTTTGCTTGTTTGTCAAGTTATCCTTCAAAAACATGGATGAAATTTGGATCATGTGCAAGATTATTAATATTAGCTCAAAATTTTGTGAAACTCCAAGCTTGGGTTGACTTTCACAAACTTTAAAACAATAAAATCTTTAAAAAAAATTAAGGATAAATATCAAATCTGTACATGAATTTTGATACGTTAATTCAATTTGATACATAAATTTTGATTTGATACAATTATGTACATGAAATTTGAATTGTAATTCATATATATAAATAGAAATTTGATTTTAATTTAACGGCACACATTTAAATAAATGAATGCATATATTTATTTATTACTGGAATAATATAATTGTTTGTGTATATAACATATCAACGGAAAATGGTACTAATTCGATAATGTCATTCATGATCTGTGAAAATTGAATCAAATTAAAATTACATGTATAAAATTGTACAAAATCAAAGTTCATACATGATATTATATATTGGATCAAAGTTCATGTATAACTTTGATATTTATTCATACTTTTATAATTAAATTTAAATAAACAATATTTTATTATCAAAATTATAATCCGGGTCGGTATAATCCGAGCTTTAACCCTTAAGTATGCTTTGTTTAAACCTAGATTTAGGGAAAGTTTTACTACATGTATTATTCTTGCTATTATGGAAAAACATGGTGTCAATAGAAAATATTGAAAATTATAAAGGTCAAAATATAATTAATCCTATTCAACTCTAATTGACTCGAAAAAAAACTTGATTAGAAAATTATTGAGTTTATCTCAAGCTATTGGTTGAACTGAATATAAGTATCATAATACTTTATTCGAATTGCAAGTAGGTTTTATCGAGTTTTTATTTATTTATTTTAATATATTTTAATATTATGAAATTATATTTTTACTCTTAGTACAAATAAGCTTAATCAAACTTAAACTCGAGTTTAAGTATTGAGTAGCTCAATTAAATCTCAAGTTGAGGTTTAATTAACTTAAAATTGGTCTTCGATCGAGCTCGAATTGAGTATTGAATCTTGAATTTCAAGTCAAACTCAAGTTGACTATTATCCAAATTTGACTCTACTTAATTACACTTGTAATTGGCACGGACAGAGTACTAATCTTCGTAGAGTCAAGAAGCCGCCACGTGTTAGAAAGGGAAAAATGGTAAGGGTTCAATTGAAATCATTTAAATTTCATAAGGGCCAAAATGCAATTTACTCCAATTAAAGTAATGTTTACATATGGATGACATCAAGAAGCCTACGCCGAAAAACATTAAAATAATGAAAAAAATTCAAAAAAGCCAAAAATCAATTAAAATGAAAGCAAAACGACGGCGTATTGTTTCTGCGCCAAAAGAATTTTTTATAATTATATATACACACGTTTACAATAATCGCTTTCGCTTTCCCCTTTTTTTTCCCTAGAAAAAAAATACTGATTTTGATCTGTGCTTGACTTGGTTGATTCTCAGGTAATTGAATCCTTAATCTCTTTAACTTCATCTTATTTTACCTTAATTTCACTTCAATTTCGGCTTTTCTTTCTTATATTTCTCTATCTCTAAACATAGGGTTTTCATTCATATGCCTAGTTCTCAAATTTTCAAAAATTTCCTTTTTTCCTTTTATATTTTTTAATTATTTTCATTCTTGGATAGGAAGAGAAGTTTTTGTGTTTTGTTTTTGAGTTTTCACTCCTTTTTTGGTGAAATTGAGCTTACAGGTTTTTTTTTATTTGTTTTTTTTATTCTTTCTTATGATTGTAAATTTAATTTTGGGATTTAATTGAACTTTTTTGGGGATTTTTATTTGTGACTTAAAAGTCAACGAAGTTTACTGCTTTAGTACTTTTAACAAGTAGAAGTAGCAAGAGAGGAAGATATAGTTAAGGTTTAGCATTATAGGAGAGAAATTTCAAGTCTTTAAGTATATTTTAATATAGGCAGTTGTTCAGTTATATGTTTAAAAGGGTAGTTGATACAATTTGCTAAGATTCTGTTTGATTGTTGTTTTTTTATCATATGAAAAGCTGCTAAAAACCAAAAGAAAATAGTAAAAACTGGAAGGCAAAATTATCATTGATTTAAGAATAGATAATTAGCGGAGGAGAAATGAGTTACTGGACTTTTGTGGGTAATTGTCTCGTGTTAATGTCTGCAGATTTGGCAGTTTTAAGTCAGTAGATTGGCAGAGAGAAAAAAGAATGTTGAATTCTGGGAATAATTTAAGCCGAGGGAATGCAGGGTTGTCATCAGATATGCCGCCATTACCTCAGTGTTTGCCTTTGGAACCGATTTCATTAGGCAGTCAGAAATATACACGGTCTGGAGAGTTAAGCCGGGTGTTGGGCGTTCCTCTTCGAAACAGTACATCAGAGGATCATTCTTTTGGAGTTTCACACCCTAAGCCTTCCCCTCCAGTGGCAACAGAGGAGCTTAAGAACTTTAAGGAAAGTGTTCAAGATACCTCCAGAAAGGCCAGGTACAGTCTTTCTTCATTAATGCAACTATTAAGAAAGGCTAAAATTTGGAATTTCTATATTTTATGGAATATGGTATCCTGTATGAGTTAGTATAGTGACTTCTCATTGTAATTGTGGTGACGGGGGCCTTTAATGTTAATTTGGTAATGGTAGGAACTGCCCCTGGGAACATAATTGGCAAATAACAATCTGCCTGGTATATGATTAGTTACAATGCATGCAATGCTCATGTATTGTGATACATTTAAGATATTATCTTTGCATGCAATCTAGGCATCCAGTCCTCGGACATGTCCTTGGAACTTGAGTATGTAGATGACTGTCTTGGATAGGAAGTATAGAGCTTTCCTGCAAGTCAAATGGTTCTTCTCGCAGTTTTCTTACTGCTCATGTACTCTACTCCATTCATATTTTATGTGGATCATGATGATGTTACTCATAAGTCATGTGATCAGTTTTTAGTTATTGAATCTACATTGTCTTTCTAACAGGGATAGAGTAAAAAAGTTGCGAGAGTCAATTTCTAAACTTGAAAGGTATAGAGAAGCTTTAAGCTCAAAGAAGCGACAACGAAGTGATATTTCAAGTGAGAGAACAAGTGGAGTAAGTATCGCGAAGATGGGAAGCCAGATTCATAGAAATGGTCATGACTTATTGACTCAAAGATTGGAGGATAGGCCGAAGAGTATGGGGCTGAACAAACGTGTTCGCACATCAGTAGCTGATTTACGGGTTTGTGTTATACTTATATTGCTGGAATACCTATTTAGTCTTGGCATGCATTATGGAAGATACTTTTGGTGAATTACCTTGTGATTCCCATAGAAAAATCGGTTGATCATTGCTTAGTGATGCATCAGGGCTTCACTCATTTTATTTAACAACAATTGGATGTGCTATTTTATGCACAAATAAAAGAAAGAAGACAAAGTGGGCCTGAAACTTAAAACATAGCTTTACTAGACCCTTACTTTTTCTCTTAATTTTTTAGCTCATGCTTCATTAGTTTTATTCCTTTCTCTTGTTTTTTCTTCCTTCATGACACAGGCTGATAATAGAACTGCTGTGAATCCAAGGCAGCAGGGGACAATGGAAAAGGATGGTGATGTGCCTTCAGCCGTTAATGGTGGTTCTGCTCGAATTGAAGAAAAGATCCGTAGATTGCCAGGTGAAGGATGGGAGACAAAGATGAAAAGGAAACGATCTGTTGCAGCAGTAGGAAATAGAGTCGCTGGTGGTGATCGAGATATAAAACGAGTTATTCAACCAAAGCTGAGCTCTGAATCAAAGTTGAGATCATGTGATATACAGGGTTTTAGGTGATTGTCTAGGACTGAACTTGCTTCCTAGTTGTAGGTTTAAAAAAGAATGCCATCTCATATTGCTGGAAAGTGGGTATATTAGTTTTCGACTTGAACTGTATAACTGCTTGTTTTCTGGTGTGGCATTTTTGAATGCTTGATAAGATATTTTTGTTTTCTAATGCAAATGTTGTAAGATTTCTTCTCCTTTATCTCAAGGCCTTGTTGCTGCAATTGATTATTCTTCATGTTTAGTCCTTTTGTATATAAATTATGTGATTTGTCATTTTACAGCCATTTTTCAAACCTTGTTCTCAAAAAGCTTTTTCTTACTGTTATGTTATTTGGTCTCATATGCATACAGATCAAAATCTTCCCCAGGAGTTGGTGGAATTAGGAAGTCAGATGGTTCTTTTGAAGCAGCTGGTTCAGATGCCAGTACAGTGCTCAGGAATGAACTGGAGAGTACCTCTATTCCTCGAGATCGTGCAGCTATGCTGGACCAGAGAGTTGTAGTAAAAGCAAATACCAAGTATGTGCCTTCTCTGGTTAAGTTCTAGCAGTCTGTAGTGTATATGCAAGATTTCTTTCATGTATGATATTCTTTTTAATGGTTTCTTCTCGATTATTGATTCTTTTAATTGCTCTATACATCAGGGCAACTCTCCAGGATGACAATCAAGCAAGTGGCCCAAGTACAATGCTAAAAGGAAAGGGTTCTAGGGCACCACGTACTGGTTCCATTATGGTGTTGGACTCATCTTCTAAAGGTCACCTCTCATCTGGAGCTTTGCAGGGCTGGGAACAGCCAAATCTAAATAAGACCCAACCATTAGGTGTTGGTAGCAATCAAAAACGTTTGATGTCTACAGGTTCTTCACATGCTATGTCTCAGTGGGGTGGTCAGAGACCACATAAAAACTCACGTACAAGGAGAGCAAATTTACTGTCTCCCACCTCTAATGCTGAAGCTCAGATTTCAAATCAAGGCTTCGCAACACCTGATTTTGGTGCTAGGGCATCTATCGGAACTGGAGGGTCAGTGCTAGGCAGCAATGTAGATAATGTTACACCCAGAATTAAGAGGGAACCTGAGAATGTTTCTTCTCCATTTGGGTTTTCTGAGAGTGAAGAATCAGGGGCTGGAGATAACAAATCAAAGGAGAAAGGAATTGATTGTAGTGAGGTTACTCTGCCTGCATCTCAAAAAGCTGGATCTTTCTTACTGCCCACGAGGAAGAACAAAATGTCTACTATTGAAATTGGAGATGGAGTCCGAAGACAAGGAAGGACTGGAAGCAGTACACCATCCTTGACTAAACCAGGTGTTCCTCCTATGAGGGAGAAGTTGGAGAATATTACAACCAAGCCAATACAAAGTGCAAGATCTGCTTCTGATAAAAATAGAAGGTTCTTAAATATTTTTCCACTACCCGGTATTAGGTTGTTGATTTGTCTTGAGGAAATCTGATGAATAAATCATGTTTCTGTTGGTTCAGTAAGACAGGTCGTCCGCCTTCCAAGAAGCTGAAAGATCGCAAGGCTACAGCTCGTGTTGGGTTGGTACAAAATAATGTCTCTTCAGATTTCACAGGTATTTACTAGGTCCATGAGATTTACTAGGCATTTCCCAATCTTAAAGCTGTGTGTGAATGATAGGATTCTTATCCACATCTCCGTGATCGGACATTATCATTTCTACAAATATTTTGCTCTTAGTTTAGCTATCACCAAGTTATATTTGTGTACTTTCATGAATTTAGTATTTTCTTTTAATGGAGACTTTTTTTTGTTTATTTAATTTTCTAATTTGGAATGAGTTTTTGAATCACGATAATCTTTGTGCATATGCCTCTAAATTTTGTGAACTAAAGATGTGGGTGCAAGATCCTTGAAAGCTCCTGTTGTATATTTCTAATGACAATGTGTATGGGATGACATGTTCAGGTGAATCTGATGATGATCGGGATGAATTATTTGCCGCTGCCACTTCTGCTCGTAATGCTAACAGTACGTATCTCTCTCCAGTAATAGCCCCGTCCTCACCCAAAAGAGAAAAAAAATAGAGAAGAAAAACAAATGCCTTTTAAGAATTGAGCTCTTCTTGTGGTAATCCTACCTTTTACTTGGTTTGACAGGTCTTGCTTGTACTGGTCCGTTTTGGAAGAAAATGGGACCAATGTTTAATTCTGTCAGCTCAGAGGATACATCATTCCTTAGACAACAGGTAACATATGGCTACTAACAGATTTTTTTACTCATTGACACTTTGAGTTTAGTTAATCAAAGTTTCCTGATCTATTGTTTTGATGTTGAATCAGCTAAATTTGGCAGAAGGGCTTGATGAGAGTTTGTCTCAGATGTTTGGAGATGGATATACTGTTTTGGTAAACTCCATCATCTTATGTATTTCTCCCTAAACTAAATCTCTTTTGATGTAAACTGCCAAGTTTAAATGAGTTTATAAAAGATTTAAGAACAGATGAAGGGATAGCTGTATATAAGTTTTAACTTCGTTGGCAAATATTGATATGAGTCCTTTCATTTCCACAGGGTGGTGTGGTGCCAAAAGATGCGCCTACTTCTGTTGAAGAAACGGCTAAAACTCACACTTCAACTGGAGGATTTGATCTAAAACAGTTTGACAAGGTTACTCCTTTATGCCAAAGGGTTCTTTCTGCTTTGATAGAAGAAGATGAAAGTGAAGAAATTTACAACCACATTGAAGCCAAGAATATGTCCCTTCACTATGCGAGTGATGATTCCCATTGTGGTTCATGCAACCAGATGGACGTTGAATCTAAAGATCGGGACAGGATGGAATCTGAAGTTGAGTCAAATGCAGATTTTCAGTGTCAGAAGAACTCTCTGTTAGACAGACTCTCTTATGATGCGAGTGTTGCATCTAACACATTTAGGAACTCCAGCATGTCTAATTCGTTACATAGTAGTGAAAGGTGGTTAGGAGAGGATGAATGTTTACATTCGGATATGGGGCCGGTGAGTGAAATATGTTCAACTGACCTGGGTCAGGTCCTACCCAAGGAAATAAATGTTTCTGCCGTTTCTTCTTTGGATGGCCAATATCAATTTATGTCTATGGAGGACAAGCTTGTGCTGGAGCTACATAGTATTGGTATTTATCCAGAGACTTTGGTGAGTTTTCCTTCATACTTCTGTCTATTTGATGTCCAATATCTTCGTGCTCAATCATATATGATTAATCTTCATTTTCGAATTTTCTGCCTTTGCCTTTTTGCAGCCTGATTTGACAGAGGGAGAGGAAGCAATAAATCAAAATGTTGTTGAACTTAATGAAAATCTTTATCAACAGGTTGTTCATAATCTATTTCCTTTTTTGCTAAAATGAAATTTCATTGTTCCGATGTTAAAGTAACATATAAAACATTTTTAGCTGCCCTTTTTACGTTGCATGTTTCTGCAGATTTGAACACTTTGTTTTATTAATTTTTAGATTCAGAAAAAGAAGAAAAAATTGGGGAAGATTGATAAAGCCATTCAGAATGGGAGAGAAGTAGACAGAAGGTACAATATAGATAATTGTCTTATAGCTATTTTATTAGGCTTACGGAATAGTGCTTCAACTAGAATAATGTTGTTTAATCTGCAGGAACATCGAGTATGCTGCAATGGACCAACTAGTACAAATGGCTAACAAGAAACGTTTGGTAATTCTCAGATACCTGATGCAAGTCGTTTCTAATTAATATCTAAAGTGGATTAGGTTTAATTCTTTGCCTTTTATTGGCCAGTATATTATCACTTTTTATCCCGATTATTAGAATTACATGTTTCTCTTCACATGGTTGCATGTGAGAATCGTTCTGTTCATTTTTTTTGGGGGGGGAGGGGGAGGTATACGCAGCAAGGACACAACATGCAAAGCTATGTGCTTTTCAGCTAAAATTATCAAATATCTACTTTACCTTGCCGTATATTTAGCTTGCTAATTTAGCCCTATAGCATGAATAATGCAGCGGTTTTTACGGGAAAATGCCAATGCATTAGTAATCTGGTGTTGGCATTTCTTAGTGAATTTACAGAGCATATCCCTTTTAATGAGTGACTATTACATCTCATACCATGATATTGAATGAATTGCGCAGGCTTGTCGTGGGAGTAATTCATCAAAAAGTGCAGTTCGCAAGGTTTCGAAACAAGTTGCATTATCTTTTATTAAGCGAACGCTTGATAGATGTCGGAAATTCGAACAGGCTGGCAACAGTTGCTTTAGCGAACCTGCATTACAAGATATCATGTTTTCTGTACATCCATGCAGCAATGAAGCAAAATCTGTTGAAGGTATTGGCTCTGGAACTGCTAGTAATACTTGCAACGAAACATCGAACCATCAAGCCGAAGCCAGGGGCTCAGGTACATTTGTGTTGGTATTTCATGCCTATAATACTATGTTACTTGAACTCAAGTGTGTCGGATACCGGCATTTATGAAAGCTTATTCTTGTTCATTTCACCTTCTGCCTCAGGTGCTGTTTGTGGTACTTTTGAGAGGTACGATTCTCCAGATGCCCTTCTGGCTGTTCACTCGACAGAGCATGCTGTTTCCAAGTACGGATCTACATTGAACAAAGGTAGGAAGAGGGAAGTACTGATCGATGATGTAGTTGGGAGTGCTTCTTCTAGGGTAACACCGGCTCTTGATGGCACCGCCGGAGGACTAAGGGGAAATAGAAGCGAAAGAGATTCAAGAAATACAAGTTCGGTATCCGGGGCTGGTCGGACATCATTAGACGGTGCCAAGGGTGACCGGAGAACAAAAGCAAAGCCCAAACAGAAGTCAGGGCATGGATTCAACGGCAGGCTCTCGGATCCTTTGCTACCACCTTTGGCTAATTCTAACAAGATGACTGAAAGAGAAGCTAGGTCATTATCCCCAACCCCTAGTAATGTTCGTCCGAAAGAATCGGACGAACAGGATGATTTCGCAAACTTGCAACTAAATGATTTAGATCCTATGGAAGAATTGGGTGTTTCAAATGACATTGGTGGTCCCCAAGATTTGAGTTCATGGCTAAACTTTGATGAAGATGGCTTGCAAGACCATGATTCAATAGGTCTAGAAATACCAATGGATGACCTCTCAGAGTTGAAATTTGCATTTTGATAGCCCATTTGATGCAATCTGATCCAAGTAAGGACTAATTATGATTCATTTTATATATAATAGATGTCATATGTATGTAATTGAAGAATTTTGCTTGTTTAATCCAAATAAATTTACTTACCTTGATTTTTTTTTTTTTCATTTACTGGCTCTCTGGTGGTTCTCGATTTCGATATTTGGCAAATTAGTGTCTTTTAAAAATGAAGCAAGCAATTTAATCCTTCTCTCAATAGCTCATTGTATTCACTTTGGTTAATTTAGTTTAGATTTGAGATTATTAAATTGTTAGTAAATTTTCAGTTTAATCATTTAATGTTAAAAAGTTATAAAAGGATTATTGAATTATTTAAAAGTTTTCATTTAAATTATTAGGTTGTAAAAATTGTTGTTGTATAACTTTCTTTATTTGCATCACTTGCATTAATAAAAAGCTTCTCTTTTTTTACAGTTCAATTTTTTTTATTTCGAATCAAAATTCACGAGGTTGATTATTTTCGTTACCAGCTGAGTGGTTTTTAATATTTATTTTGTTTTTTGTTTTTTTTGGGGTCATTAACATTCATGTGACTACTAGCGTGGTAGTTCACGTATATTTCATAAAATTAAAAAAAAGTAAAAAAATTTCAAAAGAAGTTCATAAAAATATTTAGAAAATTTATCTATGTTAACAGTGAAGTATATGTAAATTGCCATGCTGTCAGTCAATTTTCCCGTAAAAAAGAAACAATTTAACTAAAATTTAAAGATTAAAGGCCAAAATAACAAAAGAACAAAAATAAAAACCAAAATGACAAAATAAATAATGTTTTTATGCCTAAATATTAATAACATTATTTAAATTGTGTTAATCTAAGCTTAAAGTTAAGGAGATCCGATATTTTTATCACATCAAATTTGGTACTATAAGGTTTTAACCATATATGATCGAATGCTCTTATTATCAACATAATTTTTGTTAAAAATCTGGTTATTATACGCGATATATGTGGTCATGTTTCATGTAACTACTTGGTTATTATATGATAAAAATGAATAAAATTTTTAACAGAAAAAACTAATTTACTATTTAATATAATATACGACGACTAATTTCCACATTTTTTAATGAAAAAGGTAAAATGCAATTTGACAGGGACCTCCATGGTAGTTTTACCCCTCTCTCAAACTGTCAATATCACGAAATTTCAGTCAAGCTAGTTAAGTAAAAAACAATGACTAATAAGCCTTTAGTACTATCCATTTCGCCATTTGTACAGACCTCACAAAGCTTGTACGTTGAGACTTCAATGGAGACTGTATAGTGAGAACTCTTTACTAAAACAAACCAACCAAAAGATACGGTCTTTAATCAACAACCCCAATTCAAAGCAAAAAAGTCTCAATCCCAAAGTGAAAATGATCCCGGTTCTTTAGTTTCTATTTAATGATTCTCATGGAACTTTAAAGTAGTGAATGCCCATCATCTTCCATTGTTGAACCCTTATTTTTTCAGGTGAGGTTCCTTTGGATTATTGTCTCATTTTTGGGTCATCATTATTCTGGGTTTTTGATAATATTTGTGGGTCTTTAATTCCTTTAGAGATTATTTTTAGCATTGTGTTGAGAATAGTAGAATTTATGTTTACTTTTGCCTTATTTGTATTTTAATCATTTGGGTATTAGAGAAGCAGGTTTGGATTTTGGATCAATGATAGCATTTGGGTTTTTATTCTACTAATATGGCTACTTTTGTTGTAACATTTGGTTCTCAATCATCTATTGGAGTGCTATCCTTTTGGAGAGATTATAGTTTGAAGGAGCATATTGTTGGATTTTTAATTCATTGCTGATGATCTTTAGCATTGTGTTGAGAACAGGAGAATTTAGGTAATAGTAATATGCAAGTCCTTGTACTAGTAGTCGGATTGCATTTTGTCATTTGTATTAAAAAAAAATGTTTAAAATTAGTTCTTATACACTAGATCAAAGAGCAAACTTATCATTCTGTTAAAAACTCAATCCATTTCTATTGTTAAGTGATATGTGATTGATAGAGCAAAATGCCACCTCGGAATGAGGTACACATGAAACTTTTACAATAAAAATAGATATAATTTTTTTTATTTTTTATGGAATGAGCAATTTGCTCTTGGATCTAATGTACAAGACTTAATTTACCCAATTTTTTGAGTGGAGGGGACAAAATATAATCCAACTCTTAATAAAAGGGCTTCCGTGATACTTTTACTAGGAAAAAATTATGTTTACTTTGCCTTCTTTATCTTGTATATTTTCTTTTAACAATGTGGAACTGTATTTTAACCAGGTTTGGAACAATGATTGGTAACATAATGTTTGGCATTTGAGCATATTGGTTTTAAGTATATATCTCTTGGAATTTGGGTTTTATGGCTACTTGTGTTGTAACATTTGGCTCTCAATCATCTATTGGATTGCTATCCTTTTGGAGAGATTATAGTTTAAAGGAAAGGTTGATTAATAAAGCTAGTTCCTTGAGATATTTCAATGGTGTTGCTTACAAAAAGCAAACAAATTTGCTAAGTTTATTGGACTTCAAATGTTGTGTTAATTCTCACAATGCTGGTCCAAGTCATAGTAAAGAATCTTTCCTTGATTTACGCCCTAAGAAATTGAAGCTTAGTGGTGAAGAAAATGATGCAATGTTTTATTCTACAACCATCAACGAGAGCTTGAGAGAAACTTGTAATCCATGCTATAACTATGGTGAAGCTAAGATCAAAGTTGTTGGTGTCGGTGGTGGTGGGTCGAATGCCGTTAATAGGATGGTCGAGCATTCGTTGAAAGGGGTGGAGTTTTTGATAGTTAACACTGATGCTCAAGCCTTGAAGATGTCTCTTGTGTTGCATAATAAGTGTTTGCAGATTGGTCAGGAGTTAACTAGGGGTCTTGGTGCTGGTGGTAAACAGGAAATTGGCATGAATGCCGCGAATGAAAGTAAAGAAGCTATCGAGGAAGCCGTTCATTGTGCGGACATGGTATTTGTGACGGTAAGTTGTTTTTTGTTATGTTCAATTACTTTTTTAGCGATAAAGCATCATGAAGGCCATTATACTAAGAGTCGGATCGCATTTTGCCGCTTCTACTAAAAAATGGGCAAACTAGTCCTTATATGTTAGGTCAAAGAGCAAACTGGTCATTCTGTTAAAAATTCCATCCATTTCTACGGTTAAAAATTGGTCCCCATGTGTAATTGTCTTGTTATTCGCCAGTCAAGCCGATTTTTAACAGTAGAATTGGATGGAATTTTTAATAAAAAAGACTCTTTGATCTAATATACAGGGGACTCCATGGTACTTTTACCCTTTTTAGCTAATCTTTGGGCTAAACAATATGGTATCTGACGCTCTGCTATACTAATGAAGAATTTTGTGAATGAACTTGATTTCACTAACATTTTGATACCTTTTAAAAACCATATATTCAATCTAAAATGATAATGTGGGAACTGGTATGATATTTTCATAAACAAACATGCCTTGCCGTTCAAGCTTTCTAATTTTCGAGGGTTCCGGTGACCTGCAGGCAGGAATGGGAGGAGGAACCGGCACCGGTGGGGCTCCGGTAATTGCCGGCATAGCAAAATCAAAGGGAATCTTAACCGTTGGCATTGTTACGACACCATTTTCTTTTGAGGGCCGGAAGCGAGCGGCCCAAGCTCAAGAGGGAATTGCAGCCCTTCGTGAAAATGTGGACACACTTATCATTATTCCTAATGACAAGTTGTTGGCTGCAGTTTCACAAGCCACCTTAATGACTGAAGCATTTAATCTGGCTGATGATATACTCCGGCAAGGCGTTCGCGGTATCTCCGATATACGGTATGTATTCCAAATAAAAAGAAAAGGATATTTTTTATGCCTAGCACAAAATTATATCAAAACAATAGATGAAAAATGAGACATGTCCTGTAGAGGTTTCCTTGCATTCATCTTTTCTTATTCTGATTTGGGTTTATCAAAACAGATTCCTTCATCGATTCCATTCGGCATTTTTATGTTACCGTCTGCCTAACATTTTGCAAAACTGATATGCAGATTCCAGGCTTAGTTAATGTTGATTTTGCCGATGTGCATGCTATCATGAAAGATGCAGGCTCTTCCCTTATGGGGATAGGTACTGCAACTGTTAAGTTTTAGCTCTATAAGATAATTGATTGCCATATCTCACGGACTATGTTACTTGGACTTGCATTCGAGTGTTGGATATGGATACATGTCCAATATATATATTAATGGTAAAAGTATTATGGAAGCCCCTGCACTAGGAGTCAGATTGCATTTTGCCCCTCTACTAAAAAATGAGCAAATTAGTCCTATATGTTAGATTAAAGAGCAAGTTGGTCATTCCTATTAAAAATTTCATTTATTTGTACTGTTAAAAATTGGCTTGATTGATAAAATAACTAGATAGTGAGACATGGCATACCACGTGTACCTTATGCTGATGTACAAGATCAATTTTTAACAATAGAAATGGATGAAATTTTTAACAGGACCAGTTTGTTATTTGATCTAACATATAATAACTAATTTGCTCATTTTTTGAGTAAAAGGGGCAAAATGTAATCTAACTCCTAGTATAGTGGCCGCCATGGTAATTTTACCATATATCAGCACAGTGATAACTAATAACATTAAGCTAAGTTGCAGGCAAAAGTAGAGCCAGAGATGCAGCATTAAATGCCATTCAGTCGCCGTTACTCGACATTGGGATCGAAAGAGCTACCGGTATTGTCTGGAATATAACTGGTGGAACCGATTTAACTTTATTTGAGGTAAGCCATAGCCTTTTGGTTTTGTATAATGTGCACAATTTGTTGTGGGGAATTGAAATGTTAGGCATTTTTTTTATTCTTGTAGGTGAATGCTGCAGCAGAGGTTATATATGATCTTGTAGATCCTAAAGCAAATTTAATATTTGGAGCAGTGATAGATCCATCACTATGTGGCCAAGTAAGTTTCAATTTGTTAGAATGATAAAAGCATCCATTTTGTAACTAGCTTAGTCTTATAGTTATACACTAAAGAAAATAAGACATGAAAATGGCGGTGGTACGACGGTGGAGGATACGGTGCCGAAGGGGAGCACGGAGGTGGATATGGATGTGCCAAAAGGGCACATGGATATACCTGTTGAGGGGAAAATGTGATGGAAGCTAATGTGACGGTTCATTTGGTGGGCTGAGAGCCGTAAGGTGATGGTGGAGCTGGTTGGAGAGGGAGGAAGAGCGAAGAGGAAAGAAGGATGGTGGAGCTGGTTGGAGAGGGGATCCTTTGTTAAGGAATAGGAGAGGTGTATAAATGGGTTGACCCCAGTACTATGTGGGCGTGTCCTGATTGATAGGTTGTCAGTCATTGGTCCCTACTTAGGTTGATAAGATGATGTGATGTTATCAAATTGCAAGGTATGTGAACAAGATGAAGTGATATTATTAAGTTGCAGAGCGTGTGAGTGACAAGTGATTGATAACTTATCCGAATGGTTAAGTTGTTAGGAACAATTGATTTGTGTACTTCTGACAACCTGATAGAATAGTTCCCTTAGCGAAAGAGAAAAACACTAATGAATATATAAATGAATGTTGGTAATAGACAAAAGCTTCCTTATGCTTGTAGGTCAGCATAACTCTGATTGCCACCGGATTCAAGCGTCAAGAAGATTGGAAAGGCAAGGCAAGTCTTTTCTCACTTTACCTCTTTCCAACATTTTGGTCTCACTTCGGGTCAAACTTAAGCATGATATTAATCTTATATATGCTTATTAAAGTCCGATTTAACCTGCCAATAATTCTAAATGGGTAGACTAAGTATCAAGTTCATTTTTTTCTTTTCGGGTCAAATTATGCTATTAATCTCTACTATGCTCTTAAGTTGTAGGTTTGGTGCATTTATTTTAATTTAATCAATTTTAGTTCTTATATTTTTCGAATTTTAGAATTTCAATCCCGACTTAAAAGGTAGAATATAAATATGTTTGGTTAAATTTTACCATTAGTCTTGTACTATGTATACAGTTGTATATTCGGTCTATATTATCCAATTTGATAATTCTTAGTCTTAGTATTTTTCAAAACTTGAAAATTCAGTTTTAACAGAGATCTATTAACTGACTTTTTTGTGAGTAATAAATGAAAATAGCAAACTGACTATCATTACAAATGTGATAATATATGTGTTTTGCCGCATAAAATATTTAATGGATTTAAAAATTACCGTTTAGTTATGACTGAAATTTCAAAATTCGGAAAAGTATTAAGAGCTGAAAATTATTAAAATTTAAAGTTCAAAAACTAAATCCACAACCTACGCATAATACATAAACACAAACACTAATAACAGTCAGGTTCAAGCCCTTGAAATATTGAATCTCAACTTTGTTCAAAATTAAATTTTCGAGTCTAATATTTATATCTAAATTCTCTCTGAAAATATATGCAGGAAAATGAAGGTGATGTTTCTAATAATTTTAATAAGCATTTTCCATTTACCAATGATGGTTCATTAGAGATTCCCAAGTTCTTAAAGAAGAAAGGCCGTTGAAGTTCAGGTCATTTAAATCTCTGATTCTATTTTCCTGAAAATATTGTAAATAGCTTCTCCTTTTTGTTAAGCTTTCTCTAAATTTTTGTTCTTTTCAAAGAATTGGAATAATATGCTGAAGTTCATTTTCATGTCTGTGGGGTTCAAATATGAATATATATATATATATATATATATATATAGCATGTTTATTTTCGTTTTTATGTTTTTTAATATATTGCACTCATCCTTATATACAAACAATACGGGTGATAATGAGATTTTGATAATGTTGGTAAAGATTGAAGTCTAGAACCTTGAAAGCTTGGGTTTGAGTCTTACCATCTGTTTTTGCGATGTGTGGGTCTCTCTCCCACTATGTGTAATACGCTTTATGTGGATTTTGTCTAGTTTTTCGTCTACTATGCATTGTATTGGTTGATTCTACGTACTATTATAGTTGGTTGGATAAGTATTTATATTTGTAATGTCATGTGTTAGTGAGACTTAGTAGCTAATGAAGTTTCGGCAATCTTGGCAAAGGTTAAGACTTCAACACCATGAAGTGGATTTTTTTTAATTAAGAGTTTTAAAATAATGATGTTTTAGGGTGGAATATCACAATTTGTATTTTTAATTAAATTTATATAAAATATTAAAAGAAAAAGAAAAGCATCATCTAATAATATAAAAAAAATATTTTGTCATTTCATTGAAATTCAGTTTAAATATATATATAAATATAATTATAATTATATTACCACTAAGAAAGCAACTCCTTAAACCCCGCCCGGCATCATAGACATGTTCTTTTGGTTGGACCGAATTTAAGATGGCAAACTTTTGGTTAAATTCTATTAAAGGTCGCTGTATTATTTACTCTTTTGTAAATTTAGTCTTTTTTTTTTTATTATAATTTGATTTTTTTCCCTACTTATCGAAATGTGTATTTTCAGTATTGAAGCTAGCTTCTTTTGGTTAATTTCACCAAAATTTTTTATGAGTTCTTTTTCTCTTCTTATTATTTTTTTGATACTCACGTACATACAATAGGGACATACTGACATTACATATGCACACATTACGTTAAAAAAGAGAGCTGTTCAAATAAAGGACTACCACTTGCTCCTTTAGAGGTTTGAACTCGAGTGAGTTCTTAATTACATAGCATATATATCGGTATTTTTTACACAATTAGACAAATATTATACATTTTTTTCCTTTTTTTAATCCTTTTTAAACATGCAAAAAAACCAATTATATATATTACATCATCACATATTTAAAAAACTAATTTGATGGAAATTTTGGAAAACAAAAAATATACATTTCGAAGAGAATAAAAAAATCAAATTATAATAGAGAAATTAAATCTATAAAAAATTATTTAAGGACTATTTGTAGAATTTGGAACTTTTTTTGCATGTGGGATGACGAAGTCAATATTTTCCTCTACAAGTGGACAAACTTTTTGATAAATATACATTATGATAAATATAAAAATTCTCGCAGCTTTAAGCGAGCCGACCTTAGCTCAGTTGGTAGAGCGGAGGACTGTAGTGGCAATCATGGCTATCCTTAGGTCGCTGGTTCGAATCCGGCAGGTCGGAATTTCTTTTTTTTTTTTTAACTTTTTAGGTTACAATTTGGCACCCAAAATTGATTTCAGTGTTCAATTTAGTATCTAAGTTTTTCAACTTGATGCACGATTTCTTTTTCCTACTATTTGTATTTGATTTTAATATTCAAATTGGTACCTGAATTTTTCCCCTAACTAAATATCTTTATAATTTGGTACTTACATTTGACTATATTGTTTTATATATCACCTAAGTTTTTTTCAATTTGGTACTTAAAATTCTTTTTCAAGCAGTTGCATTTGAATTGAATATTCAATTTGATACTTTTAATTTTCCTTTATTTTAATTAAATACATTTTTTTACTAAAACACGTTTAATAAATATTTATTGAGCGCATAGAAATAATGCATTAAACCTTTTTTATTGAAAAAACCATGCAGCTAGTGATTAGCCATTTTGCCGGTCAACAAGTACCAAAAGCCAAAAGCCCCTCCAAACGCACCAAGAGAGGTTCACTACAACCCAACTCTCTCGCTTAATTTATTAATTAGTATATATACATATACATACATAATGAAGTTGGCAACTGAATTGAGCTGAGGTGATCCGACCCTCTCATCATCACATTCACTTTATTTAGGCTTCCTCTTTTTTCTTTTTCTTTTTTTTTTTGTAAGTCTCAAAGAAACTTAGACCCCTTCGTATTCTCCGCTCATACCCCAAATCCCCATACCCCTTCTGTAAGCTTTCTATCCCCTTTTTCTTCATCTTTGCTTGTGTGATCTGTTTTTCTGCTTTTGAAATCTGGGTTTTCTTCCATTTTTCTTGTTTGATCTTTTACAAACTTTGGGTGCTTTTTTTTTGGGGAAAAAGTTTGAAACTTGAAATCTAAAAGGAAATAAAAGAACAGACTTTTTTTTATCTTTGGGGTTTGATTAATTGATCCATTTTCATTATTATCAGTCAATTTATTTATTTTTTTATGCTAGTGAAGGGTGAAGAAGTTTTTGTATTTATTCACTTATCATTCATTTTGTATTTATTTTGTCTGTGACTTGTTTGCCTATGGGGGTTGATGAAATTGTAGCCTTGTTTGATGAGTTTAATGTCTGTTTTAACACGGATTTCGGCTAAGTGTTGGATACAAGCACATGTTTATGCATATGACCGCGCCCGAATATATGTTGGTTTGCTTATGATGCAATTCAAGCTTCTTTATTGGTTGTAATTGTTCTATTATGTTGCTTGGGCTCGGGGAAAACACATCGTTCCTGCCTCTTGGCATCTTGGAATGTTTATAGTTCTTCGAGATTTCGAAACCCAATCATATACATAGCTTCTTAACCAACTGCTAAATGCCATTATGTTGCTTGTGATATTAAAGGTTTTATGACTCTTAACAACATATCACAGTTGCTGATAAATGATCTTAATTCATTAGTCATTGTTTCACTACTTGGAGCCTGAATATTAGCTTATTATGTTGCTCGGGCTCGGGTATAGAACACACTGTTCACACCTTTTGACATCTTGAAATGGTTATGATTCTTCGATATGTTGAGACAGGATATCGTATAGGTCTATATGCCATTATGTTGCTTGTGATATTTTAAAGTAACAGCATATCAAAATTGCTGGTAAGTGATCTTAATTCATTTAGCAATTGTCTCAAGCCTGAATATTAGCTCATCGGTCCCAGTTTTTCTTTTAATATTGCTATTTGCTTAGCTTGTCTGTATGTATATATGTATGTGTATGCATGTATATCTATCTGTGTGTATGTATGTATGTGTTTGTGTGTGTGTTCATTAGTCATTGTCTCATAGTTTGCTTGCCTTGTATGTATATATACATTTGTATGTAAGTAGGTATGCATGCGTGCATGTATGTTTGTATATATACATATGTATGTATGCATATATGTTTGTATGTGTGTATTGGTACATGTATGTGATTGTTAAATGCTTGTATAAGTCAACCACAAACTGACTATTGTTATTTAGGTTCAACAGCAAAGATGGCAACTGTGCGGGTTACCTCCTCTAGTATCGTTCAAGCTTCAATCCCGAACCGATTCACGAGTGCCATTGTCAAGGCCCCGACTTCTCTTGGATCTTTTAAGAACATCTCCAAATCTTTTGGCTTGAAATGTTCCTCCAATCACAAAACATTAATGGCAGCTTATAAGATTAAGCTTGTAGGACCGGATGGTGAGGTGAGCGAGTTTCAAGCCCCTGACGATCAATACATTTTAGATGCAGCCGAGGAAGCAGGAGTTGAATTGCCATACTCTTGCCGAGCTGGAGCTTGCTCCACATGTGCCGGGAAGATGGTGTCGGGTTCAGTTGATCAATCGGACGGATCCTTCCTTGACGAAAAACAAATTGCCGATGGTTACCTGCTGACTTGCGTTTCGTACCCAACCTCAGATTGTGAGATCCACACTCACAAGGAAGCTGATCTTTACTAGGTATTTTATGGTTTGAAATCAGTAGAATCTATCTAAAAAACCCAGAAATTTCATCTGAATTTGGTGGAAAATAAAGGGTAAATGACTAAATGTTTATCAGGGACAATTTGTTGCTTAATATGCTTAGTGTTTGCTCTAAAGTTTGTAGCTGAAATTAGGGTTTCAATAATATTTGTGGATTTGCCATAGAAAATATATACCAATATTGTCTTTTATGATCTAAATTGGTTTCAAAAACGAATCTTCAAAGTATCATTGCTCATGTTGTTAGTACACATGTTTTTGATTTGATTTATGCATTTTAAATATGCTAATTATCGTATTTAAAAGCTGATATCTAACATTTAAGTTAGAGAAATTATTTTATGAACCCTTCCTTCCATATCATTTATGGTCTTTTTTCAATTATTTAATGATATTCAGTAATTTTTTTATCCCGAATCTTGAATCCTAAATAAGTTTGAAGTTCGGGGTTTAAAGTTCGAGTTCGGAATTTAAAGTTTGAGAAGAGTTTGAGGTTCAAGGTCCATAAAATATTATTAAATAATTAAAAAAAATCATAAATAATATAGTGATAAAGGTCCATAAAACAATTTCTCTTCAAGCTAATGATTATGATTAAGCTAATGAAAATATGTAATTGATATATTGATAAATTGTTTTAAAATTTAAGACCAATTAAATTTAGGTTGTAATTTGTGGATGTTTAGTATAATTAATTTGAAGTGTGTAGATTACACTATTAGGGAAAAAAAGTCAAATTTAAATATTAAAAATAAAATATTAAAAGTGTCGGACATAAATTTAAAAATAATATTATTAAAAATGTATAATCACGGAAGCCTTAAAAAAATAATTTTTCATAAATATGAAAATTCGACCCACATAATCGAACCCAACCAACATAAATTTTAAACATAACTACAATTTTAACACTCCAAATATTCCTTTTCTACCCTTTCTAAAAAAATCCCAAGGGCTGACGACCAAGACATACATGAGTAGTCAACCAAAAGTAAAAACATAAATCCTAAAAAATAACAACAAATAATTCACCGCATATAAAAAAATACTTGTATTCGACATTATTTTATATTTGACACATATCCAACATTTATGTACAACTACAACTTCCACATATCTGGAAAATACTTATATTTAACACATATCAAACATATATTCCCAACATTTGTGTAGAATTACAACTTCCACATATTTAAAAAATACTCGTATTCGATGCATATCAACACGTATCCCAACATTCGTGTAGAATTACAACTTCCACATATTTGAAAAATACTTGCATTCGTCGCCACATATGAAATATTAAAAAGGTGAAGCTAAACTCAAATGGTTTTAAGAAAACAAACAGTATCATGATTGGGTATTTAGGGTTTGATATTACACAGGGGCATCAATCAATCAATCATATGAAACAAGAAATGGAATGACCAAAGACATGAATGAATCGTACGAAAGCGTTGCTGAACCTGTATAACCTGGGTCCTTTTCCTTGAATTTCTCGGTCAATCCCTGAAAATTACAACAATCATCATATATTCATAGTCCCATTTTTTAACCAATACCAAAATCTTCAATCAAACAACAGCAAACTATTTCCGATCATAAAAATCAATAATTTGAGCCTTACAAACTAGAATCCAAATAGATCTTAACTCAAACAAACCCAAATTTAAACAATCCGAACCCAACATGACATAAACTTATGTTGATCGGACTCTTTACTTTAGTTGAAGTACCCAGTTTAGACCCTCTGTTCGACATGGATATAAGAATATAACCTCCAAAGATCTTTCAAATGCATCAAAAATCTTACAAAAGTCTAACCATCCCCATGTGAAATACGTATCTATATCCATTACACACACCTGTGTTCGAGTAATATAGACCTGAACAAATAACCTAAAATGATCTGAAATTAAACCTAAAGTGACTAGAACTCAAATTACACCAAACCTATAATGACTCAACCTAAAAAAAATTAAACCTCAAACCTGAATGACCCGAACATGAAATAATCTTCAACAAAATTGACCCTAACCAAAAAGACTGAAAAAATTTAAAACTATATTGACTCGACCCAAAATCACCTAATTTGCCCAATTGACAAATCTAGTTAAACCCTATAAGTGGGGCAAAATCAATTTTGATCGCCAATCCGGTTTTTTTATCATTACTAATAATCAACAATTTTCCAGATAAATTAAAAGAGTTCAAAAATAAAAAAATAAAAAAGGAGATGAAAAGGGAGTGAGCAATCTCTAACCTTGACGATCATCCCACATCTGCAAATCAAAATAGAAGATGAGAAAACAACATCATTCAGATCGTAGATGATCACATTTCAAATCTTTGAAAGGAAAAAAAAGAAAAGGAAAATGAAGCGAAAAATGTTGCAAAGAAGAAGCCTTACTCAACAAAACTATCGAAATTTAGTCCATTATCATACTTGGAAATTAGAAGTTGAAGAACAGAAGGTGGAATTGCATATCCAAGACTGTATAAAGCATCCCTTAGTTCCATCAAATCAATTTTCCCACTCCTATCTCTATCAAATCTCTCAAATACAGCCTACAAATTTCGTATCCATGAACGTTAATCGAGTGACTAAATATTATGTTAAATCGATGAATGCTATGTTGCTCGGACTCGAGCAGATTGGATGCACGTATCTTCCAACACGATGATATTTATGTATTTGAAAAGTTCTTAAAAGATAGTATCTTTGTATGTGTATGGAAAATCAGAGCAAATATTTAATCGCTTACCCGCCAATGACCAAGGCAGCTCCAGAGTGCAGCAAACTCCATGGGGCCTGAAATTGAAAATTTTTGCAACAATCATTTAATTGAGCTGTTTTCAAAGGAGAAGTTGAGAAAGCTAATGAGTGCCTAAGAGCAACTTAAAACATTTCTTATACTGATTATGTAGCATGACTCACGTGAAAATGATAAACGCTAAAATGACGTCACTGTTTCGTACAAATTTTTTCTTATCAAACTTGAATATCAACATTATATATATTTGTTTAAGTTAGGCTCAAATTACAAGTTCCGAATTCTGTTCAAGCTTTATCCATATTGTATATTTGGATAAACTAAACTGTTTAGATCCATCCGTATTATACAAAAAAAAAAAAAGAGGACTGAATTGAAATAGGCTGGGGCCCTAAATGTTTGAGTATATAATATATAAATAAAACCAATATATTATATAATTAAGCGTAAATTTAATTGTTGGTCCTGATCTTTACAATTAGGTTACTTCGGTACTTAAACTTAGCAATTAGGTCTATTTAGTCCTAAACTTGAATTTCATCAAGATTTGATGTTAACATTTGATGATGTTAACGCATGACACAATCTCAAATTGTCATCATCAAAAGATCAAATTTAGTATCAAAATGGACTTAATTGCCAAATTGAAAAAAATACAGATACCAAAATGAAACTAGTTGCTAAGTTGGGATGAAAATTATTTACAATATATATATAACTGAAAAGGGAAATTTCAAAAGCTAAGAATCCAAAAAGTAAAAGAAAAGTAGCGAGTGGTGACCATTATTTAATTGAATGGGACCAGGAAATAAAAACAATGCTAAAATCCAAAAAAAAAAAAAAAAAAACATTGGAATGCAATCATACTCAAATTTGAATCTGATAGCTTTGCATTTAAGCACATTAAAATAAGCAAATAAATCAAATAGCACCATGGCAGTTCAATTCAATCAAAGAGTTTTGTGGTAAACAGTGATTTTAAGACCATTAATTCTTTGATTCAAGTCTCAATTTATGCACATAATTTCTTCAATTTTATGTTGAAAATAGTTAAAAAAAATAAATAAATTAACTTACCAATTTTGAGTGAATCATTAGGATTCTTGAACAAGAACATAAGCAACCTTATAGTCCTAAGATTAAACCTCTGGTAACCTGAAGACAGTGCCTGCTGCAACTCATATTCATCGATGAATCCACTTCGATCCCTATCTACCATTTGAAACGCCCTTATAACATCTGGAGATGTTCCTGCTGGAAATCCGCCACCACTCGGCCCATAACTTGACGATGAAGAAGGCGGCGGAGACGGAGTCGGGTACTGTCCGTAATAGCTCTGGTGCTGCTGCTGCTGCGGCGGCGGCTGGTGGTGGTGGTCGTATGACTGTGGAGGCAGCTCCGGCGCCGATGGAGCCGTGGAATGAGATGAATAAGGCCTCGAAGTTGCCATTTGATTTCAAATTTCAAATACAATTGATTTTTTGCTTTATGGATAATTCAATTTCAAAGATCTTTGTGCAGAAAGTAGATTTTCAAGTTGGCGGTGGCTTGTATTTATACTAAGGGCTAATTGCACAAGCTTCCTAAACTATGATTTAAATTTTAAATTGATTTTTAAATTTTTAAATATTTTTAATTAAGTCCTTAAAGTATCAAGAGGTCATATCAAATTGGATTTATCTATGGGTATCTGATAAATTGAAAAAAAGAAAAAAAAATCCAATTTCAGGATCTTTGTGCAATTTTAAGTTGGCGGTGGCTTTTATTTATACTAAGTTTTAATTGCACAAACCTTCCTAATTTAAATTTTAAAATATTTTTAATTAAGTCCTTAAAGTATCAAATAATGCCATTCTACTAGTTCAATTAAATATCAATTTGGATATATCTATTTTTTAAACATGCTCATTAAATTGTAAATATATGTATATTTTTAAATATTTTAATTCTGTTCTTAAAAATATCAATATTGTATGAATAAGGCTTTTCTATTCTGGGGCTACACTAACGGGTTGGTAGTGATCCGCCCTACTAAAATAGAAAATTTTCTATTTAGGGCTTTTAATTTTTTAAAAAATTTTAAATTAGTAAATGTAAAATTACACTTTGTCCCCTTAAAAATATAAAATTTTGATTTAATCATTTAAAAATTATAAAGATATAAGCTATTAAAACGGTGAAATTATATTTTTATTATTATAAAAATTATAATTTAATTTCGACCCTTAAAAAAATTTTCTAATTTCGCTCCTGTTTCTATTATTTCAATTAAATATCAACCTGGATCTGTTGTATTTTTTTTTAAAACATTGTTAAATTATAAATATTGAATATATACATATCAATCATATGTTTAATTTGGATTTAAAATGTTAAAAATAGATAATATCATTAAATTTTAAATATATATATATATTTAGCACATCAAATTGAATGATATGATATTATTACTATTTTGAAAATTTAATTAAAATATTTTAAAATTTGAGATAAATTTAAATCATAATTTAAGTATCTATAATGAAATTAACCCTTTTAGTTAAGTAATAATAATGCAATACAGATAAAATAATCTTAAAAGATAACATAAAATATAGAGTAAGGGGGCGCGTGGAGAAGAGGACACATAATTTACGTAAGCGTGTATGCTACTTGCCATTTAACTTCCGTGTCTTCTAGAGTTTTCTTTCTTATTAATGTTGTCTTTTTATTAAAAAATTTCAAAAAATTAATTATTCTTTTATTCTTTCAATGAATTAGTAAAATTATAATAAAGAGTTTAATTCCAACCTTAATTAGGTTTTAAATCAGTTGATATTGCAGCTTAAACAATTAAGTGATAAACAATACGGACGAACTTAAAATAAATTTGAGTTGATCTTTTACGAATATAGATTAACTTGAGTAAAATTTTAAACCTATATTTCAAACCAGACCGAACTTACGCAAATATAAAATATTTTAGTATTATGCTTAAACCCAACCCGAACCTAATAACCTTGACTCAAGCTATGATCATCTCTAATAAAGACCAAAACCGGCTAAAACCAGGGAAATTACCTCTAAATAAAAAATATATATATGAATATCAACAAGGTCATATAGATTCAACATTTCAACTTAGATGATTTCATGCACAATCATTTTCCTACAAAGAGGAAAAAAATCCCAATCACACAATCTTAAAAAACTAGCAGTTAGGGTTTTTTTTTTTTTTTAATAGCTTAAAAGTTAACTATTTGTGGAGATTGCAAAGGAATTTTGATTAAATAAACATTCCATCCCACCAATTATATAATCCATATTCTAATATAAGCAAATCAATACGGCCGATACCGCCTGTTACTGTTGTCGTTGCTACCATGCTTTCCCCTACTGCTTGAACTGCTACCGCTCTTGCCACCACCTCGATTACTACTTTGATGTATCGGCGGGCTTTGTAGTTGCGATCCCGGTTGTTGCCTGCAGAAATAGATTATCAAGGTTCAATCCTCAGGCAAGCAACTATCGGGTTGTATCACAGCTGGTTATTAGATGATATACGAGACATCCAGCTTTGTATGGAAAGAACCGGGATACGGATTTTAGGGAGTATGAAATATAATGTGCTAAAAGTACCATCAGGCCCTTGTAATAGGAGTTAGATTGTATTTTATCCATTTACTCAAAAGATAAGCAAATTAGTCCCTATATGTTAGATTAAAAAACAAACTAATCTTTTCTATTAAAAATTTCATTCATTTCTATTAAAAACTGGTGTAGCTGATGAAATAACCATATAGTTACACATAGCATGCCATGCGCATCTCATACCGACATACATAGACCAGTTTTTAATAGTAGAAATAGATGAAATTTTTAACAAAATAATCAGTTCACTTTTTTATCTAACATATGGAGACTAAATTATTCTTTTTTTAGAGAAGAATGGGCAAAATAACAATTTGACTACTAGTATAAGGGACTTCATGGTAACTTTACCAAATAAAGTTATTGAACTTACAGAACATATCCAACCCGGCCATCGGGTAAAAGCATCGGCATCATTGACATGCCAGTAGGTGTTGGTCCTCTTCCATAGATTACGGGCTGTAGGAGACAAATTAACACAAAATTTTTTAACCATGTTCAACAATCTAATGAACTTTTGCCTTTTTTCCTCGAGCACCCCATTGGCACACGAGAAAGGAAGGAAAAAAAGCAGTAAGGTTTTTCAAACTTAGAACCGAAAGCAAAACTGAAAACCCGAACAAACAAACAAATAAAAAATCACCTGCAGAATATCAAGAAAAAAATAATGAAGATATGGATGGAAGCTGTTTAACACATGATCCTATACATGTACGGATGAGTATCTCACCTGTGGAAGGCCTGCAACACCGTATCCTGGACCTAGAGCACCATAGGCACCCCCAACGAGACCGTACCCGACCTGAGGTGGATAACTAGGAAGAAAACCAGAATTCTGAGAACTTGAACCCCCTGAGGTCTTTTGATCAGTTTGTGGCTTTGCAAGAGAACACTCTACAACTTGTCCTGAAAAAACAGAATAATAATATTCGGAATTACATCCATTAAACAAAAATGTAAAATGGATAAGAACTCGATAATCACCATCTAATTCATATTTTTCTGTGTTCTTGAGTGCTTTCATGGCACAAGATCTATCTGCAAAATGAACAAAACCAATTCTATTTCTCTCTTGTCCGGGTTTTGCGGGAGGCAGAACCACTTTAGTTATCTTTCCATGATGTTCAAATAGCTTCTTTAGCTGATCTTGTGTTACGTCCTTTGGCAAATTCTTCACATACACGGCCTTTACCTACATAAGATAGGTTACCTTAGATTAACAAATCCAAAATATGATAAGGACGACACTGACATTGCCAACATGCGATATGCAAAAGAAAGTATGCATGTCAGCTTCAAAGGAAATGGAAAAGGAACAAAGTCCTCAAATGAGACAAGCATGAAACATAAACTACCAAAAGAACCCCGCAAGAAGCTAGAAAGTGAAAGAGAGCAACTTAACTATACCTGAGAAGCAGCAGGAGAATCAGCATTCTTAGGATCAGCCCAGCTCACACTTGGAGCATTATCACCAAGCCTGAATTCCGGGTTCATCATCTTCTGCCTTGAATACTCGGCACATGCATTGTTATAATACTCAACAAAGGCAAAACCCCTGTTACTACTTGAGTTCTTCATATCCTGCAAGCACAAAAGCAAATTCACAATATGACATTACCACTAAACATCCCCTTAGAGATCACAAGTAACCAATAATCGGCAAAAATGCACAAGGTCATTAAACTAACCTTCACTAATTCCAAACCTGTAACTCCAAGACCAACCTCTGACACAACCTTCCTCAAGTCTTCCTCACCCCAGTTTCTCGGAATATTACCAATAAACAACCGATGTTTTGATTGAGATGTAGAACATCTAATTTTTCTACCCTGAAAAAGAAAGATAGAAGCTACAAAGTTACTTAACAACCAAAGAAACATGAATGCCGTTATCAGAAACAAATAGAACAGGGAAGCAGGTACTCCCTATGAGATAATAGAAGACTTGTCACCTTAAATTCAGCATTATTTAGCTCATCAATGGCTTTAGAGGCCAATTCTACACTTCTAAAGGTCACAAAAGCAAAGCCCTTGTTTTCACTTGTATCTTTACCTTTCATAATCCGAACCTACCATAATAATTACGATGTGTCAATGTTTATCTTGTGAAAAGAAAAATAGGGTAAAAGTATCATGCACAAAAATGGACAAATTAGTCCCTGTACATTAAGCTAAAGAGCAAATTGGTCATTTCTAGTAAAACTTTCATCCATTTATACTATTACAACTGGCATGGCTAACGAAATAACTAAACAGTTACATGCAGTGTGCCATGTGTACTTTATGCTGACATACAAGGACCAGTTTTTAACCGTAAAAATGGATAAATTTTTTTAAAAATGGACTAGTTTGCTCTTTGATCTAATGTATAAAAACTATTTTGCCCATTTTTTGAGGAGGAGCAAAATGCAACCTACTCTTAGCACAAGGGCTTCCAAGATACTTTTACCATAGTTTCTCACTATAACAAAAGAAAATACCTCAGTAACCTCTCCAACAGATTCACAAAAATCCTTCAAATCCTCTTGAGAAACATCATGTGGTATGCCTCCAATATATACTTCGGAACCATGAGGAGGACGAGCAAGAAGCTCGGCACGTTTCTTCTTTTCATCCTCACCTTCAGCATCATCATCCCCATTAGCATTTTCGACATCTTGATCTTCCTCTTCTATTTCTTCTTCTTCCTCCTCCTCCTCCTCTTCTTCTTCTTCTTCCTCTTCTTCTTCTACCTCCACTTCTTCATACTCCACCTCTTCTTCCATAGTCTCCTCAGGATCGTTATCTTCTTCATCAAGATTGATCCTCTCATCAGATTCAGCAGGCTGTTCAGGCTCATTTGGTCCCTTTGGCCTCGGCATCTTATGTATCTATTTAAACAAGCTTGCAAGGCAATTCTGAAGAAGGCACAGAGGCCAGAAGAATTCAAGGGAAGAAGTACACACATATTGAAAGGAGGAAACAAAAATGATGGCCACAAGGATTTTCAGATATGTATCTCAATTGAAACCCGTGTCACGAGATAAAAAGATTCAAAGGGGTTGCAAGGTATAATTAAGCAGTCGATTTTAAAGAGAAAGGAAAAAAAAAAAAAAAAAAGAAATTTCCGAATGATAATTAAGAGGCTTATGTAGTTGGTGCAAGTTTTCAAGGAATATGAACTTGCTCAAAATCAGAACAAGAGTCACAAGACTGCTGTCGAAAAAACAAACAAAAAAAGAAAATATTGACATGTTTAAGCTTAAGCCAGCTTCATACGAAATGTAATGCAAACTTACAAAACAAAATTAAAATATATATAAATCAGGCATGACTTTAATGGAAAATGAAAATCAGGCATCATATATATAACCTAATGACCAAAGAGTAAAACCAGTCTCAAACTAAATACACAACCCTGGTAATAATTTTACATATAATATAAGCATCAAGATTCTTACAGATACCGTAGTTCGTCCGGTAAAAGTACCATGGAGACTGATTGCATTTTGCCCCCACTACTCAAAAAATTGGGCAAATTAGTCCTTATACATTATATCAAAGAGCAAATTAATCCTGTTAAAAATTCTATCCATGTATACGGTTAAAAACTGGTTACTATATGTCAGCATGAGGTACACAGAACATGCCACATGTCATTATATGATTATTCTGTCAGCCATTCCAGTTTCTAACAGTACAAAAGGATGAAATTTTTAACAGAAATGATCAATTTGCTCTTTAATCTAACATATAGGGATCAATTTGTCCAATTTTTTGAGTAGAGGGGGCAATATGCAATCTGACTCTTAGAAGAAGAGCCTTAACTGGTCCGGATTGACTATCAATAAAACAAGTTTTATGATGGTTCAAAATCTCTCGAAATTATAGAGAGTGCACCCCAATCAACAAATTCAAGAAATTTAAGAATAAGGCCAGTAAAACAACACAAAAGTTCTAACAATCTGTCTTTTGGTATACTAATTAAGGACTAAATTGCAAAGAATGTCATATCTTCCAAGCTACTTATTACATTTCTTAGCAAATCTCAGCATATACATAGCCTCAACTAGGAAGCTTTTTTTTCCCTTTTTTTCCTCATGCCTAAAATAAACTCTTTGCTCCACTAAAAGTTCAAATTTGAAGTTC